>CM060959.1:67725934-68325934 GCA_030765055.1 Mantis religiosa
TACATGTGGCAGGCAAACGAGACAACCTTGAAGACTGCTGTTTGTCAATGTCACATCATTTTGCGGCTGCAAGGGTTGTACAAAGCTTCTGTTTACTCAATAAAGTGTGTTTTAAATTTCTGGAAACAAGATTTTAATTCTACGAACCCACGAAGTCACTGCAATTTTTATATGTATTAAGGTCTAAAATATACATCACTTTGAAGTACCTTTACCGTTTTTGCCAGACCCTGGGGATCGAAAAGTGTGATAAACTGATGAGAAAATGTATAACTGAGCTAAATATTGACAAACTTTGGTCCAAAAAATTTTACGCATCTGTGTCAAAACTGTACAAATGAATAACATATAAGTGAGGTTCATCTGTAAAGGGGTAAAAGGATTAAATATGCAAAATGTGCAAAAGAAGCAGAAATTCCATAAGTTCCATCATCATTTAAGGCATTTATAGGCTCCATTAATATTTTGGACATAAACTTACAGAGCACACATACATTTATATACATATAAACAATGCATACATTGTTGCAGGATAAAAAGTAGGTGTTAACCCAAGTTCAAGGTACACAGATTAATTAACTTTGTCCCTTTATTTGCTTGCATATATGTCTCCATTACTTTTTTCATCAAGTTTGAACATTATACAATGGGATGATTATACAAAAAGAGGTATTAAGATTTACTCACTGGAATGAATGAACATGGAAGGTAAAATTCCTATTAAAAATTATTGGACAAGAAAAAATAGATGAGCTTTTTTAATACCAAAATGCTTCTCACTCCATACATTTATACAAATTGAAATTTTGCAAATTCCAATATCAAATATCCATATCTTCACCTGAAACATATATAAAAATGTGATAGGTTAGATACTTCAAGCAAAGAAACAAAAGTGCTTGATAACTTCTTATTCTGTTTTAGTAATCTCTTACACTTTATATAGCTGCTCATTATATTTACATATTCAAGTAATATTTGCTCTATTAACACTGAAGTAGGCCCATGAAAGAGTGATGAATATTAACAGATTTTATGAATATTGATCATTCACTCAAATCCAGCAATGACAGTTATATCTGCATCACCTTGAAAAAGATCCACTTGATATATTGTTTTTATGTGGCCCCTTGGATCTCTTATTGCATTCATTTTCCACTGCAGAAGTGTTAATGAACATCACTTGAACTGTTGTTACTTTTCAAATGCCCATTCTCCTGTTCCTCACACTCACTCGCTCACATTCACATGATAAAGTTTACACCATGTACACAATCAAGAATGTAGAATAACACCAATTTACACTGCCCTAAACTTTTCGTATTTAATGGTAAATGAATTAGAAATATCACTTTTTTTCAATAACAACTTAATATATATATTTAACATTATGCTTATCTCATTGAAAGAACTCATCTGAGCAATCAAATTCACATATTCAATCAGCAAAGTATTGTTGGGAGGTAACAAGGCTAGTTAACACTCATGTTATCACTTTACCTCCAGTAAAGGCTTGAATGGTGCTGGAAAGGATCTTATGAATCAAATAAAGTAACCAAAATACAGTTACTATTGGATTTGTACATAGCTACAAGGTCTTCCTTCCAGCAGCATACATTTCATCACATCTACATATATAATGTGACTCAGCACTTATTCTTTTACATCACATTGTAACAATTTTCACTGGGTGGTGGGGGGCAAGGGTTTGTATGATGTAGACCAAAGGTATTCACTTAAGCAGAGGAGTTTACTGTAACATACTCTTTGGAGTTACCTTCATTATTAAGCACATGAGCAAAAAAGTACTTACTTCACTGTACAGCTTCAGAGTTTGCTTCTATTATAGGTCATTCCTTGGTACTTAAAGTACAAAAGGACGTACAAATTCAAACTAAAACAGCAGCAAACCAAAGGTTACATTAAAAATTTGACTTTTACTATGCTATTTGTAATTGGCTTAAAAGCAAAATATGTATATAAATAAATATAAGAACTTAATCTTCCTATAAATTCTTTAAATATGAAATAACCTTCATCAATGTACATTACAATTTAAGGACAAGACCTTATGTTTTATTAGATAAATCTACTATTCTGTTCTGTAAATCATTATTCAATGCTGTTCAAATCTATACATTTTTTCCTCTATGTTAGAAAAACATTTGACATCTTTTCTCTTTTCTGGTGGTTTGTAGTAACATGAATTACATCAAAATGTAGAGGGGGCATTTCAAATTAATGAAATAAAAGATGTTATGGAATTAATCAGATCAGAAATCTGTAAAAATAATTTCAGAAGGTAAGGTAACAATGTATTGTTATTTCTTTTAAATGACTAACTGCAACACATATATTTGAATGCAGAGATAAGAAAATTTCAAAATTGGGAACCTGATAAAACTATAGAAGTATTTATAAACAGTGGAGCTATATCAATCAAAAAACTTTTTTAAACCAATTCGCGAACTGTAAAAACACTTAAGCTCCACTTACTTTTAAGTGGACGATTGATTCATATTCGTCTAGGACAATGCGGATGCGGAGTCCTTGAAACATTTCCTAATTTCAAAAGTAAGTGGAGCTTAAGTGTTTTTACAGTTCGAGAATTGGTTTAAAAAAGTTTTTTGATTGGGAACCTGATCTCTGAAGGAGCATCTCAGTATATAAAATTACTTTACAACAAAGGATATTAAAACTTCACTCTAAAAATTCCTGATTGTTTAAGCCTGCACATTATGGAATTCTGAATGAAACTGAGTTCTTACTAAGAACATATTTGTAAACTGGAATCATGCATACCTATCAACTTCTTACCATCAATATAGTGTACTAATGTGTTGGCTGCCAACCAATACCTATTCAACACATATGTATCACACAGTTCATGAATTAGCAAGAAACAATAACTGGGGGGGGGGGGGGGAACTTAAAATGAAGACAGTGTTATACTAATGGTTGAGTCGTTAGTAAATGCATATTGGATTCACAAATTACAGTCACAGATACTGTGAACCTTAAACAACCATCATCAGGCAACTCACTGGCGACAGCAGCAGTAACAACCATTTAGTAAGTGCTCTAAAATGGAGCAATTTTCTTTTGCATAAATTCAAGTAGTCCACAGTAAAATTGTAGTGCAACGTTATCAAACATTACAATAACCCTACATTGTTCTCAAAGGTGAGTATCTGCAATTCAATGCTAGACACCTGAAAGATTCCAAGATGGTTCATTATATTACACGTCAGTGCTTCTGACAGAGACTAACACTTTGACATATATGGAGACAGAATATCCACCATAATATTGCAAAATACTGTTTTCCAATTTGACTTGTCTAGAAAAATGCAGTAACCATCACCTAATACAGCAATTATTCATTCTACATTGATGGTGTATGGGAAACTAAAAGGGTCCCCAGATTCAGATAAACGGGCAGATATCAAATATCTACTCGTAACTATGAAAACTCAATTTGGATTTATATAAGTAGTAAAATTATTAGAAAAATTAGAAATAGCAAAATAAAAACAGAACAAAATATATGGTATCAACCCAATTGATGTCAGTATTCTTATAAACTAAATTGAAATAATTTCATGAATAAAAGAGAAACTCCTCCAGACATGGCTAAAGCTTTAGCTTTAGAAACTATGCACACAAATTAGCCTTCAGTAAAATGGCTACAGATGGCTCTCTCTTATATAGATAGCTCTCTCTTAGACGAAAGTGGAGCTGAAGCTGGTGGAACGTGTGAATTCTTCTCTTTCTACGAACATGATGGAAGAAATACCACAAATTTTGATGGTGAAGTTTTAGTTATTTATCTTTCACTCCAAAACATTCTTATTTGGCTGCAATGTTGTAAGGATATTGTTACTTTGTTGGATTCTAAAGCAACAATTCATCAACATCATATCCAAAAATGGAAAAAATTCTAGAAATACAAAATATAATCCAAACCATTAAAAACTTGGAAAACATATAGTTTTGCAATGGATTCCAACCCACTGTGGAAGTCAGGAGAATGAAAGGGCTGATATGTTAGCAAAAAAAGTATGTAAAATTAAACAGAAAAAAAGAAAAGCCTTTTCATATGAATCAAAACGATTATGAAGAAAAAAATCAATGATAATTACAAATATGGATTATTAACTGAAAAAACTGGTAGCTAAAATATCAAAATGCTTCTAGAAAATCCCTCTGTAACTCTGGAATTGCCATGTAAATCTAATGTTGCCATGATGAGGCTTACTGCAAGACATTATTGATTAGGAAAACATCTCCATAGAATTGTCATACTAACGTCTCCAAATTGTGTATTGTGCACTCCAGATGTAGAAATGGATAGAGAACGTCTATAATACTGTACAGCTTTACAAAATTATCAAGTTATAACTTCTAAGTATTAGGAAGCCAGAAGGAGAATACTTCATTGTTGACTCCAGAGCATTATGATACACATACATTGATGGTGTATGGCACCTTCCAGTACTATGGAAAAAAGTATATGCCGTACATGGCTATTAAGTGAAGAATTGTAGGAAAATTTAATTAAGACTAGTAATTAATAACCATAAATAATTAGACATGGTTCTCATAATTATGATACTTTCACAGAGAATCGTTTGGCAATATACTACTAAAATGATGGCATCTCAATGGAATGTTTAATTACTTTGTGATGTAGAATGGATAAGGCCAAAGAAAACTCTTCTCTGTGTGGATTCAAAGATCGCTAATCCACTTCTGATATTGTAGAAATATTTTATTATGAGACACGTCTGTTTAACCACATATATCACACAATATATTTTTATAATGAATAGTGGTTATCAAAACTTCTTTAATAAACTAACCTGCAATACTTGATACTTTACAAACTATTGCTCACATCCTCAGCTAAGGCTGGCTATCACAATTCCTAGTTTCTCCACCTCTCTGCAGTAATCCTCACTTCTTGTTTGTAAAGAATCTACTACAAAAGGTTCAATAGCCAGGCGATCTTGATGTAACTAAGGGTTTTGACAAAAACTAGTGAAACATATGTTTAAACTGACTCATCCAAAACTGCATGGTATTGTATAACTTTGTGGTTGTTTTAAACTTAAGACTTAAAAACAAATTTTTGCTTTATTTTACTGAAAAGTAATCTAGCAGACAGGACATACTGGTTTTTGCTTTCATCTCTGTTGTGCTCATAACTAGGAAACACTGTTTTGATTAATGTGGGTGTTGAGTTCCAAAGTTAATGACACTAAATTAATCCTTTAGTAATATAATTGCCTAATCACGAATAACTGGAAGGTTTCTGAAAAATGAGGTTAATCATATTAATTGAGTGTTGATATATTTATACTATACCTTATTTGTAAGAAATTAAAACATGTTTTAAAACATGTTTTGGGACTACAAATAGTTTTTTGATGTTTTGGGAACCTTCACTACCATCCTAGTTGCAGTCAGTTGTTAGCCAATGTTTAGAACAAAGGTTCCAAAAACATGTTTTAACTTTTCACAAGTAAGAGAGGTATGATATAAGCATAATCGACCCTCAATTCACAACTGAATAACTTAATAATTTGCTTCCGCAGACCAACAGTTCACCATTTAAATGACTTGTCTACGCATATAGAAAGTTTAATTACCTCAGAAATTTGCTGCTAGAAATAGCAATCTGTTGTTTATCAAGAGCAATTTCTTGTTCATGTGCAAATTACGTATATGTAATGATGCAAGGGGACTGATACAATAGCCAGCAATCCATTTTGGAAGGAAGCACTTTTATGAAAGAGTCTACATGTACAATTCATTTATTACTGTGGTATCACTTCAACATAATTTGCAGGGTACAGCCCTACTCTACCATCTTTTCTTCCTTTGCACCAACCCTGCTCATCTTCATCTTCTAGCTTCTCAAATATATCACCTGAAACAAGTTACATTTCTCATTACTTTTGTTGCATCAATTAAATACATTATCTACTCCCAATTAGTAAGTTGTAAACCTCCTATGGCTTTACTTTGCCACACATAGATAATATAAGGTATTTGTTTTCCTTTTTCTACACAGAACTACAGACAGCCAACAACAGAGTATTAAATATCAATAAATTCTTGAATGTGGAGATGAAGTAAACACTTGTATAAAAGGCTTTGGAAGTAACAAAAGATTCCAATTATATATTTCTGACTTTACTACACAAAACCACAACATGTTTTTCATTGAATAACAGGAAATAATAACTACATAGTGTTCCTATTAAATCTTAACAATAATGAATGATTTTTGGACTTTATAAACATTCACTAGAAATAACTTATTAGTAAAGAATTTTTATTTCACTTTGTATTAACTAAGCAAATTATAAAGTATGTGTGACTGGAAAAATTTATTTACAGTGACATCAAAATTAATTTAGTAAACTATTTATAGTTGGTGACGAAGTGTTAAATACCGACCACAAATAGTTTTTTTAATTAAATCATGAAGTGATTGAGATAACCTAGATTTTCACGCCAGAGTCAATTTAACTGGAAGTTACTGTGGACTCCAGTAGACCATGGAATAACAGCCCAGAAATAATTTGCAGTTATTAAGTGATTACTCCATAATCCACGACATTGCTCTGGAGAACCATGATCAGTGGAACACCAATAATGCCTTCAAGTGGAGGCAAAACGCATTGAAAGAAAATTTGTGGTATGTGAAGTACAGAGAGCCTCAGTTGGCTCATAATATAGTTTTAATCACCGAATTTAAAATTTTCTCTAAGCTGAAATTAAGAAAAATTCCATTCAACTTGTAAATAAGAGGCATGAACACACAAGTGAATGATTATAATACGGCACATTAAAAGCCAAGAGTTGTGATGAATATTAAAAGAATTGTTTTTGATCCAAGTTACAAATATTAATTAAAATTTAACAACCTGATTGTTAAGAACCTCACAAACCGGCAGAATCATAACACTCAATATGAGATTCTATCTAAAAGATGTTTCACAGTCCCATCCAATAATTCTACCAATCATGAAATTGTACCAAATATAAAACTATTAAAGCCAGCCAGTAATGCAGCCAAACTCGATGTTTGGGAAAAATTGCTAATTATAAAAAACAAACAGTATACTTTAAATTTCGAATTGCCGCCTGAAAACTCTTTGGAAGTTCATCTCACAGACAACAGATGCCACCACAAACAACCAGCTCACTTCAGGAAACCACGGATCCAACCAGTTGGATAACTGCTGACGATGGGGACAAACCGTTCTCCGAAACATGTCCAAGTAAGGATAATTTAAGTGATGTTTGTGTTTGAATTACTGACTCATTACTTTCAAAAATCAATTTACCTTGTTTGAAGCTTAGTTCATCAGATTCTGCTCCCTCATAATCGTAAAGAGCCTTGACAGGTACACCAGGTTCTCCCGTGTCCACTAGAGCCTCTCCGCCCTCCTCATCCCATTCTTCCTCTTCAAACGGGTTTGCTTCTGACCGGGTACCATTCCTGTTAGGAAATAAAATAATTACTAACAACTCTATCTTTTCTCCTATGAGGTGCATTCCACAGCTGAAGTTAAGGTTGTTACATATGTCACTCGTAAACCTTTGTCTAATCAAATGCAACTTTGATGAAATTGTTTTTATGAACTTATCTGTATTTAGACTAGAGATGAACAACACTTGAAAACTTAATTATTGAGAAATAATTACTTAAACTAGAGGAAAAAACAAAACAATAGTTTTAGTAGCTAATTGAATAGTTTTAGTTGCTGTAACTGTCTACTCAGGTTAGGCTGAGATCAACAAAGAAGAGTAAGTGATTGAGTAGTACTTGTACAGCTTTTCTCCAATCCATCAATACAATTTGATACCTCCATTGTTAAATATGCTGTGATGCACATAAAGCTAAAATTAAGTTTAATAGTTGCATATACATTTGTTCCATTTCTCCAGATATATTTTATTTTTCCAAGCTGTAAAAACAATAGTGGGAAGTAAATGTACTTCACAGTACAACATATTTAAGATTTTAGATGTTTATATTTTACAGATGTTACAACTCTTACTAAAATAAACTCCTACACCTAACATAATGCTATTCTTTAAAATATTAATTGTCAAGATAACATTTACTGTCATTGCTTTCTACACTTCTATGCAATGAATGTTCAACAAACACCGGAGAAGTTTACCACTATACCTCAGCATTCAACTACATTAGTTTTTATTCTGCAATATTAGCAGAAAATATATGTGTGATGCACTCATGTTCACAGAATATGTTTTTATCCTACCTCTGAAGGTAAAATGTGTTGCAACCTTTCTTACCATTTAGTGTTATTTTTTTCATAAAGTTTTGCTGAGATACAAAAACTATGCTAAATATTTTTTCATTTGCTCTTATGATAAGCGACAGTTTAACTGTAAAAATACAGTACATATACTGACAAGGAGAAGGGGAAAAAAAGCATACAATGCAATACAGAAGTGCAATAGCGTAATGCTGGTTTCTCTTAACGACTATATGATAATTTGGGGGGGTGGGGGGTAAGGAGCAGTAAAAGATGATGGCCTAAGCTGGGAAATGTCTTTAATCAAATGTTAATATATGTGAGAAACTACAGTAGAATCATTTCCAAAAGAGGTAAAAGCACCTCATAACAACAGATTACAATAGCAAAATTTTACACTTACAATGTTAATGGTAACAAGCAAATTAAGGGCAAGGACCCAAGAGAATTCTGACCTCTTCCTGTAATCTAACTCCCCCATTTGGAATAGTTACCTTACTACAGCTGCAAAGATGCAAATACAACAAAGATGCCTTAGAAAAGCCGACAGGAAGACTGAGTGAAAGGGGGTAAGAACGATGCTTACGTAAGATGGAGAGAGACGGATTAAGTGGAGGAGGTTCCGTTGCATTCTGCTGCTGTTTCAGGCATCTTCGGTATCTAGTGATGTCAGTCACAGCTCGAAAGACCCAGCCACCCCTAATGCACATGTTCATCATTAAAAGCATGGAGATGCAAACGCATTAGCCTTGATTTTTTTTTCTATACAACTATGTAAAAATTTATTAACTTTCAGTAAGTTTATTGATTTACATTTGCAAATTATTTGTTTATTATGGTCTAGTCTGCAACATTCCAAAACTGAATGAAGCAAAACAATATTTTGAAAATCGCTAAATTGTATTCCATTAGCAATTGACTGACATATTATTGGGAGAACATCAAGTCTCCTTTGAATCAAATGCAATACAGCTCAAAATTAACAAGGACCTTATAAAATAAATACAGTGAACCTTATTTATACGTATATCAAGGGGAAGAGGAAAGATTACTTGTAACACAGAATTACGTACACATGAGGTTTTGATAATGCATCATTTTTTAAAAATAATACAGTAGACCTGCATGTGTAAAACTTTATGAACAATAAAGGTATGTACGAAGCAAAGATTATTTAGAAATTGCTCCCACTTTAAACTGTTCAGTTAATTTGGTTTGGTTTTTTTGCATTTTGCAAAACATATTAATGAACTTAGAACGTTTTACTACAACTTTTTGTAAGTAAGTAATGCCTATTCAGAGGCCTAGATTTCGACTCTGGGTCAGGGTTGAGTTATATGGATAAGATGTTT
Source organism: Mantis religiosa (assembly GCA_030765055.1). NCBI lineage: Eukaryota > Metazoa > Arthropoda > Insecta > Mantodea > Mantidae > Mantis > Mantis religiosa. Next base: position 67,735,587 of record CM060959.1, read on the forward strand.
CTAGGGTTTTCCATCATATCATTATACATAGCGCATAGAAGCAGCTCCTAAGACAGAAGCAAATAAGATTTTCTTTTGTATCTATTAAGTGTCACCTCTCCTATGAATTTTAATTTCTGATCTAGAGTATAACATTTCCTTTTCCTTTTCTCCATGATTGATTAAAAGCAACTGAGAATCAAAAGACAAAATTGCTATTCAACAGTAAAACATCAGATACCAAAAAGTAGGTTTAGGATTAGGGTTACTACGGAGGGGATTTGGCACTGAAACCTGTGCTATATTGTACCTAAGCCCCTAGTGAGGCATCCCCGGGAGGAAGGATGAGATGAGAGGAGACAGAGGGCAGCCGACCCAAGGAGTCACGACAGCATCGAGACACTCACCAACACTTCTACCCTGAAAGAGACCACTAGATGAGAGATGATGTGAAACAATAATGCAGATGAAATGGAGGGCAGGAAATTCGGGGGATGTAATTAACCTACCCATAATTCACCTGGCAACCCGGGAAAACCATGGGTCAGGTGGGTCGGCCATGGTAATCAAACTCGGGCCTCCCAAATGCGGGCTACAGATGAAACCGCTTGAGCCATCCCACTCAGTTTACCACGAAGTATCTTTACGTCTCTACTTTACTTTACACTGTTTCGCCGAAAGACTTATAAACCTAACCTCTTTGCTTCCATGGCTGAAAACGGCCTGCTCACCTTGGACCTTAACAGCAGCAATAAGGAAAATACGTTTCAAGTTTATTTTAAGATAGCATATGCTGCAAGCTCATTTAATTAAATATAACTTAAATGTATTTCATTGAAATTTAATTTGTATAAACGTGAATGGCGTAAAAATGCATTACGTATAAATAAGGTTCTATTAGCATGTTTCTCAATTACATTTTCTGGGATCTGCAAATATTTACATATCAATATGAATTACATATTACTGTGTGATGTATAATGACAACTGTATATGTATGTGTATCTTATTAATGTACACTTTTTATAGCTTTTATTTTGGTATTAATCAGCACCACCTAAACTAGAGCCACTGAGGGGATCTGAGCTTTAATTCGTACCCTGGTTTTGTTCTTTGGTCTGTCTACCAACCAAGGAACTCCTATTCTATTAGCATCATGTCACTAGACATTTTGTAAAAGAAACAAAATTATATACCTGATCTGTACTAATACAAAAATGAACTGTAATCATCAGTTTTATTTAAGGGTATCTTATACATTTTCAGACAAATATCTTATTGCTTAAAAACAAAATTCATTCATTTCAAACATAAATGCCACTTGACCGATACAGCCGTCTGCAAAATAATCTGAATTCTTATGTTCCAATGTCCTCCTGATCATATTGAACTATTTTTTCATTTTAGATACTGTTTCTGTTAATATTTCATGAAGTGATTTTGACTACAGAATTAAAAAAAAAAAATATTTAAATGAAAATACAAGTGACTGGAAAATGAAGCTTCAAGTTTTAACTTGGGGAATATTATCAAATGCAATAACATGGTGTCTCCAAGCAATCTGGTTAGCTGTCTAACTAGCATGTGGTGAAATTACTAATTAACGAAACAGCATTAACAGTGCTGAGTATCACACACACTGAGCATATCTATGACAAAGTTCAGTCACAATGTACAGAATGAAAGAAGGCAGGGACACAGTGGTCAACACAAGCTATGAACAGAGCTACATGGAGGACACTGGAAGAAGTAGCTACCCAAGAGCTATAAACTAAAAGTGTGCATGTATCAGAGCTAAATATGTACAACAATGGTGTATGTGTTAACTGTGTCAAATAGACAGTGACATTGCTAAAGATACGAAAGTATGCCGTTACTGGAGCGCAGAAACTACACAAGGGTTTTAGGAGTTGCAACCCTAATGAGCTACTCCCTGCGCAGCAGGACAAAGGTGTCCTCAAGGGATTTACAGGCTTTTCATTCATTAATAATAAAAATTTATTTTGAAAAATCTAATCTGTTATATACAAGCTAGTTGCTTTAAGAAAAGCAAATTTATTTCCCTTTTTTGTACTAAATTAACAAAATCATGATACCGAAAAGAATATAATTAACTTGCTGCTGATCTTTTGTTACTGGTTTTATTTTTCATGTTTTTGAAGCAGCTTAACAAACTTTGTTTTTTACATAGTACACAAATATGACTGAAATTAAATGATTCACTAAGATTTACTTCCCAAATCAGATCCAAAAATTAATTATGAGATGAAAGCAGACTTCATGTCTGATGCAAAAGAATGTCCTCCTAAATATTTTGACTTAATGAACAATGGATCAGAGTAGATAGTCAACTCCAGGATTTGAACCAATGTCCTCCTGTCCTCCTCCAATGTCCTGGTTTCTGCCCAATTTTACCCATTGAGCTACCATAGCCAACTTGCCGTCATGACATCAAATTCTCCAGTTGACTCATATATTTTCCCGGTAAACTACTAGGGGCTCTCATATTCAAGATACACTGCTTGTGGCAACTTACTATTGTAAGTACTTCAGTCCCAGGCTTCATCATTTTAAGTCTTATTACTTAAGTTAATTGATGGAAATTAATAATTTCTTCACACTAGCCGTTTATAGGCTAGGGTTTTGCAAAGATAGTCAACTTGAATACGAGAGCCCCTAGTGGTTTACCAGGAAAATATATGAGTCAATTGGAGAATTTAATGTCATGACGGCAAGTTGGCTTTGGTAGCTCAATGGGTAAGAGCATCTGGACGGAAACCAGGAGATCCGTGGTTCAAATCCCGGCCATGGCATTGAATTTTTCAGGTTGACTCTATCCAAAACCTTAGCCTATATATAGCTAGTGTGAAGAAATGAGTAATTTCCATCAATTAACTAAAATGGATCAGAGATTAATAATTATAAACATAAATGATGTAATATACATAGGTGGTTCTTACATATTAAGTTCACTAAGATCCTTGAAGTTATACAAAGGTCCTTAAATATAAGTTCAATAAGTTCCTTGAAGTTATACAAGGGATTTATTTTTGTGGGGACAACTGATATCAATCAGTGACAATGATGAACAGAGAGGCTGACACAAAGAGCAATCAGACATGCTAATTTGAGCTCATCAGTTCAGACTCTACTAAGTTAGTAACCAACATTTTGAGCAACTGCTGGAAAACATAACATGGTTTTTATTTTATTACCTTTCATAACCAGTTTATGCTTTACATTTTCACTCTTTGAATTATAACAATTCATCTACTTGTAATGTTTATTATCTCAGAATGCTCATACTGTCCTTCTCTAGCATCATATGATAATTTTCATTCATTTGTAAATGCTATGTATAACTTGTTTATTCCAGAATACATAAATGGTAAATTATTCTTGAACAGTAATGTAAATAAGGCAACTTACGTAATTGTGGATGTTCTGTTCCCACTCTCCGTCTTCTCTTTTGTTTTTCCGGAGTTCAAAGACTCTCCCTTATTTTCTGAAGTGACATCTGTAGTTATTACTCTGCCAGTTGACTTCCTTGAAACTTTGTTGTTAACTGGTGGATAGTCCTGATCAAAAATATTTTACACAGGCTAATTACTACTAAAAATTATAATGTCTACTTCTAGCAAAATCATGATACAGCACCTTTTTGATTTCACCCAGTAATCTGTTAGGAAATGCAGTATTGCACATGTTCATTTTAAATTTTTTACATATTAATTCTGTAAACAGGCTGTATTAAGATTCAGTTTTGTGGTAATCATTAAGCATAGTGCATTTACTAGTAAAATGTAGCCACTAAGCCAACAATGACATGAAAGATAGTATATTATTATAATAAGCTTTTAAAGAAAGTGCTTTCTAATATCTGCTGCATAAATCACATACACACACTATGCTTCATTTGATAAACATTTACATACATGTATAAAGCTTTAATTTACTTTTTTGATGACAAATGGCTTACATGAAATCAAGCAAACTGGCAAATAAAATTCAGATTGCTAAAATGAAAATAAAGAAAGTTGACCTTGTGTAAAACAATATGAAATAACATACCTTAGCTCTGCTGCATTGTCCAAATCTTGCTAAATCAATAAAGAGGCTATGCATAAGATAAGCTTAAGAATAGCTAACAAACATGACAAAAGCTAATGGACAATATTTCTTAGACTGAGAAATTAAACTAACAGAACCAGTAACGTAACTTGTCAATGTAGAATTACAATGCTTAACAAGAGTCATCTTCTCTCAGGCTACAAAGCATGGTGAGCACTATCTGTATCGGCAGAAATTCAGATAAATAAGGATAATACAAAATAACCATAATTTCAGTAACAAAGAATATAATTATAATAATCAATGAGGAGCAACAATTATACAAAAAATATGAATCATGGCTCACTTCAATTAAAGAAATTGGTTACTTTCACGGTTTCCGGTGTATATTCCTTAAAATAAGTTTACTAGCCTCTTTTACGTCCTGCGCCATGACATAGTAGGCTAGAGTACTGTGCTTTGGTTCCCTGCCACGGAATGCACCAGGGATCAATCCCACCCCTGAGGAGTGCAGATTTTAAGTCTCAGGTATAGGACCAATGCTCACTCAGAATCGTGAAGAAACTGGGCTATGCTAGGTTGCAAACTCTTGTTCTAGAAAGCCAACTTTCCATCTGGGGCTGCCATGATGCTGACCACACTTTCTCCCTGCATCAATTGGATGATCGCCCACTTCTGTCTTGCATATGTGGGCGTGAGGCTGGCAGGCTATGGCTCGCTTATAGGTTGTTGCACCATGGGTTACGTTACTTGCCTCTTTTATCTCATTTAAATTCATCTCTCGCCCTCTCCAATAAAAGGTACCCAATGTTTCAATTTTATGTATAAATCTACTTTTTTTAGGAATTTAAGAACACAAATACTGACATGGCACTATTTCAATTCTGAATCAAAAGAGACAAACGTACAGAAGTTTCACTGATAGTTACTCAACGACATTCTGCATTTCTGTGACTAAGAAAGATTGCATACATTGTTTTATCATTACCACATCATTATTGCATCACAATTCTTTTAACGTGCTTAATTTAATAAGCAGCATGAAATTACCACACATTGTATTGTTATAACTGTTTTTAAATCACTTTAATATAAATTATAGCAATTATAGTACTCTAATAAGTATCATAGTCCTATGCCGTGGCATAGTGGGCTAGAGTGTTGTGCTTTGGTTCCCTGCCATGGAATGCACTCGGGATCAGTCCCACCTCTGGGATTAGGACCAGTGCTCACTCAGCATCTTAAAATTGAGGAACTACGATAGGTTGCAAACTCTGGTCTAGAAAGCCAATTTTCCGGCTAGGGGTGCCATGATACTGACAATACCTCCTCACCACATCGGTTGGATGATTGCCTACCTTTGTCTTGCATATGTGGGCATGAAGGTGGAAGTTAGGTTGGCGGGCTCTGGCTCACTTGCGGGTTTACCCACTTATGGAGAGAATAAGTGACATCATAAGGAAGTTCACAAAATGCAAGAATTTTAAAATTAACTTATAATAAACCATCAAATAATCCAAATGACACTGTGAAACAACACTTTTCAGTTCAGGTCTAGGAGGATTAGGATTCAGCACTGAAACCTGTGGTTTATTGTACCTAAGTCCCAAGTGGGGCATCCCCGGGAGGAAGGAGGAGGTGAGAGGAGACACTGAACCAAGGAGTCATGACAGCTCTGAGACACCTGCTGACACATCTACCCTGAAAGAGACCGCCAGATGAGAGATGATGAAATGGAGGGACAGGAAATTCGGGGAATGTAATTAATCTACCCAGCACTCACCTGGCAACCCGGGAAAACCCCCAGAAAAACCATGGGTGAGGTAGGTCAGCCACGGGAATTGAACTTAAAAAAATTTGCAGTCCAAAACCCAGATTTCTATGTTACCTGCTTGTCAGGATAATGTATAATAATGTGCATTTTAGCAAAGGGTGCTTTTGTGACCAAGTTTTCAAGTTATCTGTTTAACTCTCTGTTTTGTTTGTTTGTTTCTTCTTTTTTCCAGCCCCATGTATTACTCGACAGAGAGTTGAGGCGTACTGACCTTCAGGTGACCAACGCTGCAATTGTCCCTTATCAGGTCTTATTTGGTTGATTAGAAGAGTGAAATATTAGTAAGTTGATTTAAAGTAAGTTACGAAACACAAATAGAGCAATTGGAAGCTTCATGTGTCTATATGATATGATTTCTCGTGCCTGCCGATGTATGGCACATTGCTGTCCAAAAGACATGATTATATCTAAACAGAGTATACAATACACTGGACTCACCAGGTATGTGCGATAAGCTGAGGTAAACATCTTTGTGTTGCGAATTTTTTCCGATATGCCTTTTCGCTTTGCCATGTAGTAATACAAACACCATGCTTAGCTAAGTGATAAGGAAGAAATCTTTACCCAACATGAAGTTTTACCTTCACTAGAGATTGAACTTTTGTGTTAGCAATAGTAAACTGAATAAGCATTTATAGAACGACTCCTAATTAATTTAATTTATACAACAACACTGTTTTCAACACTTCCATGAAAGGATTTATTTATTTATAGAACAGTTATAATGAACGAATTTGTTGTACTTGACTGGATTCAGCTGTATTAATGAGCAGTGAAGGTAAACTAATAAATATCCAAATGGAAAGTTTTAAAAGTTTTTCACCACAACTGGTATATATAATATAATTTACCACCTTTTAAAAAACCTTTGATTAAATGCTACTTTGTCACAGGCAGTTTTCTGCTTGGCCTGAACAAGTTTTGTTATTGTTATTAAAGCAAGACTTACAACCTACTTTCCTTATTTATCTAGAAATGCATACCAAGTTGTATTTCTGAGTCCTACAGTCTTCTTCCCTTTGCTACATAGTGCTGTCGCACAGGTCCAATATTGAATGGCTTCAAATTTGATGCCTACCATAGTTCAACTGATCACCAAGTTGCGATAAGGGGATTATTTTCCCCACAGTTTGCAATTTATTTTTATACTCATTTGCTGGGCTAAAATTTATTTTAAGCAATCAGAATGTTATCTACTACTGGGAAAGACTCCAAATTTCTTCGTTTCGCATGATGGTATTGTCAGTGTTCTTTTTATTCTAAGAATTTAAACTGCTCAAATTCTTCATCTAATTGTATAATTTTGGTCCAGATATACTCAAGTTTATAACAGTAAAATGCAAGTATGATTTTTTTTTTTTTTTAATATTAACGTTCTCTTTTCATTGTCATTAGCAGTATATGGCAATCATGTTTTATCCATTAGACCAATTATGTTGTGTCTAATGGCAAGTATGTCATCCATCCAAATTATTTAATAAAGAAGCTTAAATAAATGTTATATCGCTATTGTTTTAGGCATTTGTCCATTAGCTCAGTCAGTTCAACCAACTAACAAAAGAGAAAACAAAACAAAATTACATGCAAATCCTCTCCAACGGGACGCTGATTGATGAGCATGATGCCAGGGATGGCTTCCTTTGACTTGCCTTTTGCTATGTCACGGAACTCTTCTGTATACTCCTGTAGGGATGGACAAACACATGACATGCATCAACATCACTTTACACACACAAGCACATACAATGCGCTAAATGCAAACACATGCCTATCTACAGATGCTGTTCAGGTACAGTTTTAATTAGGTTACCATTATCTTTTATCAGTGGTGATATATGGCTGGTTTGTGTGAACGATTTGTTAAAATTTATCATGGTTTCATAAAACTAAATGCTTAACCGATATTCAAATATGTATGGAACTTGTATCCACTTTTGTCTAGCAATAACCGAGCTATAAATAATGTACAGGGAATGCATGTGTAAGCAATTTCACGCCTATTACTCCATTAATGAATTTCTGGAAACTCATTAATAATCCAATTAATTTATCTTCAATTATCTTTGTGTTGTTTTGAATTAATATATTTATTAATACGTCAAGGTCAATATTCTTTACTACTTCACGATTATATTTTAAACAGTAAAAGCAAACATTTAGCTATGTTTTAAGCAATCACTTTAGTTAATAATTATAACTGTAATACACTTTGATTTGTTCTACATTATGATGGATTTATAGGATGAATTACATATCTATTTTTGGTTTTCCCCATCTAGTAACTAAATTTTAAAGTATAATCCCATAACACTTTAGGTTTACATAGATCATAAAGAAAGAAATAACATTCAAATGAGCTCAAGATTGTCAAAGCTGAGAGCTACCATACACATAAGTATAGGTACAAAGTCATTTTACTCTATGCATGTATTTAGAACAATGACAGCAAGCCTGCCTCAGTAGCATAGATGGTAGCATGTCTGCCTCACGTTACAGAAGTCCCGAGTTTGAATCTTGGTTAGGGTGAGTTACCTGGGTAAGGTTTTTCCGGGGTTTTCCCTTATCCTATTAGACAAATGCCAAGTAACTTTAAGCTCCATGGACCCTGGACTCATTTCAGCATCCTTTCACCCATTTCATTCATTGTCCGATATGACTTAACATAATTTTTTTTTAAAAAAGAGGGGCAAAAACAAAAGGACAACAAAGCCAATTGTGTGTGCAGAGCAGAGTTATATGGCATGAAATAACATAACATAACATTTTTTTCCATAATGAATGTGCTTACTGCATACAAGATGAATTGTAATTTAATGTATTGTACTTTAATGTCAGGTTTAATGCATTCAAATGAAATCTATTGGTCTAGAGTAATCATGAACAGTGTGTTAGCTCTGTAACACTGCTAAGGCCACGCCGTGGCTCAGTGGTTAGATCGCTTGGCTCTCACCAAGGCGGCCCGGGTTCGATCCCAGGCGACCGCAAAGTGAGATTTGTGGTGGACAACACGGCGTTGGGGCGGGTTTTCTCCGGGACCTCCGGTTTCCCCCGCCATCTCATTCCACCGGTGCTCCATCTTCATCTCATGAATCATCAGTGTCACCGCCTGCGGTGCCGTATGTAGTAAAAGCGGGCGTTAAACACTACACATTTCATTTCATTTCTGTAACACTGTTGTAATAGCCTATGCAGAAAGTGTAACATAAGGGTCCTGTTGAACCTTTTATGAAATAGGATTAATCTCCTTTATATGTACGTACGAGGGTTGTTTGATAACTCTGGTAAGTTTCCATAAAGGGATGAAAATTTTTTGTTGCAACTTTGTGGGTAGTAAGCTTGATTATTCAAAAGATTGTACAGAAAATTCGAATGTGCTAGAATATACAGGTCATTGTTGATAGCCATCTGGTCAGTGTGATAGCTGTGATTGAAAATGGAAAAAACAGAGTTTCTATTTCAAGGGCTGGACTGCCGCAGAAGTCAAAACTGTATTGGATGAAGTTCACATGGACTCTGCACCAATACTGAAGACCATTTACTTTTGGATCAATTAATTTAAATGTGGTTGTAGAAGCACCAAAGATGAATTGCACTGTGGTCGCCCAATTGACATCACCATACAGGACATCATTGAAAACAATCCAGATCTGGTTACGCAAGACTACCAAATCAAAACTCATGAGATTGCTGAGAGTGTAGGCCTCTCAAATGAGCAAATGTACAATATCCTGCATGAAAATTTGCAATGATGGGTGTGCAAGATGGATGCTGTAATTGCTCACAGTATATCAAAAGCGCATCCGGATGAACAATTCTAACGAGTGTCTGGCGACATTTCATTGCAATCCACAATACTTTTTGGGCTGATTTGTGACTGTGGGTGAAACTTGGATCCATTATTTCACACAAAACAACAGTCAGAACATTGGATAAAGGCTGGTAAAAGTGCACCAAAGGAGGCAAGGACCATTTTGTCAGCTGGTGAGGTAATGCCCACTGTTTTTGGGGATTCTCAACAAATAATCCTCAAAGACTACTTGGAGAAAGGCAGAACTGGAGCCTATTATGCTTCATTGTTGGATCATTTGCAACATGAGTTGACTAAAAAGAGACTGAGATTGAAATGCAAGAAAGGGCTCTAACATCAGGATAATGCAGCATCGCACACATTAGCAATTGCAACAGCGAAAGTGCACAAGTTGGGCTTTGGATTGGTTCCTCATCCACCTTATTCACCAGAATTAGGTCCAAGTGACTTCTTCCTGTTCCCAAACTTGAAAATTTGGCTTGGGGTAAGAAATTTTCATCAAATGAATAATGGATCCTTGAAACGTATATTGTAATTTTAAATATAAAGTGAATAGTATCATTAAATGTATTACAATAAAATATAATTATCTGCCACAAACTTCACTTATCTTTCTAAGACAATTGATGAACTCTCCACAGAATTCAAGAGACTAGTTCCATGAAAATTTTTCACATCTTCACTCATTCTGTTTATTCCTGTTATCATTACAGTTGCTAGGTGATAGATAATTTTTATTACCAAACTCTAAATATAAAATAAAGATAGAATCAATTGGCTGTATTTCAAAATTAATTACACAATTTAGATTTTTTTAAATAAATATTTTCTCCCAAACCAATAAATCTATCAGACAATTTAACTGCTTTAATAATTTAATTTCTGGAGTTATTTCATGATTGAATAACCAAAATAAATCTGCCATGGCTGATTTATCAATCTGTTTATTTCTAATATTTCTAAAATGTTCGTTTATTCTGGTTTCTAAAATACGTTTGATCCTTCAATGTAAACCAGGACATAATCTAAACAATTAAATTTATAAATGCCAGATTGTTTACTATCTGAAATTTTATCCTTTTTAGAAAAATTTAGTACATTTTTGTATTATACTTTTTATATCATGTTTGTGGCAAATTTATTGTAATATTTGTATTGCTTCACTGTTATTAGCTTCTGTATTTACATATGACTAAATGTGTTGCTATATTTTTTGATTCTGTTTATATGTTTGCAAAGAAAGATTTTAGAGTTCCAGATAAACTAATTACTGCAAGTTTTCCTATTTTTAATCAGTATTAAAAAAAGTTCTTATGCAGCATATTTTTCTCAGCTCAGGCATCATTACAAATGTTTACTCGTGCAATCTGCATTAGTAGTGTAAGTTGACATATGAAGAGTGAAAGGCATGAAATCTGCTCCAATTATGTAAACGTACAGTTAATTACATATAATTTGCATTATCCAACAGCTTAAAAAGTAATTTTATATTGGTATTTTTAAACACCAGCAAATTTAGCCACTTCTAAAAATAAGATATTGTATTAAATTACAATAACAGCATCTGCTTTTAAAAACCACTTTATAAACAGCAAAATAAATGTTTGATAAATAGTCAAATAAATGCAACCAAGGACTGCCATGCAAATTACATTAAATGCTTCATTTTATGCATTTTATCACAATTAAAAAAAGTACTTTATTGATAGCACATTTACAAACAAAATTTTAAAAAGCATTCTCATTGATTATATGACTATACAAATACACAAACATGTGTTTTTTGAAAATAAATGCCTATTTTAATATACATCATTCCTGCATGCTGCATACAGAACATCTGCAGGTACATTGGGTTTTATTGGCACAAATGACAAATCAAATGAGTAATTATTTATAGTAACATGCCTTACCTCAAAATAAGGCCAGTTCATGGCCATATTAACACCATGTGTATTGGACCACCACTTAAGGTCTTTCTCATGATCTGCATTGTTGACTGTGTGATAGAACTCCTCGTATATTTGTGGAAGACTAGACAAATAATTAAAAATATGAAATACTATTTATTATCAAGTATTAACAAGCTGTTTAGAATGCAAGCAAACTTTTCATGTAAACTCTATAAGAGATTATATATAATGGGGATGTTTCTGCAAAGATATTTTATTAACAGCTATAACAGCTCCTTCTCAGAAAAATATTCTGCACTGGGGCATTAAACTGTACAATAACTCGCCAAGCTACATAAAGGCAATAAAACAAGTATATCATTTAAAGTCATGTCTCAGAGCATATCTAAATTAGTCACTGCTTTTATTCCATCAAAGATTATCTCAAATATAAGCACCGACCACAAAGCAGTGACTGAAAGTATGTATAATAATTTTTATAGTAATGCCGTTTAAATTAAGACCTCAAAGAGTGTAAATGGGTTTAAAGCAATATAAATATCCAACAATTATATAGTGTAATGCATATGTGAATATGTAGGCAAATGGAGTATGAGCTTTCCCCTTTGTAGGAAGGCCTCAGTCACTAAGTTTCATGCCTGCCTCGGTAGCGTAGATGGTAGCATGTCTGCCTCACGTTCAAGAGGTCCCGAGTTCGAATCTCGGTCAGGTGAGTTACCTGGATAAGGTTTTTCTGGGGTTTTCCCTTATCCTTCAAGACGAATGTCGGGTAACTCTAAGCTCCATTGACCCTGGACTCATTTGAGCATCATTTCACCCAAGTCATTCACCGTCCGATATGACTTAACGTTGGAGGATGTAAATTACAAAAAAAAAAAAAAAAAAAAAAAAAAAAAAAAAAAAAAAAAAAAAAAAAAAAAAAAAAAAAAAAGCAAAGTTTATGTATAATATTTTGCTTATATTTTGACATGTCTGATATTTAATATATCTTGTACAAATCAATTCCACTGGAACAATAAATCATCAACAACCATTAAAGCTTTGATTATCATAGTTTATAGTTCAGTTACTTAATGACATCTCTCTTACCGAAAACAAAATTAATCTCAAAGTAAAGAGTATTTTACAAATGTTGGCATTAAAATTCAGTTATCTTTACACAATAGATATTTAATCATTTAAACAACTGGAATTCAAATAGATGAAACTTTCTTTCATTATTATAAATCAAATGTTCATCAAACATAAAATGGTTAATAATGTAATTGAAACAAGTTCGAGGCAGCAAAGCAGGGAACAAATAGGGCTAATGTAGTAACACAAATTAGTTCACTAACTTGTACAGAACACATAGCATGTTTCAAAACCTTACACTTGTATCTTTTAATTGAACTAAGTCATATACAATTAATGCCACTAAATCACTCATATCTCTAGCTTTTCTCAAACTCTCAGTGAGGTATGTGATTGATTATAAAGTTATGTTTCAAAGGATAAACTGACAAAAGCTGAAGTTGGAACTTCATAATTTTAGAATCAGGTGTTATGAAGTTGGTTCAAATGATGTGCTAAAAATTTCAAAGTAACCATATATCTGAGGCCTGAGAAAATCTAACAAAGGAACTATCACAATGCTCACACCTGTATGTGCTTGAGAGTTTGATGGCATCTCTGTTCTATGCGGGGCCTGTGTGTCAAAAACTGTGTGCAGAGTACATGTTGGCATGAGGTCTACCCGAAAGTCCGAAGACTCCGGCCTCTATCAGCCCAGGAGCGATGGCAAACTCTGGGGTTCTTTCCTACGGGCAATACCTTGAGTCTAAAAAGCTCCCCCACCCCATCGACAACAACGTCAACATGGGTGAAGTGGATATGCCACTTGCGTGCATCAACTCCACAGGGAAGACTACAGGAAAACCTCGGTGGGGCCACCTGGTGATCTAGCACACCTTCTACTAGCTCTGCAGGCTAGTACCCGGGACTTTTTAGGCAACCCTCTGCCCCCTCCGGGTGTCCGAAGCATGGTCAGAGGTACCCGATCTCCCGCAGGTAACGGGAACACACTGCCAATTCGAACAGCTCCCATTCAGGGAGGGGCTCGAATGTTCGGCCCGAGGATCCTCTGGTAACGTCGGAGGTAATATGAGTGCTAAGGGTCTGCAGCGGTCGCACCATGGCAGATGAAGGGGATGGATCCCCTCCCCTACGCGGGGTGCGGAGTACAGCTGGAAGTACCTGAAAATGAGCCCAGAATACATAGGAACATACTGGCTTAATAACACAGCATTGTACGGGAGAGATTATTTACCCCTGATGGGTAGTGGTCTGCACATGGCATAGGTAAGAAGTGGAATAGAGCTGACAAGGGATGTCCAGCAGCTACTTGCAAGTGGGCACATGCTTCCAGGCTTCAGTTTTGGACATTACAGTTCTACTCTGCTGCAGATTGGTGGTATATATGTTTTATATACAGCAGGCATTTAACCATCAAATTATCAGGTGCGCAGCAAGGTGAGTGCAGTATAATTCCCTTGTAAGAGTTATGTCACCAGGAAAGCTTCAGTTCACATTTTATATCACTTATAGTTCCAATAAATAGACTGGTTTATAGTCAGTTGTGAAATAGGTACCCTTGTAAAGTTTTTTTTTTTTTTTTTTAAGATCTGTCAAAATGATTCCTGGGCAAATAATATACATCATTAATTCTATTGTTTTAATCAACCAATAGTACTAGATAAAATAATATTACTTAAACAAATCGTAATTTTATTTGTAGTAAAATATCTTTGCAACTAACAATGATTCATTATGCAGACCTTCATTGTGTTTGATGAAAAATATCAATGCTGTCAGCATTTATGAAATTGTACTTCATTAATGCTGAGTATCGCAAATTTTTTCAAGAACTAAATAAAAAACTATTTTTCAGAAACTCTTATTAACATGCAGAAATTACAGGAACATCTACCATACATCTAAGCAAATTCTACAAATTGTATGCAAAAATTGGTCCTACTTTTAACATCTATGGCTGTGCATATTTCATATATTAAATTAAAATTTGCTATCACAGTATTTGTAGCAATAGTATTTGGTTACCTACAGCTGAATGTTTGAAAATAAGCCATTAAAGTATCAGCAAATTGTAGCAAATCAGATCAGACTTGTCTGTGAGTGCATAAATTAATATGAAAAGCAGATATACTCACATAGGATCCTGTGAAATATTCAGACACTTGTGAATGCCAAACATTATATCCTTAAAGAACTGCAACCTCTGTGCTTCCATATCTTGGCACTTATCGAACACTACTGTCATATCCTCCATGTACTTAGGATTATATGCATTTATTTCATCTAGCGCCGCTTCGTATTTCTCTTTAGCTTTCTGAACATCTTCCTTTGATTTCTGGACCCTATCTTGCATTTTCTTAACCTGCTCAAATTCAACGTTTGAACTTCATTAGCAAGATTAAAACATTGAGACATCTGAGTGGATTCAGGTGATCAACATGTGTAAAATTTAACATTACCCAATTTTTATTTCAAGTTGTTTAAAATAATTCTTCACGCTTCAGGGGAAGTAAAATATGGCAAGAACCTTTCAGTCTTGCTATCTGAATGCTTGGATTTTCTAAGTAGTGTTAATAATATGGTTCTGAGATGTCCCATGCTATATGGGATATTCTGTACTTGTGTTTTGACCTTACAGAACACAAGATGCCTCAAAATTTCATATTTTCAGAGAAGTAAGAGAAAAATCACCTTTCACATTTCTTGCAGTATCAATTACTGCACAAAAAGGTAGTTAGAATAATGGCAAATACTCTTAAAACGGCCCATTGTTAACAAATATTCAAAAAACTGAAATTACTGTCTGTTATAAATTTGTACTGTATAATGTTTTGTTACACATAAAATATAAGACTACCTATATTACAACATAAGACAACAGCTACATTCATACCATATATTAGGTGGTACGGATAAGTACCTTATCACTAGCTCACCAAAACATCAAAATCATTAGGTTTTAGGTGTTAAGACTCTATAATATCATGAAAATCTACAAATATCTTTAAAATTAATTGCATGACTTCCTAGTGGATAATCTATTGTATTCTATACAAGTAGATGAGTACTGTGAATTATTATACAACAATATATTTATAATATATGTGTACAGCAATAATAAATGTACAGCAATTTCTAAATATGTAGGTTGATGTCACGGATTCAAGTACCAATGGTATCAATTCTGTTGTGCTACATTGTTGATTCTTAGTGAATTCATTTTATTGGGAGTGAAAAAATATCTCCATATTCTTCTCAGAAGTGATATAGGGAAAATTTCAAATTTGAGTTATTTAAAGTTCCATATTTATGTTTATAAATAATAAAATGACAGTAAGAGTGTTACAATATTTCAAAACATTCTGGTTAATTAAATAGTATTGAAGTATAATACATTGTATGAATTTATGAACAAGGAGTGAAAGAGGGGGGGGGGGGAGAGAGAGAGAGAGCAAGCTTCCAGTTAGGTGCACCCAAAACACACAACAGCGGCCAAGGATTACACATAGTAGGTATTACTCAACAGAGCACTGAGACGTATAGACCTTCAAGTGACCAGCACTGCCATCGTCCTTTATCGAGTCTTATATGGCCGATTAGAGGAATGAAATATTAGTAAGTTGATGTACAGTAAGTTATGAAACACAAATAGAGCGATTGGAAGCTGCTGTGTCTCTATGATATGCTTTCTCGTGCCTGCCGATGTATGACACATTGCTGTCCAGAAGACATGATTATATCTGAACAGAGTATACATACACTGGACTCACCATGTATGTACGATAAGCTGAGGTAAACATCTCTGTGTTGCAAATTTTTGTCGATACGCTTTCTCACTTTGCCATGTAGTAAAATGCACTCTCTCATAAGAGTGTCCCTGTACATGCCATCAAGAATGTACAAGTGATGGGCAGATGTGATTTGTTATCAATGAAGTCACTACATAAACTCCAATAGTAATTCTATCTAATTTCCTTTATCTTGACTTTAGCGTTTGGCAATTCCTATGCCTGTTTATAACCTTCCAGATGAAGGATTATGCTTAATATAGATTCATTTATACTATAATGATTAAGATTTTATAAAGTGAGAGTGTATAATTTCTAAAAATGAACTATTTTGAGACAAATATAAAAATGTCCAGTTGTGAAGCTCATTCACCCAAAAAGAATTGTAAAAGCATTATCAGTATGTAACATCTTCAGATGAAAAGTACTATAAGAACTATTTAAACTGATCCTTTACAAACTTGTATTTTGTAACAGGAAATGGGGCTAAATTTATGAAAATGGTAGCCAGCATTTTGTAAATTACCAAAATTCTGATTTTATGCACTTATTAAATTTTTAATATCTCAACTAATGAAGTAATAATATAACAATATGGAGAAATACTAGTACTGTTCAATAAAAGATTCCAGGCTAAAAGGCTGTGGTCCACTATGCTTTCTCATCTCTCTCACAGATGTTTTACTTGCAACTGCAACAAGCGTCATCAGTGGCATAGCAAAGTTCTCCTTGTTCTCTTCGTAGCTATGTCTGGCAGAGAGATGAGGAAGCCCAGTGGACCACGGCCTTTTAGTCCAGAACCTTTTATTGAACAAGACACCAGCTGTGAAAGTCTTTATTTACTAAAGGATTAGTAGTACCATGATAGGAATATTCAAAGTGCAAAAAATGGGACATTAGAATTTGAAGAGAAGGGACAGCTATGTATAATAATTTAAAAATTAGGATTTATAGAACTACTAAGTATTTACTTTTTTGAAACGATTGTATAAATACTAACAAATTTAGATAAATTCAATAAAAGATGTGATATACATGATTATAATACAGCTAATAGTTCACATCTGCCCGTCATTCATCATCGGGGGAAAAAAAAAAAAAAAAAAAAAAAAAAAAGAATTCGTGAGCACAGTTTCAAATTTAATGGAATTCATATTTAATTTATAATAAACTTCCTATTGAAATAAAAGATGCATCAATTCAAGTCTGTTAAAAAAGGTAATATTATTCAATGAAGGAATACTTGAATGACAAATAGAAGTATTAAGTAAATATTAAAAACATGGAAATTGATCTATTGATCATATGAAAGTGTAAATGTTATTTATAATACTGGCAATTATGCTATGCATTGATATATTGTATTTCATTATATATCACATTTTTTTAAATAAAACATAACCTTTTTTTGTATGTAATTTACTTACTTGACAATTCTATATCATGTAAATACTTATTTTATGAATTCAATAAATGAAATGAAAAGGAATTATATTCATCTCAGCTAACTTGGTTCTTTTTCCAAACACGACAATACTGTTCACAGTATTTTGAAATTGAACAGAAACAAAACTGTAATTGATTAATGGTAAAAAGTGGTTGTATTAATGCAGATCTGATGTTAGTTTTAAGGTCATTAATATTTAAATTATGCTAACAATTTGCATGCACTGAAGTAATTTAATTCATATAGCATATATGAACTACTATCCTAAAATGCAAGCATTAGAATACAGTTCATGAAAACTAAGCACCCTCACATTATAAAGCAGTGTGCTGAGTGGCATACTGGCGATGGCAAATGCAAGTGTATATAAAGTTATTTAAAAAGTATACACATGAAAGTAAAAAAGAAGGAAGGAAGGAGAAGCAGACAGTGCAGCAAATATAATTATTACAATTACTGAACTGTTCACAAAATGAAAATTGCTTGTAGTGTATTTCTAGCAGTTTATAAAATAGTTAAGAATCACTTGTTTTTCCATTACTCTGACCAGAAGATGAGATGTTGGGATGACAGTTTTCAATTATGTCCATACATTTTTTTTTATCAAAATTGCTTTAGAGATTTGTGACAGTAATAACAAAAACTTCACTCAGAAGAGTTTGCATTTCATCTCAGATTATAGGTCTGCTAATACTATGAATTCCCTGCCAGAAACCATGTTCTTCAAAATCAGTTCTTTGATGAAGAATCGAAATGCTATGAACGGTGAGTACCAAGAATAAACTATGTTCCAAATTCACTGATTTCAAGATCCAGAGCTTTTATTCTTTTTCTGTACAAAACGTAAGGTCTTTTTCTATTACGTTTAAAATATAATAAATAACAAATGTGTCAATTTCAATTACCCACCACTTTAGTGATTATCTGATCAATTTTTTTTTCTTTTTTTCCCCAGTTTCCAGCCAGAAAACCAACAATATTTTTGCATGACACTTTCTTAACAAATTCTTTTAGTTGTTTAATAAAATCAAGTATAAACGTTATAAACCACCAGTAAAAGTTCCACAAAATTGGCTTAATTTTTTTATTTATATCTGCTTCAACAACATTTCTTTTTCATTATTGCCCACGAGTTCTCTCATTTCACCGGCTCATATATTTAAAATCTTTAAATTATTTGTTTCAGGTATTCTTACACTGAAATATTTTTGTGTAATTTGCAAAGCTTCTGCAATATATAACAAAGATTATCAATGTATTAACTTGCATATGGTTTCTGCATTAGTTTTAAGTGTGATAAACTGTCATTTAACTAGAAAAGTGAGTCTATGGACAGAGAAGCAAATACATACATTTTGCCAAAACATGACAAATTTCAAAGGGAACCACTCTATTGCCACTGGGTTGTGACCCTTAACCAACAAAAGGCGACCCTCATAAACACGGCAGGAGGGATTGTAGAGAGTCCTGTGGTAACTTTATTTCCTGCAGGTACATACCTAGTAAACCTAAACCTCAAAGTAATGCCACCCTTGGCAGAGGTGCTATGTTTTGGAGAAAGCTATAATTCAATAAATTATAATAATTAATTACTAAACTTTGATTATCTTTGATATAATCATAACATGATTAGTTTCATAAATCCACTGTTTGCATCATCAACCTAATTTTTTATTACTGCAATTCCATCGTTTGCAGTGAAGTTTTCTGAAATTATTATAACTTATTGAGTTAGATTCATTTAAATAGTGGTCCTCTGTCAATGCCAACTGCTTTGTATGGTACACCAGAATTTTCTCTAATCACATATTTTAATCAAATAGCTAAATACAGTTTCATTATCATTATTTCTTCATATACAGTCCATTTAACAAAAGTGCAACTTTTAAATCCAAAAGTCTATTAATTTAAGAAAAAGAGTAATTTGATGTTGTTTCCTGTAACAACCTTTGCATTGTCAGTGTTTCTTTAAAACACACAAGGGATGTTATTAATACGCTACTGATGCACTCATATTAGTAAGTATAAGAGACGACAGTTTATTGATTGAAATCCTATTCTTTTAATTTTTATTATAAGAGAAATTATTTTTGTGTAAGGAAAGACAAATACAAAGACATCTCCAGGATGTGTAATATTAAACTGGCTCAACTATTCATGCACTGTATTATGATGCATTGATATAATACAAAAGAAAACAACTATTAGTCATGTTAAACTGCATATACATAAAATAAAATATGCTTACCAAGATAGTTTTCTGTAAAAAAATAAACAAAATCATATGAAAGATTGCAGTTCAAGTTCTTTATTTGTAATTTGTGTATTATAATAAATAATATCAAGAAATCTCTACATTTATTATAAATGTATAAGCATTTCAAAAATAAAACAAGAGTATTCTAGAGGTTTTAAAAATACATAGATTGCCTTTTCAGCAGTACAGAGAAAGAAAGGATATAGAAATTCTGCACTTGCTTAATGAGAAAGGATTTAGGTATTCAATCGTTGCTTGTAAATGATAATAATGCTTTCACTTTTCAGAAATGAGTCTTCTGAGGGATATCCAAAATAAAATGTTCATAAATTGACAGTAAATGCTGTCCTTATATTGTGTTCAACTATATTTAAGTCACTATTTGATCTACTTTAAATATGATTTGCCTAGTAATACATGAAGACCTCCAATGGATACTTATTTGCTTCATAGCTATCACAGAGCAGACAATGTTCAACAGAAATCTGAATACAAGAAGGTGATCAGATTTACCTCTGTCACTGTTCGTATAGTTCATTGCAATATCTCAGTGACTGAAACATGTTTAGATTAAAATAGCAGTTAACAGTCCCAGTTTTGATTTTTAGTCACTTAATTTGTAAAATTGAACAAAACACATCCTAAGAACCAATTTTATAAGCTAAACTAAAGATAACATACACTGTAAAAATGACATTAATAAGAAGATGAAATACAGTTAAACACAGAACTTATAAATAGTGATGAACTGATGGAAGATAGACTATTAAAGGAAAACAGTGGAGGTAGAAACGCACAAACACATACCAAACATGTAAATGTAGTGAACGCTGCCACAATAGTAAAAGGGCCACAGCCCAGATTAGCAAGACACATTTTCTTAGCTCTCAATAAATCACATATCCTATAAGCTATACTGCTGCAAGAAACCAGAAAGTAGTTTTTAATTAAAATT
Organism: Mantis religiosa; assembly: GCA_030765055.1. Taxonomy (NCBI): domain Eukaryota; kingdom Metazoa; phylum Arthropoda; class Insecta; order Mantodea; family Mantidae; genus Mantis; species Mantis religiosa. The sequence goes on from CM060959.1 coordinate 67,756,713, forward strand.
GTGTACCTGATCTGGAGATAGGGAGCTGTCAGCTGTAGCATTTCTCTCTTGATTTGCTGCAGACCTTTCAGTCTTACATGCTGTATGGTAGTCCACTTTAGCTTTGTTTACTTTTGCCAAGACTTTTGCCCACGGTTTCTGGGCCTTCTTGAATGAATCTTCCATTTCTTTCCTCTCCTTTATTTGCATCATGGACTGAAAGAATATGCCAAGTTTAACTGCAGTTTATAAAATGAAAGAAAAAAATAACAATCTGTGCAGAATAGAATTAGTAAGCAAGGGTATAATAATGATGCTAACATATAAAAGATAATAAATATGCAGATACATTTAAGATGCCAAATAAAGAAAAAGGCAAGGTTCTAATTGTTAAGGAGACATTTCAAAGCAACCATTTGCTAAATGCTGATGCATTTCCTTACTGCTGAAGAGAAATATGAAAGCAACCTTTTGATAACATTTTGAAATGTTTGGAAATACATACTGTTCTTAAAAGTAAGACCTGAAGCTTTCCTGGCGAAGAATATGCTCAATTTCTTCTCGAGCAGCAAGCCAGGTGAACAGACTATTAGAAATCGACGTTTCGGGAGTGTGCATTACTCCCATCATCAGGATATTTATTAAATATTATAACCACAAATAGAAACACTGGATACAACACAAATGTAAACAAAGACAAAACGCTATCAAAATTTGCATTACTGAACAAAAAATATCCTGATGATGGGAGCGATGCACACTCCCGAAACGTCGATTTCTAATCGTCTGTTCACCTGGCTTGCTACCCGAGAAGAAACTGAGCACATACTGTTCTTAGTAACTTTTAATGCTGCATTTTTCAGAGTTGAATTTGAACTTCATTTTAGTGCCTTTTTAGATGTAGTATCAAAATAATATGATTTATGGCTATCTAATCTTAAATGCTTCTTCTCACCTTTACCTTTCTTGTATCTGTGCAGTTTAAACTGTACAAATGCTGTATACAGAAAGATTTATCTGATTTAGATAAATGTTTCTTGGCATTTCCACTTATACACAACAAAGCTTTAAGTATAATGTATTAAACATGTCAATAACTGTAAACAAATCTAAAGTTATCCAAAAATAAAAGTGAAGTTATTTAAAATAAAACATTTTTATACCACTAAGCAAAAGCAACTTCATATAATAAATTTTCCCCAGCCTTAAAAAAATAAAATAATTTTAGAAGGTTAAGTGTTTCCAATGCATGGTTTTCATACAACAAACAATAACTAAATATCGAATTGAAAACATTTTAAACCCCATATTAGTCATGCATATATGCTGGTGTGCCCTTGATAAGACACTGACTTCTAACAATCAACAGTGGCTCCTCTTTGTCTAACTTTCACTTTATCTAATACCATCATCTTGAACGATTGTTCATATTTCATTTCAATCATACATGATGCAGAGAAAACTTCCTATGTACAACAAAATAAAGTTCTAGCTTATACAGGTACAACTGATTAATAGCTGAGGGCCCCCCCCCCCCCCAAAACAAAAGAAACACCACCCACACAGAAATTTCTGGTGCGGTTTCCTCTGTGTTGTATGTAACTAAAATTCATTGTCAATGGAAATTGTTATTTCATACAAAACTATGTGTAGGCCAACTGACACTGAATTTTTCAGCTTAATTCTCTCAGTATCAAACTTTTGTGTGGTGGTATGAAATAAAACAAAAATTAGTCAATACTGTTCACAATTATTGTGTTCACTAAGCACTTCTTATTGCTGTATGTGTACCAATACTTTGCTTTTCTGTCTAAAAACAATGCCTGAGCAAAAAATTACAAAAAGACATCTATTTTTAATGCAATGTACTTTACCTCATAGTTTACAGTTTTTATGCTTTCAATTTAGATGGAAATAATCTTGAAATGCTGAACTAAAAAGTGTTGCTATTTTGCCACAAATGTTCTAGGAAAATCAACTGCAATTATATTCTATAAACAATAAATGTTTAAAAATAAATTTCCACAGTAATATAGTTCTTTTTTCTTTTGTTCTTGTTTGCTCAAACCGAAATTCTGGTGCTTAATCAGTAAATTGTTTCATTTATCAGAAATATATAAAATCAAACATGTTTGAAATATTTAATACTTGTATGAATGAAAAAGTTTATATTCCAGAAACCAACAATGAATGGATTCTCTGAAAAATTGAAAACCAATGCACTGAGAAATGCAAAACATTACCTTATGGTATGTGTCTTTCTGCCATGTCTTCACCTGTTGCATTACTTCGTTACATAAATTGTCTCGGACTTTCATGTGTAGGTCACAAAGTCTATCTGCCTCACCTAAAACTCCTTTCCAGGCTGCTTCTGTTGTGCCATACTCAGGACCTGAACACACAACAGCATTATAGAATAGAATTTATTTATACAACTGGCTATTTACAATATTTCATACATATTATGTACATATTTTCTTACCCTAGTTGTATAAATTGCTTTTACACTAGTTAGCTCAGCCTGCTTGGCACTCAGGCCTACTAGAATTGCTGAATAACATAGTCACCAATCTGTCATCTACTCTAGTTTGCTATCTGTTTTCTCTTATTGTCCCAGCATTTTTTATTTTTCAATCTTTACTTTTCTCATCCTCTTCTCTTTAACTTTCCAAAAGAGGTTCCCCATATTATTAATTTAATTGATGGAAATTAATTGTTCTTCCACACTAGCTGTGTATAGGCTAAGGTTTTGGTCCGATAGAGTCAAACTGAAAAATTCAATGCCATGGCCGGGATTTAAACCACAGATCCCCAAGTCTCCATTCGGTCACTCTTACCCATTAAGCATAATGGCCAACGTGTCATCATGACATTAAATTCTCCAATTGACTTGTATGTTTTCCTAATAAACCTTTATTATTAAATTAATTTATGGAAACACTACACTACACTAGCCGTGTGTAGGCAATAATTTGGAAAGGTAGAGTCAGACTGAAAAAAAAAGAAATTCAATACATGTTGACCATAGTAGCTTAATGGTTAAGAGAAACCTGATGAAGACTGGAAGATCTGTGGTTCAAATCCCGGCTGTGGCATTACATTTTCAATCTGACTCTACCTATGCAAATTAATGTAGTAGGTAATGTTTACGTTTTAAATATAGTTTAACAGTATTTGAACTATCCAGATCATTTCAGAAAAAATACAGTATGTCTTAAATTGTTTTATTAAACCAATGAGTTGGTTTTGCTTGACAGTTATTACAATACATAGCTAAGTATTACACACTTCTGCATCATTCTAAAATCACATGTAAGTGTAGGACATACAAAATGTAAATAACAGTGTTTTGCAATCATTAAATTAATATTTCAGTGCAGAAAAATGACCATTTTCGTAATTTATATAGTTATCTGGTTTAGGATCAGATCTATTTTCCAATTAATCTGATTAATTGGAGTTCTACTGTATATGTTAATGAAAGCTGAAATAAATGTTTGACTTTAAGAGGAAGGCATTTTGTCATGATGAAAAGCTTGAAAATTATTTTCTCCATCTTTAAACTACAAAAATATTTACTATATCCCAGAAGTCTCCCAAGAGACTATTAACAATATTGGGGAGGGGGAGGGCAATTACTGTTTTTGAATTTTTACTACTTACCCTTTTCAATCAGGTCATTCCATTTTTTGGACCAGCCTTTCAAACTTTTTGCATAAGCCTTCTCAATATCTGCCCTTTCCTGTATAAGTGTCATAAGATCGTTACACAATTTGTACCCATCTTCTATTCGTTTTGTAGTGCGCTTGTAGTTACCAGGCTCCCAGAAGGAGTCGCTGGTAGCTATCAGCATATTGTCATCACTGTGGTGAGACATCTTCTCCCCACCTGCAACAATAGGATTTATCAATGCACTTGCTCTTTGACATTTTATTACAGCTATAAATGTCAAAATGAAAATTAACTAATTATTTAAAATGAAGCAAAATAAGATATATATTCTAGTTTTAAAATGAAGTCTCTCAGAATATGATTAGATGGTGATCAGACATCTTAGTTTTAAAAAATGTATGCTTTTTAACTACTTTAGCCAGATGATTATTAAATGGACTCTGAAAAGCTCTTTACTGATACAGTCCAAAAATGTCACATTTCTTCAACAAGCTAGTCTAATTATTTAACTAAATGTTACCCTATAACATTTTACTAGGATCTGTACAAAGCTTAATTTGATAAATAAATACAAGCAACATAATTATATAGTTTGATTTATTAGATAATAAACTGTTAGCTTTCAGACAGCCCAAATATATATATATATATATATATATATATATATATATATATATATCCTTGATCTTGGACTTTTAGCAGTATACATACCCTCAAAATTCACAAGCCATTAATTTTTTAATAGATGCTTCATAATTTAGTTTGCTGAAACACTGTTACAAATTATTTCATACACACAAACAAAGAAACATATGCTTGGTTTTATCTTTTTCGTTCTTTTCTATTTTTGCATTACTGTAGGCTACAATGAATGACTGGAATAAAATTTTCTTAGCAGCCTGTACACAATTTCTGTATCAATATGAATTTCTGGTTGAAATACAAAATACAATAGAGAAAGTACAATTCAATCTGTTACATGGCATATATTGCAAAACTGATAGTCTTATAAACATTACAAACCAAATGCCCTAAAGAAGAATGGATACATATATACATACAGATGGGTCATTTGTAAGTGACAATGATGGAGCTGGAGCAGATGGCACGTGTCAGTTTTTCTCCATTTATACAAATGTGGGGAAAAAACACTATAAATTTTGATGGAAAAATGGATACAATCTACACTTCTCTAAAATATCTGTTTATTCAGCTACATTATTTTATCTGATTCTGGAGCAGAAATCCAAGCAATAGTTTTAACTCAGAATAGAAAAACAGAAAAAAATAAGAGAAAATCATTGTTTGGTTAAACAGATACAAAATGTAAGTAAGAATTTAGTCTTCCAATGGATTCCTGCACACTGTGGATTGAGTAAGAATGAGAAGGCAAGAACCTAGCAAACAAAAAGGGAATCAAATTCAAAATAAGATGCAATCAAAAGTACCCTTGGAATCAGTTAAATGTATCATCAAGAAGAAAATGAATAATGATTATAAAACTAAATTAACAACAAATTTATTAAATTCCAAAGGGGAAAAATCCTTAAAAGATTTAGAATTGATTCCAAACTACCACGAAATAGAGCCATTTCCCTGTTTGGACTTACCACTAGACATGACTGTTTCAGCAAACACCTGCATAATATTGGATTATCATCATCTCCAAATTGTCTGTTATGCAACAAGGAAGAGAAAATGAATTTGGATCATCTATCTACCTGTCAACAATTTATAAGCTATCCAGATTTGACCTCAAAATATTAGAAGGTACGGAGGAGAATGACTTTGTTGCTAAATACCTGAGTATTAACTATACACAGAAATAACAAGCTGTGTGGATGTGAGATGTAATCAGAAGGCAATGAAAGAAATGTCCTAGAAAAGCCAAGTGAAAGAATGGAGACAGCTTGGCCAGTATGAAATGACATCAAATAATAACTTTTTACCGTGAATAATAATAATAATAATACATAATAATAATTACATGATCTTAAACACTGAAATGCTGTTCTAAGCATTGATCAAGTAGCGAAGAACAGGGCGATTGGACTATGAAGCGAAACCATGAAGAACAGCAATGAAACACAATAGCGTAGAGCAGTGAATTTTTGGGCCCATGATGAAGCGTGCCCATAACCAACACAGGTAGAGTTGGGTAACCACATGTCCTTGTACTGTGGCCGATGAGATCAATCCGCGTTTACACAAATACGAGTTTTTTGTTCTCTCCCCTAATCAATGGGGGAATACAAACGCTAGACGCGTAGTGAAGCGCGTTGTTTTGCTTCCCGAAAGCTAACTCAGTGGTGAAAATGTTTCGGAGCTTAAAGTTTCACACTAAATTAAGACATTCAAATTATAATGCACTTCTTCATATTCTGCTGTTCTTATATACACAACTATAAAATAACTTGTGCTAAAATCAAACCTTTAATGGAGCGTTTCCTTTTGAACCATCCAAAATTGCTACATGACATTATTCAAGTGAACAAAGCGCAAAATAGAAGTTTGATATGATGAATTGTATTTTAAAGGTTAAGTAATGCAACAAATGATAGTGCTAGAATCAAAACACGGAGGAATATATTCATGTGATATTCATACATGTTTAGAATATGATTTTGCTTTTGTTGAGCACCGATATTAGTAAATAATTTATAGACATTTAGCTTTATAAGTAAATCTGAAGTATTTTTTATTATTGTCCGTTTAACAGCAAAATAAATATTCTCTGAGGCTTTCAGTAACAAACATTTTACTTACTATATAGTTTTAAAATTGTAAAAGTTGGAAAACCAAATTCTTTTCTATTCGCCTTTCCTAAAACATTTTCTTTATTTCTTCTATTTTGAACTGTGTTATTAAAATTCCTAGGCAAAAACGCTAAGTCCATTTTCGGGTGATACATGTTAGTGCAGCAAGAAAGAGGCTTCTTGTACAATTTGCTTAAGCAGTAGTTAAAACGGCCTTAGTTGTGCGTCGCTTGCCTGTATCTATTTTATTTGTAACTGTAAAACGTGGATAACACTCTCTACTGCAGTAGTGAAATATGAAATCCGGCTGAAAAGCTGAATCCGTTTTGAAAAATTAAATACTACGCACGGAACTCGAACGATTGATTTTTGGCTTTCCCTGTCAACGCTGCTCTACCACGAGACACCCTAACGACACGCTTTTCCCATTTGATTATCAAGTATCCCGATTGAAATACAAGGCGATCTGAATTATTCCCAGATTATCTTAAAGTTGAGCTTGCAATGCCATAAGCAATTCACTCATTTCTGGATTTCAAGTTAACCGCATTATCTTAATATTATACAGCAATAATTGCTCTTTCACGCTAACCATAGGTAGAATAAGGCTTGGGAGTTAAATCAAATCAAGCCGAGATTCGAACCACGGAGTCTCCGTTTTTGTTATCTCGAGACCTCTCATCTGATTTCAAAGCCGTTTCCGCTCCTTAAGCTGTGTGGAAGAACAATCGACAAATACCCAGTCCAGTGTTTACTGACAGCTAAGTTCAATACATGGCATTTGTTCACGGGACCTCGAAAGAATGGGCTGCAGACATTACCTACATGGGAAGCTGAAATTCCTGCACTCCGTGCATATTGAATTTTTACCGCAGGTGTTACTGAGATGCATTTAAGGTTGGTGTGATTTAACTTGAAACTTGACCTACTTAGCGCTATCCCTCCCTGTGACAAGGGCAAAGTGAAACGTTTTGTAAACACATTGTCACTGGTATCCGCGACTGCCTAGTCTCCGTCAGACAACGATAGGTTATGCAACCAGTGCAGGGCCTGTTTATTTACAAAGTGCTTTATATTGACAGTGAAATATGGTAATAATGGAAACATTGTATCAAAACCGGTGTTTTTCGCGGTAATTGAGAGAAACAAAGATAAATTTAAACTATACACAATAGACTCCATAGGTGAATTAAATGGACATAGCTTACCTGCGTGTCACTGTGATACGAATGCTACCGAGCTAATGTGGGCACAAATCAATGAAGAAGGTAGAAAAGATGTACTGAGGAAAAGGCGAATTAATTAATGTTGGACAATTTCATCATAAACTTAGAAGAAAGTGACTCTTCAAAAAATCCCTAATGGACGGTATATCTATACTACCAACATCTATCAGTAGTCTTTAAAGCGCTGAGCTAGGAAGTATTAAAGAGATAGCTACAATATAAATCACGCGGCATCAATCGGAATATTGCATGGAAGTAATACGATGTAGTCATGGGTTATCTATGCGGGCAATAATTCGTTCTCTCCCTCCATCCCTCCCTCCCCCCCCTCTCTAATTTCCATGTTTCAAGATAAACCAAACTGTACATAGAAGCGATGTGGCATTAGGTAGTCATGAGTTACCTACAACCTACAACAGTGCGGGCAATAGTACGCTCTCGTGTTTCAAGATAAACCAGACGAATATCCTGCAGCTATTGATATGGATATTGTTGCAGCCATGCAAATAACTGTATTTGTAGATAGAAGAATTTTTTGGGCCCAGGTGCCGTGGTCTGCTGGAGTAGGAAGATCCAGACGTTTCGTTCACGTCTGTGGTGAACATCATCAGATCCAGACGTGAACGAAACGTCTGGATCTTCCTACTCCAGCAGACCACGGCTCCTGAGCCCGGAAAATTCACCTGTCTACAAATCAGACTCCGGCCGTGAAAGCTCACGACTATTCATCAAATAACTGTATGTTTTGATAGTTGAATTTTACCACTCAAGTCTTACCATCTTTACTTCTCTTATTGGTTAACATTTATCGACGATTTAATTCATGCAGGATTTAAATATAGCTCTCTCGTCGCAAGCAGCTACAGAGAGCACGGGAAGTACTCGTACAATACTAAATATCACAAGAAGATCAATATTCTGAAGAATATTTAAAGGAAATAACAACATTCATTGGACCTGCAGAAGACAACTTCAACAATATTTTATTTTCTATACGAAAACAAAAATAATTTATAAACAAAATGTCACTTTTATCAAAATAAGACCAAACTGAACATTTCTGAGGCACAAAAAATAATCGTACACTCCAAAAAGAGTGCACATTATTAGAAAAATGTTTGCATTCAATATATCATCGGGTAGTCTTTAGTTTTAAGCTACCTATCTATAATCTTTAATCTTCTTGCTAAAGAATTTGCAGAAACTCAGAAGAGAAAATACTTTACCTATCTCGTTCTTACTGCTCTACAATGTTAAATTAAATGAGATAAAACTATTCCTTATTTCGGAACGAAAGCAGTTACGTTCTTGTACGTTTTGAGATGAAGGGGATACTAAAACTTAGAAGATGCTGTTTACTATTTTAGGGTTTAAGCACACGTCTGTTTCACAGCTTATCTCTGTACAGCTCACAGGGATCTAGAGCAGACAATATTATTTTGCAGTATCCGCGCTATGTCCATTACAGGAACCAATACGGCATAATCACCAGCAAGACAGCATTCTTCAGTTTTGCATTAGGCTGGGAATAGAACCCTAACCAACGAACCACGGAAATAGCTTCTGTGGTTTGGTAGCAACGGCTAGCACTGCGGTTATCCATCATATGCAGGTACGTATGCCAAATGAATAATGAGGAAGATGTGGAATTGACGGCGTAGGAAAAACCAACGCGTTACCACAATGTACGCCACGTGTACGCGTGTTTTAATGTTTGCATGCTTTGAAACTGAATAGGCGTTGTATTCGCCAATTAAATATTATTAGCTGTGTGCTCTTTCAATAAAGAAACCACTAACAGCCATAACACCTGATCAACAAAGAAGCAAAAGTGTTAGGGTTGGGCGAGTAAATTGCCTGTACGTAATTTTACGTGTAATTAAATGTAATATATATAATGTAGAAAACAGTTTTCTACACAAAGTATAAAACCTAGCATTGTTAACTTTCACAAACTAAATATCTTTATTGCTTTTAAGTTTATTAATATCCTGCCATGCAAAAGAATATTCGACTATGCCTTCCAACTCTTCGTTATTTTCTAGTCGTTTACCTATATAATTGTAACATTATTAAATGAAGGTATTACTAAAACATTTGCTTTAAAGTGTTATATAAACGAGTTTATCACTTATTTGTTTGCAATAAATTCTTTATTTCCTTTATTCTATACAGCAAATTGTTTTCTGGTTTGTTTCTAATCACAAATAATATTTATCTTTACACGAAATGTTCACATATCGTTTGATTAACTCCAGCATTCTATAGTTCTGAATTTAAACAACTAAAGAAACCTTCACATTCACGTTATCTCGTCAATAGTCATCATAACAAAGTCATTCTTTAACTTTAATTAAGTAAGAAACAATGCTAAAGTCTACGATTTTCCAAACGAAAGATTTCTGTCATCATTATGAATAAAAGACCAGTTGGAAAGTACCCTCTCCTGTTGTGCAGATCAAGTTGGAATATTCAGTAATTTAGTAGGACATCTGTAAGTTTCAGTGACCAGAATGCTTTTGAGGAAGTAACATCTTTGTTCAAAAGCTCACCAAATAATCAATTCAATTCATCCTTTAAAATAAAACCTGTACATAGTACCTTGATATAGGATACGTCAGTAAATTTACACTCTATATTACAAAGTTAAACATCAAATATACCTAACCCACATTCAATTATAATGTAACACAAATTGGATATAATTATAAAATAGAGAAATGAACAAGCTAAGTAAATTCATGTTTTATGATTATCTGGATTTGTTAAATTGCAGATATTTCTTTACTGTGTAAAAGCAGTGCTGCTGCAAGAAAGCCCTTGTTCTAGTTTTAAACAGGTTGTAGTTATCTATGCTTTTGATGTCATTAGGAAGGGAATTATAAACTATTGTACAGGAATGCAGTACTCCGTTCGTAAACATTGTAGTTCTGATTGAAGTTACGTGTATATCCTTAATATGCCTCGTGTAATGTATATGAACACTTCCGTTGTTTTGAAAGTTAAATCTATTCCTTTTTACAAATAAAGCTGTCTCCAAAATATAAACAAAAGCCAAAGGAAGTATGTAGAGCTTTTTGAACAGTGACTTACATGAACATTGCATTTTTTTTCGTTGCCTATAATTCAAATTGCTTGTTTTTGTTTAACAAATATATCTTTGGCTTCTGGTGAATTTCCCCAAAATATTATTCCGTATTTAATTATAATTAATTATTGTTTAATAAATATATCTTTGACTTCTGGTGAATTTCCCCAAAATATTATTCCGTATTTAACTATAGAATGTATACGTGCATAATAGGACATTAATGCCCGATTTCACCAACAATGTTAAGGCTTAACACGAGTTTAGCAATAGGTAAAACAAAAATTGCATTTAACCAACAAGTGTTAGCGTAACACTCGTGTTAAATCTCATGCTAAACTAATAAGCAGAATTTCTAATGTTAAGTCCTTAACAATTGTAAATAGTCATGATGGCGAGCATAAACTCAGCTGTTGATGTCGATTTGCTATATTTAAGACCGTCTAAATGGCATTCATAATAGAGTACGGCCTATGAGGAGAAATGTTTTTGAGGAACTATCCAAGAAAACTGTTTTACGGAGGTATAGACTGTCGAAACATGTTGCTATGGAGGTTACTGCGGAAGTACAAGAGAGGTTAGAACATGCATCGAAAGGAATATGGCGATCTCGCCTTTGCTTCAAGTATCAATAACCTTGCGATTTTATAATTCACTGAATTATGTGGATAATACGTTGTCCACCTCCCGTCTTGAAACGTTCAAGTCACTTGCCCTTCTTCGCTCCTCGGCACTTCCATACACATAAACTAAAAGTTTATTATTAAAACATATACCAACAATTCGAATCCGGCTTGTTCCAACTAGGAGATACACGTGTTTTATCGTTCGGCTACCGTGCACACAAACAAATGGAAAGGTACGTAAAATATGAAGCTATTAACAGTGAAGCAAACAAATATATACAAATATAATAATTTGTAGCTTAAAATTTCACTTATCTTATAAGAAATGATGATACTTTTCTTATAAATTGTCCGGGATCCCGATTTCATGTAAAACTTTTACACATCCTCAGCCAGAAACAACAAAGCTGTCATCATCGTTACGAACGCTAGAATCCAATCATTTTTGGTCATTTAACCATGAAATAAATCCAGAAGTTAAATTATTAAAACAATTAAATGGTCCGATAATTTAATGGTTTGGGAAAATATATTTATTTTAAAAAACAAACATCGCGTGATGAATTTTGAAATACCGGCAGTCGATTCTGGTTTTAAATTTGTTTTATTTTCAGATTTTGGTAGTACTAAACAGAACATATTAACATCTAGCGTTCGTAATGATGACGACAGCTTTGTTGTTTCCGGCTAAGGATGTGTAAAAGTTTTACATGAAATCGCGATCCCGGACAATTTATAAAAAAAGTATCATCATTCCTTATAAGATAAGTGAAGTTTTAAGTTACAAGTTGTTAAATTTGTATAAATTGAAAGGTATGCCTCCACTTAATGCATAGCTTTCAAATGAACGCAAGGTGGTATTATTATCATGTATTGTCAGCGAATGTCCTGCGCCGTGGCGTAGCGGGCTGAGGAAGCATGCCTTGGTCCCTGGCCACGGAAAGCGGCCCGGGTTCGATTCCACCCATGTGGTGGATTTTAGGTCCCGGGTATAGGACCGGTGCCCACTCAGCATCGTGAGGAAAGTGAGGAGCTTACGCTAGGTAAGCGGCCCTGGTCACGGAAACTAACATTCCGGCTGGGGGATGCCGAGATGCTGGCCACATCTCCTCCCCGTATCGGTTGGATGATCGCCCACCTCTGCCGTGTGTAAGTGGGCGTGAGGCCGGCAGTCGGGTTGGTAGGCCTTGGCCCTCTAAGGGCTGCCGCGCCATGGGTTATATATTATATTGTCAGCGAATGTTTTCGATATTTTCCGATTTGAATGTCCTCTATGGCTGTGCTCATTTATCTTAAACTGTACGTATTTAGGAAGCATTATTATTATTATTATTATTATTATTATTATTATTATTATTATTATTATTATTATTATTATTATTATTATTATTATTATTATTATTATTATTATTATTATTATTATTATTATTATTATTATTATTATTATTATTATTATTATTATTATTATTATTATTATTATTATTATTGCAGATTATAATAACAAATACATACTTTGATGATACTTTGAATTTCCAAATTATTGAGTCGATGCTATCTAATTTGAAATCAACATTTAATGAATGTGATCTATATGGCATGCTCTTGTAATGGTAATTGCCAGAGCACCTAGTGTTCGTGTGTCACATCCGATTTTTAAAAAATGCTTTATCGGAGCCTCTGAATTCTCCGATCACACAACGATTTTTACTTTAGAGACAGCAGGTAGTGTTTTTGCTCGCATCACTTCAGGGGCATTACTTACGCATTTACTTTGTTCTAATGAACCTGGAAAGTAATACAAAAGCTACAACTGGAATAGTCATCTTCCTCCTGCTCTACATGTGCATTTGGGTGCTCAAAAACAGGTTATGGGACAAGACATATTGGACTCTAGGATTACAGCTGTAATGTTTCTTACGCAAAGTAAGTGCTAGAGGAACATCGCCGTAGGTCAGTACCTTAGCGGATCATTTTTCTCTTTTGAGTCGTTGTGAACGGGTTCCTTAGAGCGAAAATAGGGAGCTGTCAACGCCCTAACATTAAGAAATGACAAGAGTATCGATATCGTGCAGGAAACTCGATAGCAATGCGGCTTCTGTTCTCAGGGATATTAGTTTTGTGATATCGTGTCATAAGATCATAAAGAACCTACATATATCACAATAAATCGCGCATCACTCCACCATTACTGGAGTCTTGATGATTCTTAATGTTTTCCTCAAGCAATTATTGAGTATTTGCAAACTTCAATCATTGCTGTTCTAATAATTGCAGTTTTCTCCCGTTTATCTTTAGAAAAGTAGTGCCAATAATTACACATGGCAGTGCTGATGAGGAAGGTAAGCTAATAAAATATAAAATGGAAGCCATTGGTGTGGATTATCCGTGTGGTTCTGAAAGGAATTAGAACATTTTAGATGCATTCACTACTATAGAGCGCTCATTAAAGTGGCTTTTTAAAATGAACTTCCTTTAACCGGTTAGATCTTATTGGATGATGAATGAAACGGGCAAATGATGTTAAAATGAACCCGAGGTCCATAGAGCTTAGACTTACACGAGATTTACATTTCAGGATAAGGGAAAAACCCCCGATTTATCTTATCCAAATAACACACTCTGATCGAAATTTTAACTAAGGACCTCTTGAATGTGAGGCAGACACGCTACCACCACGCTACAGAGGCGGACATACAGAGTGTCCCACTAACTCTGCAACCTCAAATCACGCTATCACCACGCTACAGAGGCGGACATACAGAGTGCCCCACTAACTCTGCAACCTCAAATCACGCTATCACCACGTTACAGAGGCGGACATACAGAGTGCCCCACTAACTCTGCAACCTCAAATATCTGCGAAATGAAACAAAATATGAAAATTCCAGTTTGCCAGGAATGTACCTATGTCGGGGCTCACACATGAGAATGCATCACAATCCACAAAGGTAAACAATAACATCCGCTTGGGACCTTTTACTTTTACCCTTGCATCTTCCGCAAAATTTTTGGGTGTCTATTTGGATAGTCGCCTTTCATGGAGTCGTCACATACAGCATCTCATCTCCAAGATTGGTGCAACTCTTAATGTTCTACGCAGTATCGCTCATTCATGTTGGGGTGGGGACGCTTCCATATTACTTCTGCTATATCGTTCCCTAATTCGGTCGGTGCTGGACTATGGCTGTATCTTCTTTGGCTCTGCTTCCACATCGGTCTTGCGCAAGTCGGATATCGCTCAGTACCGTGCTCTTAGATTTTGCCTGGGTGCTATGCTTTCTACACCGACGAATGCACTTTTGGTTGAGGCCTCAGAACCACCATTGGAGATACGACGACAGCTCTTAACCCAGCGCTTTCTATTGCGAGTTTTCTCCGTGGATGCCCACCCAGTATTGCGGACGTTGCAGTATCTTGCTGCTAATCATCTCAACGTGGATTTTCCAGCTGTACGACGATTGCCCTTACTCTTACTGGGTTTTCGGTCTCTATACCACGCTTTTCCCTTAATTTTGAAAAGTCCCTCTCTTCCGGGGTTTCAATATCCATATGACTTACACTTCTTGAATGTTTCGGTGCATTATCTTCCTGATCACATCATTCGGACCCCAGACGTGAACATCACCCTCTCTCATTTCTTGCAGATTACATGGCCAGATTTCACCACGATTTACACCGACGGTTCTAAATCTGCTGAAGGAGTAGGTTACGCATACGTCTGTCCTTCTACTAATGCCCTGGCTCGATACCGCCTACCTATGGAGGCTTCCAGCTACACTGCAGAGGTTTTGGCCATTCGTGACGCTTTGCAATATGGGATTTCTCAGGGCTTCCCCAAACTGCTGATCTTAACCGATGCGCAGAGTGTGCTGCAGAGACTCTCATCTCCCCGCTGGACGAGAGATATGCACCGTTATCTTTACGAGATACTGACGTTGGTGAACAACGCTACCATAGCTGGACATCAAATTCACTTCCTTTGGATCAGAGGGCATGTCGGAATTCGATACAATGAAGTCGCCGATCGCCTGGCAAAAGAGGGACTCACCCAAGGCACCTTCCAAGGCATCCAACTGCCCTACACGGATTTCTTCCCGGTCCTTCCTCGTGACGCCTATTGTCGCTGGAATGACGCCTGGATTCGTTCGCAGTCCATCAAAGGCAAACACCACGCCGCCGTTCAGACGCATCTATCCACGACCCCTTGGTTCTCCAGCTTCAGGATTGTACGTCGACATCTCACCTCCATCATTAGAATGCGACTTGGACATGGATGTTACCCTGCGCATCTACACCGACTACGTCTCATCGATTCCCCTGTATGTCCTGATGACCCAGGCGAAACCGCTGACCTCAATCATCTCCTGTTCAGTTGCTCTCGCTACCGAGCCCACCGTTCTTCCTTCCTCCGCCGCCTACTTCAGCAGTCTGTTCCTTTTCCCGCTAGCGTCAACACCATATTACAGTTATGCCACAAACCTGTATACCAAGCTCTTCTACAATTTCTTAAAGACATCTAGTCTCCTCCCAGCCTCTTAAACTTCCTTACATTATTTTTCTTATTTTTCCCTACGATGGCCATATGGGATTTTACCGAAGGCAAAAAAAAAAAAAAAAAAAAAAAAAAAAAAAAAAAAAAAAAAAAAAAAAAAACAAGTAACACTTCCAATACCAAGTTGCGTTATTTTTAATGGAACATGTATGTTTATTCTAGCAAAATGACAACTAGAGCTACAATTAATGATAACACACTTGTTTCCGCTTTTCTAAACACATCTACTAGTGGCCTATAGCCGTCCGAAACTTCATTGTTGTGCATTACATCCGGCACGGAAAATGGGACTCTGTATATAGAGCTGAAAAGATAGGTGATGGAAGAGGTAGCATCCCTTATTACACACACACACACACACACACACACACACACACACACACACACACACACACACACACACACACACACACACACACACACACACACACACACACACACGTACGCACATAATACAATTATGACGCTAATTTTGATTGCATAAAGTCCAACCCAACACTTTTATTTCCATCCCATTTACTTTAAAATAGATGAGCACCTGTTCCTTCAATCAGTATTTTTTTTTCTTTTTAATTTTACGTCCTCCAACTTTGTCATATCGAATGATGAATGAAATGGGTGAAATGATGCTCAAATGAGCCCAGGGTCCATAGACATTCGTCTGTCAGCATAATGGAAAACTCCCGAAAAACCGTATCTAGATAACTCATCCTGACCGAGATCTGAACTGGGGACCTCTTGGTAGCCCCTACCATCTACGCTACCGAGGCGGGCAGTCAGTGAGTGCATTTATCTTGAGAGCTGCACCGTATCTCAAAAGGTTTCACCACTAATTCGGAAAGGAAAATAAATAGGGCGACACAAAATATGCGTTTCATTTACTAGTAAATAACTCCTTAATAAGAATTACACTCTCTAAATCTAAGAGCAAAACCCTATAGTTAAACTAAGTAAACAGACTGTTTATTTAGTAAATCGTTTTATTGGTCTCTCAAAATTTTAAATACATTTTTGTATCCAAAAGAAGATACGAAGATCATATATGTTGTTTACAATTCTAAAAAGGTACATTACCTATTTTAATACGTATTTCCTACATGCTGCAACAACAATAATTTCTGTTCGCTTTGAATAATGTCTCAATGTATAAAACAAAGTTGTTCCCATCAGTGGTTATGACCCATTAAGGTTCTCCCTTTCTTTTTCGCGTTCTGTCTTGTACTTTCTCCCCTTGCTAAGTACCTACGAAGTGCCTCTATAAACACTCCACAGCAACACATTATAATTGGCTTCAGACGGAACGGTGGCGTTCTCCCTTATGTATGCTCTCTCTCTGACACGGAAAATGAGATGCCTCTTACAGCATTTTCCTATCAAAGGTATAAAGAGACGCCTGCTTACTTTTAGCAACTAAGTAAATATAGTTTCTGATATTTGTAGGCATATGCCATGTTGTTTACTTTTGCTTGCAGCGAGAACACAAGACTAGAGTTGTGTGTATAATAACCATGGTTAGGATTCTTAGCGCCAATTTTCTAAAGAGCATAACGTGCAAACAGAACTTCTCTGTTTAATGTATACATAAGTCGGTGTTCGTTTTTACTATGAGGAATACTTAATTTTTAGAATTTCACAGATGGTAACAAAAATGAAAGAAAGCTTAAGTCTAATCAGACCCAGTAAATCTCCAAAGACATCTCAAATGCTCCAGACATCATTCCTCATTGAAGTGTAGAAATATTTATTATGTGATGTTTTGTTCTATCCCAAGTTGTGACGCTTTTTGAAGAAATGTTATGAATTGCTCTTTATCTTATGGTTTACTAGCAACACAGAGAATGAAGAAAGTTTTGAAGGCCGTTTTCTGAAAATTTAGGATAAAAGTTTAACTTTTTCATGCCTGTAATTGAAGCAACTGGAATGTATATTTGAGAAAATTGTCAGACGAGATAATGAAGACAAAACAAACTCACCCGAGCAATAGATGAAATGGAAGTGTTTGTTGAGAGACGCTAGGGTAAGAATGGTCAATGGAACACAGATCATTGAAGAAAAGGTCATGAGATGACAAACGATACACAAGTGTTAATGAAACCTATATACGCAGACAGAAAGAAGAAAGGTCAGGAGAACGGATGAGGTTGGTCGCTAACATAGGACTTTTCCTAGAACAGAAAACTACGACGGATGATTCAATGGAATCAAGTTATTCAAGGCGCAAAGCGGCTAGGTACTGCGGCAAAAGACACCCGGACGGGGAAAAAGAAAAATTGCCCCGCCCGACCAGGACTACCTCTGGACCTCTGGATATTGTTTTAAACACACAGTTTAGTTGAAACACTCAAGAGTATTTGGAAAGCCTCAGACTCTCGCAGGCACACGCACACACATACATGAAACGTCCGGACTCTTGCCAAGATTAGCGTGTTTTTGTAAAAAGTGACGCTATTTTTCACCCATTAGGTTAAGGACATCTCATTATTTTTCCCTTTTTTGCGAACCCCCTTTTTAACTCAATAACTGCTGCGTGCTCCTTTCATTTATGGACATAAAATAATTCAGCCTTAACAGCAGAACGGCGTTGGTTGGATCCAAAGAAAGAAAAAAAATTGATTTTTGCCTAAATCTTAGGAAGACTTACAACGGAAATTATCGATTAGTTGGGAATCTCAATACTGTTAACATATTCTGCAGACATCGCCTCCAAAATTGGCATTTCCGTGGGATCTGTGCACACAATCCCGCATGAAGATCTGAAAATGCTCAATCGGCGATCCTCCAAAACAACGTTCTCCACTCGCTGGATCATGTCAGAACGGCTGGTGCGAGGCCGTGACTGTCTTGGTTAGTTGTCACACGATGTTCTGCCTTCACTGAACTGTCGCATCCAGGATCGCACATTAGACACATCCATGGTACCATCACCACATGCCTCACTCAACTGGCGATGAATTTCAATAAGTGTCACACCATGAAAATGGAGAAAACGAATGATTACACGCTGTTCTTACAATGAAAACGTCGGCATTTTAAATATAAAAACAGTCCTGTCTCTCGTTGCTGCCACTAGAGTTCTATGCACTGTGTAGTGCTGCCATCTTTGTCACTCATTCACAAAGAGTCCACGTGTATTAAAAAAAAACAGAAGTTCTTATCTGGTCCCAATCCTGAAAAAAGAATTAGTTGTTATAACTTGAACGCACCTACGATGTTTCAAATAAGATATGTTACATTTATTATTGTGATAAAATGAAATATGGCATAGTAGTATAGGTATATCATGGCGAATTAAGATATATCCAAAATGTTTTACACGCAAGCAATAGTATTTGAACTATATATTTAAGGAAAAAACCTGTAACTGTGCCTAAAAGTGCTTGGAATACTTAATGCCTCTTGAACTCTTGTCTGCTTTCCGTCATAAGAAACTAAGAATAATCCTCCAT
Organism: Mantis religiosa; assembly: GCA_030765055.1. Taxonomy (NCBI): domain Eukaryota; kingdom Metazoa; phylum Arthropoda; class Insecta; order Mantodea; family Mantidae; genus Mantis; species Mantis religiosa. Next base: position 67,776,058 of record CM060959.1, read on the forward strand.
CATTATTGGGTCCTTAATACCTTAACACGTCTTCTCCATGACCGACATGTCATAACGAAACCGTTCTCCTTATTAATCACTAACATCACGAAGATTTTCCAGAAAAAAGGGTCTAAATGTAACGGGGGAAATGGGTTTTCAAAGAAATTCTACAATGCATGTCTTCGTAGTGTTTCAATAAATTTGAGACCAGCTTTTTGACTTTCGTTTCCAAGAAAACTACACACAATTCCAGTAAATGATTGCCAAGCTGCTAATCCAACCGTCTGTAAAGTTTTTTGAAACATTTTGTCCTCAGGAGTTTTCGGATTTGAGGTCCAACAAAAAATCCCTTAACTGTAGAAACTTGCCTTGCAAATATGCAAATCTACTACCGTCCTTATTGAGTGCCTTAACAAAATTCATCAGCCCAAGTTTTAAATGTAAGGGAGGGAGAACAATTATATCAGGCTGAACCAATGGGTCATATTCCTGCCGCTTATCCCACCCTTATACCACAATGTTTCTCGCATCACAGCTGTCCCACAAACACAAAAATCAGTATTTTTTTGAATTCCCCTTGTAATTCAAGCAGCAAACCAATTACTTTGCCACCACATATTTTTTAAACAACGAACGTCATATTTTAAAACACATGCAATCTGGCCATACATTTATAACTTTCTTTAAGACCTACATAATGGAAAACTAGAACAGATGGAAGTTTGTTACCATTATGAAGTAACACAGCCATTAAGCTGAACTTTGATAAATCTATAAACAATCAACAGTCATCTGGATTATGCTCAATTCCTAGCTCACTCATTGAACCATTGATGTTTGCACAGAAACATATATTCTTTTCCAGTGAAAAATATTTTCCAGATTTCTGAGGTCTATTTTGAAACTCTGTACTTTTGTACCAGGTGCAAGTAATTTCCATTGTTACAGCCTGGAACCTAGAAGTTTAGATTCTTCTTTTGACAAATTTAAGTTACGTGCCAAATCATTCAAGTCTGCTTGATGTACAAAATATCTCACTTTCAGAATTTTCTGGTTGAAAGTCAGGATCTTTTGAAGTAGAGGCCTGGTTAAACTGTACAGCATATTTCTATCTTTATATTATATAAGTATCTGCGTAAATAATCGTGTAGGCAACCTAGGACACACGTGTTACGGTCTGGCAGTGAACTCGTTTTCGATTATGTATATCTAAAATATCTAAAAATTGTAATGGGGTAAGCCATTTTAAACATCATTTTCAGAATCTACGTGTGAAAATGGAGTAAAAAACATGTATTATCTTCGCGGAGGAAAATTTCATGAGGGGTTGTACAAACTGCTGATGAATTGCCTGGTTTCTATGCATTTTGGTGCTCGTAGTCGCGGTAATACTACTTTAACCTTCATGTATCATTTATTTCATTTCTCCTTTAATCTGTGAATTGAATTTCAGACCATGGCACTGAAATATCCATGTGCTATTTACCCTGCGGCTGAGTGAAACCACAGTGAACCGAAGAGTACAGGGATTAGAATTGTAACCTCTCCAATGAAAGCTGGAGCCATTTTCCATCAATTGCAGGCAGTTTTGTCTTTAGATACGGTACCTTATCGTCCTGAAACAACAATAGCTTAAAAAATGAAATTATATTTTGACCAAAAGGCTTTAAAGCTGTCGAAACTTTTTAACAAACACCCCTCGACAAATTCTGCACAGCTGTGAGCGCTTTGGTAGTTCCTTCGACCTCGTCTCAACTGATTTTTAACTGGTTTAAAGCCCTGCAGAAACATTGCACATGATTTGTACGTAATTTCTTTTTGATTGTATAAGTGCGTCATTTATGTTGAAATTGCATCCGTATGCTTGGCACGTGTCTTCGAACGTGTCGGAATCTAATGACCTTGTTGAAGGTGACATTGTCTCTCCGCCCAAGCTAGAAGAGATGCTGCATAAATTGATAATTAATTTCTGAGCTACTTCTAAAATTTAATAACGTTCTGATGTTAATGCATGCGAAATAGGTACACATAGGTATATGAGAGCCGCTGTAATATCTATATCCTTGTTTGACTTCACTGGCAAACAGGGACTGGCACTGGAAAAGTAATAAAGCACTCAATGCTAAACTGACTGATATGCGAAATTTAGAAACAGTCTGATATGCTTAAATGCAGATATCTTTGAGATATTCTAAACAAAAACTCAATTTCTCAAACGGATTCCTTATATATCTTTTGAGACAATACTCTGTTTTTAACTAACTACATGGGAACCTTGCAAAAATGTAGTTTTATTTACGTATCCTCTTTAATTGCTATGGTTCTCAACGTTACATTCCGTACTAAGCGAAAAGGACGGTTTATTTTTGCTCAGAGGCCTCTTTATCAGCTCGAGATTCTTTTACGTGCTGGAAATCTAAGACAGGGAACCACCGGTTTTACTTCTCTTCCAAAGGAAGTCATGCTAAGCATTTCCACGCTCGAAAAAGTTCTTCCCCCTCCCCGGGTTTGAACCCGCAACCTCGGGAACTAGAGGTTTGCATGCTACCACTAGATCACGAAGGACAACAAGAACCTCCTTACTTATGCTTTGCAAAATGATGGAACAAAATTTCGATTTCATGATCTCACTTTACATGATAGTCAAGAAAATGTGAACTGCGTTACAAATAAAGCACAGGGACTTCAATTCAAAACAGTACATTCAATTTTTGAACAAAATTCAATCCTACCGCAAATACGCAATGGCGAAGCAACAAGGGAGAAAATAAAGTACTTTTAAGAGGTATAGAGTGATTTCACGCTTTCACATTGTTTCATGTTAAATTTGATAACATTATAATACAAGAATCTGACTCTCACAGTTTTTTAGGAATGCAACTTCATAAACATATATCCTGGAATAATCATATTGATAACCTCTGTAAAAAAAATAAGTAAAGGTTGTACCTAATGATGGAGTTTGCAAAAACTTGTAATGTAGATGTACTAAAAATGCTATATTATGGAATAATTTATTCAAATATCCAATACGGTATTGAGTTATGGGGTGGTGGTAATAATTCTCATATTCAGAGGGTTCTAGTACTACAACAGAAATGTATTAGAACAATGTTTAAAGTGGAGATGCCTGAATCACGCAGAGAAGCTTTTAGAAAAGAAAAAATGTTTACTGTTGTGTCTTTATACATATACAAAGTTATTAATTTAATAAACCAGAAAAAAATTAAATAGTGAAGTACACAATCATGATACTAGATGTAAATCTGACTTGCGCTATAGTAGTTATAATGTAAAATCTGTAGATAAAGATGCATATATAATAGGATTACAAATGTACAATAGACTTCCAGCCTATGTTAAAAGAGAAAACAATGCTGTTGAATTTAAGCAATGTGTTAAAAATATATTTCAAATAATCCTGTATATAATATAAATAAATTTTTGCAAGCTATATAATGTTGTAAATTTTAATATTGTAAATTGTCTTTTATATATTGACAATGCTCGATACTTGTATTAGTCTATGGGCAGTAAATGAATAAATGAATGAATGCACTCTTGTGCTGGATGGCAGTATTCACTATAAAAAAATCTACAATATTGTGCAAAACTTCGTAAAGAAAAAGGAGATCAATGTAGTCGTCATTTGAGTTTAAGACATCAGGTAAACCAGTTATTATCCCATAATTTCTATTTAAAAATGTTCAATATGTATAAATTAATATCGTCCTGAATAAATAAACGCTACTTTTTACCCGTAACAGGAATAGAGAATGTATACGTCATTCATCTTTCCACAAATAAGAAAATGGTTGGGGAAAAGAGAGATATCTGGTAGTTCATATATTTTAACGACAAAATTCATAGGGGAGTGAAAGATTAATATACTTTTAGAAGTACCGTGGATATAAAGCTGTTCCACTTTATCTTCCAAAGAGGCGTGCTCCTTCTATTCTTTGAATGAAAATGTTATCGTAGAGAGGCAAAATCTTATAATGCATTGCTGGACCCTATTGGAGGATTTCTCACGGAAAACAATTTAGGAAAGCAAGAACATATTGGGATATTTTTGTCAGCATTTAACACTATATTGTGAAATAGTTTCTCACGAATGGCATTTCTAAGGATGATTCTAGTGTATTTGTTGAAATAACTTATTTCGATGGTTCAAATCCGTGGTTCAATTCCTTTCATAGTGCGTCCTACACACGGCTAATGTGAAAGAACAATTAATCTCCACTTATTGTAATGTGAGTAAAGAATGTTTCTTGGTAGAAATAGGCTGAAGCCAACTTTCCTTGAAGCTTTTGCTGTTAAAGTTCTTTACAAGTATTAACAATTACCTATAATAATGTCAAAAGTAGATACGTTTTAGTTGCACTGACTTCCGAAATATTTTTATGTATATTTAAGTTTATTTTGATATTCGCCCGGCTGAAATCTATGAAGCTTTTCAGTAGTAAACAAATTCCGAGAAATATATGGGACAATCCAAAGAACTTTTAAAAATAGAGTAAGAAAGGATACAAAAATGAAAATGTATAAGGCAATGGCTATTCCAACTTTACTATATGGAAGCGAAACCTGGCTGCCAACACAAAAGGATTTAAATAAAATACAGACTGCAGAAATGAAATATTTAAGAAGTGTTAAAGGTTATACAATATTGGACAAAATAAGAAATGAGGATATTAGAAAGGAATTAGAAATCGAACATGAGAAAATATCAGAACGAAGGCAACAATGGCATGAACATATATTAAGAATGGAGGATGGAAGATATCCAAATGCAGTATTAAACTATAATCCAAAAGGAAGAAGAGACAGAGGACGACTCAGGAAACGCTGAAGAGATCTATGAAGCCGGAACGGGTGATATGCCCACAATGGAGTGAAGAAGAAGAAGGAGAAGAAGAAGAAGAAGAAGAAGAAGAAGAAGAAGAAGAAGAAGAAGAAGAAGAAGAAGAAGAAGAAGAAGAAGTTTATTTTGGAGCGAATTTCAAGTAAAAAGTTTGGCAATATACTATTTTCTGTGTTTGAACTCGAGAAGCACATTTATAACTCTGCTTAAAGTAAATTCTGACAATTCAAATAACAAACATACCATGTGAAACAATTATTTTAGGATTAACTTTATTTAAAATTATTTTTGATTGTAGTGGATAGGAAAGATGCTAAAGATAACAAGTGCAAGTGTAAAAGTGATCCAATAAATAGAAGAAAAGAAAGCTGAATATTAATCATGATTTTAGTAACAACAAAATTAATGTAAATTTTGAAGAAACATTATTTTGAGTGTTAAATAGTGTGAAAAAGTTATTTGAAAAAGTTATAATACATATTACGAAATATTATAACGAATACAATTAGAATTGTATGTGACGTGGACCAATACAAAGATGTTGACTTGCCATAGCAACGGCAAGATCATGAACACGGAATTGGCTGAAGATAAGCATTCTTCTGCGTTTAACCGTCGTAGAGAACGGACGTGTGTTAGTACCCCTAAGTCTGCAGAAATTACACGATGCATAAAAATAAACAATTGCTTTTAAAGCTATGTAATATCAATGCTTACAAAAGTGATTATTTCTTTCAGTGTTTAAAAGAGTTATTTCAAAAGATTTTAATTAAATTAAAATACAGTTTAGAAAAAGAAATTATTAAAAATTATTTAATCTTGCTAAAAATCCATCATCGCTTCTCATCCGCGACCGCACCCTGGAAATTAGATTTCATGCTAACACGACAGCAACCGAGTTAAGTTCCATCTCAACTGAAAACATCGCGACTACAATCCAGTTGACAGATAGTCGACGTGGTTCATTGCATCACATCACGACCATCTCTGCATCCCGACATATGAAACATTTTATTTTCACATGAAAATGGTGCTTTTTATACTTCATTAAACCGTACACCTTTTATGTGATAAATCTTTGCACATCTTTTATGGTTTCCTACTTTAAAAAATTAGATATATGAATTTCATTCGGTTACATTCTTATAAGATAATATGAAGTATGTTACGTTTACATCAAAATAGTTAACTTTTTCCCTCAAAATGGGAAAGCATGTTATATTTACATACAGTCGTTACCTTTTATTCCTACAAAATGATTCTAAAGCTACGATGTAGTTTGCACATCCATATAACCTAATTTGAAACCATTATAATAAAATATAACGAAAATTAATTCTAAATGAATTTAAGATATACGAGAAATTATGTTGCAATTAGTCGTATGATTTATAGATTGCATATTTGTTTACCCCTTTACCAATCTGAAAAACAAACCCAGTTGGCAATTTTTATAATACGTCAAGATGATCTACTTTTTTTCTTCAAAAAATAGAAGGTGATTGTTTTGGAATAAAATAGTTCTGACTTGTTTATGCAAAAAAAGGCTTTGACTCATTTTACTGGATGCCCATAAATCTACAAACCTCTAGGAAACAAGAACCATTTATTAAAAAATTACAGAGCTTTGAGAATTGCTGCACAATTTCTATCTTATGGCATAGGAAGAAACGACAGCTGGAACCAATTCAAACGATGAAAAGGCGTGGTTCGATGTCTGCAAAACTGCTTCATTCACGAAGTTTGTAAATTAGCAAATTAAATTTAGACTAGCTGCATTTCTATAAATTTTATCAAATCCAGTTAAATTTAACGCGGTGATATATGTCCCAGAGGTGAACAGAAGATCACCATGTGACAACATGGATAACGTCTTTAGCTGCTATAATTACATTAAGGCAACACAACCAGTGATGTTGGGGAAAAATTGCAACAATTTACATTTTACTCCATTTATACCTTGTACTTCCATGCTACACGTTTTATATGTTGATACTGTTTATTTCAAAACAATAAAATAATTTAAATGTTCAAGTTCAATATTCAAGACAAAACACAATGTTAATATTTAAGTCCGATTTTCTTTCCTCCCCCTCCCCATTGTTCACCATTTTTTTTTTTTTACTATTTAAAATCTTTCTGTGCTTAGAACTTTCAAGTGTCTTTCATATTATAATGAATAACAGTATTACCTAGTCCATTTATAAATAATGTCTACAAATATTCACTATTATATGCACAAAGTAAGTTTTATAGTATATGATTTATAAATTAAAACTAACGATAACTGCGCAACAATTTCTACATTTGTTTTAACTTTTGGGGGAGGTATATTGAATTGAATTTATTTATATAACTTGCTACGAGTATTTACAATATTTTATCTACGTTGCATACATATTTCTTGGTCTAGTTGTATAAATTTTGGTTCCGTTTTCCTTTTTAACATTGTTAGCTCAGCCTGTTTGGCCCCCAGGCCCTTTAGCATTGCTGAGTAACATAGGTACCCTTCCGTCATCTACTCTACTATGCTCTCTGTTTCCCCTTGTCCCAGAATTTCTTTCTTTTCCACTCTTTACTTTTCTCATCCATTTCTCTCTAGCATTCCAAAACAGATTCTCTATATTTCTACTTCTACTTTCATTTTTTCCCGTGACCATTTTATGGCTATCAGCTCGCTTTGCATATTTTCCCATTTCTTCTCCCATACCTTCTATCTCCTTGCTGCTAGCTCTTTGCACTCTGTCACAATATGAACTGTACTTTCCGTTTCTCCACATAATTTATATATTTTTAGCCTGCTACTTCTTAGTCCCCTTAAAAACATTGATCCTGTTCTAATCCAACCCATTCCTTCCCTCTCCTGCTTGTTACATTGGTCTATATATCTTTCTCTTCCCCATTCTCTCTTTATTAACCTATAAAATTTTAATGATTTTCTGTTTTCTAACCCCCTCCCCATACTTCTAGTCTTTCTATATCCTCCACTCTAGTTCTGCCTGCTTTCCAAACGCCTTCTACTCGTACATTCCTATTTTCTAGTCTCCATAAATCGCCCATTCCTATTTCTTCTAGTTTTTTTTCCGCCTCTGACCACCAACTTTTTCTACTTCCCATTTTCTTTTGTTGATTCATACATACTTTAAGATTTCATCATATTTTATCAACCATTTATACCAAAATCTTAAAACTATTTCAATTATTACACCTTTTCTTTTGCTTTTCCTAATTCTGCTAAGGCTACTTCACCTGGGGCTGATTTAGGTAATCCCAAATCTCTTTAGCAAACTGTATAACTCTCGTTTGTATTTTGTCGTTCCCTCTATTGGGGAGGTATAATATATCATATGGTACAAATATCGTTTTGTATTAGCACATCAAAACTTGTTAGTAAAAATACAAATAATATCTTAAATATGGTTCGACGTAACTCGTTAAAACTATTGCGATTAATTCATGTTATGTATACCTGCAACAAATTTTAAGTTTATCAAAAGAAAAATGTGGATTTTAAATTTTTCACAGATGAACTGCGTCAAAAAACATTTGCCGCATGGCATCTTGTATTCATCACTGCAGTCACAAGGGCCCGTTTGTTATATTAGAGTTCGAGCCACAGTCGCTACCTGCTGATTTTACACATAATTGTCCACAGAAGTTCTCGTGAGTGGTGTTTTGGGATATCTCTGATTGGGAATCAAGGCTCATTCATCCATTAATTTCTGTGCTGAACCCAAGGGAATCAGGCAAGTTTTATTGTCTTAATTATATGTATATAGCGAACCTCAACCCAACTATGTGTTTAATAATATAAGTAGTAAGATATAGTGTAGGAGACATAACGCTCCGCCCCGTTCGTCAGTAGTTTATTTGCTTAATTATTCAACGTGTCACAACCGAATACATGGTCCCATAATTAGAGCGGGCTGTGGATCGATCAAGGCGCCCCTTCTAGCATCAGCAGCAAGCACCTCTCTGGGATAGCGTCAGTTTGCCGGAGGCTGCACGCGCGTGGGCCAGTAGCATAAACACAGTAGTGGTCAGAGATGGCTAAACTGCTCTCTACTTCATGTTAACCGACAAAAGGATTTTTAGAATGGTTTTATTATATGTTTCCTTGTGGATATAATGGAACGAAAGGAACGCATAGTCAAAATTTTAAGAGCTCGTACTATGTGATGGTTTTTAAATTTCCTTTCTCTTTATCTGCCCAAAATATATTTATAAAAGTTGATAACTTTTATTTGAGCAAAGTATTTGAAAATTCAAACCAATAATAAAGATTATATTTAGCAACTACAGTAAGTTTTTGTCTATCTCTTATAGTTTACTAGTTAAGCAAAAATCATACATGGTGAAGAGAACTTCCCAGAATTTCTGCTATTTGCAGAAAATTCAAATTATATAATTCATTTTTGATAAAAATATCTTGAACATTTGATATTTTAATCAATATCGTTAAAGCACAGATTTCTTCAGAGCGTTCCCTATTTAAAATCTCGCAAGCATGCAGCAAAAGAATATTTTGCTCTGTGATTCATGAAGAATTCATAAGAATATTAAAGATGCTGCATACATAATCACACAATCTAAAACAACGAAATACAGTCAACCTCCGATATTTCGAACCTCTATTACTCAAATGTTCGATAATTCATAGTAATGTATATTTCCCGAACAAACCTCCTATAATTTACCTGTATTTTTCCTTTTTAAGTCGAATTCCTATAACATTAAATTTTTTAAGGTTAAATTATATTCCTGGTACTTAACTTTTTTCTATTTTGAAAATTTACTATTTTTACAGTGCAATATTAATGCAACCTGTCTCATTCGAAAGTTATTAGAATGTTTCAGCGCCTGATTAGTGTAATTAGTTGAGCTCACAACTCTTTCTTTGAACTGTTGCCACTTTCTGATCTAACCATAAATTTCATTAGAGTTTAACCATGCATTTGTTTAGTTACAGACAGCACGCTGTCGCATGTGGCATACACAAAAAGACTATGGAGAAACAAAAGAAAAAGGATTAAAAGGAAGAAGAAAAAAGAAGTCTCATAAGAATATGGTATTTTGGCTAGTATTTTGTCAATTCTATTAAAAGACAAGGCTAATTTTCTGAAAGCAACTGATGAATACACCTATCACACAGAGGAAAAAAGATCCAGAACAGGAAGTTTTTCCACAGCTACAGAGCTCTCTACCTTCCAGGAGCATTTCGAGTGCCAGGAAGCAGATTTCGAGGTGCCATTGTTGCAGGACATCATAAGTTGAAGAACAGTAATGCATCATGAAGTTTCTAATGCTGGAGAAGACATCACATCAGTTCCGCAACTATAAGCATGTTTATTCAGGGACAATCATCAATGAATGTGTACGTCACTATATGTGGTTGATAACTTTATGGGAAAAGATGAGGGATTTGAAGTTATGAAAAGGTAGCAAAGCGCCGTTTCCATTTTGTATTGTTAAATTTTAACTTATTTGCTGAATAAAACTGTCATCGTTAAGAGCATATATTTAATTACATAAATTTAGACAACTGCGTATATGTTGAAGGCCTACATGTGGTGTTTTGCAATCAGTATTCAGAAATTTAATATTTTTTTGTATGTATCTCCATTACTGGAGTTTTGCGATAACTCCAATTTATCATTTATATCCCCTAACCGCTCGGCGGTACATCCAAACTCCAGATATTTTCTTCGACAGTATAAAATATCGATTAAGGTGGGTAACGGGTTATATTCGTATTTGGTCAGAAATCATTTTTATCATCGAAATGCATTGCGAAATCCACAATTAGTTGTCTGGGTATATGGTTCTCATACATGCCTTCAATTTCAAGAGTTGCAATAGACGCATCGAACGTGGAATATGCCTCCAACATTGCTGTGGAGTTTCTTTTGCCCTGTGTGCCTAATCCCTTTTCATCACTTTGTGAAGGCAGTACAATTTGTGACACGGTCGAACGATTTTACAGTCTTCTTCAATATTCTAAGGAAGCCCACACATCCACACATTAATTTTTAATAATAAACTCCTGATCGAATCGAGGTTGTTATTTCTTGTACATAATAATAAACGCTCTAGAATGTCGAGAGCTTAACAGAATACTTACAGAAAATTCAAGAAGTACATGGTTTGCTCTCAAATCTTACATGTGTAGTATTTCAATTAAAATCACTAGAAACGTCATTAAAAAAAATAAAAGGGAACCAACAATTTTTCAGGTAAAAGATTGTTTCGGCTGGGTATGTTCTGAACCTCTTGCTTGGTATTTTTCAGGTGATTTGGTGCGTACTCCATCCTTTATTTTTTTTTTATTCTTAGACCTCTCTCTTTCTCTCTCTAACAATCTGATGTGAACTTTATTATAATAAAGACACAAGCTGTATAGCTATTTAACAGAGGTCATACAAAAGGTGATTTTTCTATCCACGTTATTTCATTAGTGATATACCTACTCTGGAAAAAAAAAAAAACACTAAGCAATGTAGGCTTAGTTACATGCAGTAACACTATTCAAGTGTTTACCAAACTTTCGAGTGTGTCCTTCAGTTTCCGGCTTGATAAAGTGTAAATGAAAACAGTTGATGCTATGAAAATAAGTATTCAGCACAATTGTATGTTTTAATTAAGTACACATTTTTCCTACACAGGATCCTATAATTTTCCAGTAGCACAAAAATTTGGCCAAGAGGACTTCAAATGATGCTCACCGGATATCTTAAATGCAGTATACATTAATCAAAATCCTTAGTCATTTTGAGAAAAAGAAAAACTAAGATTTTTTTCCACGTAAAGGATAGTTTGGGATGGGGTATACTTAAGAGTGTACATATTAAAAATGAAATTTTGTAATTATCAGATTTTTCGTTTTAAAGTGATGCTGGGTAGACCTTTCTAGATCCAGGTTACCTTAAAGCGTGTATTTCTGATGTCGAACATTTCTGATGATGTTCCTGTTAGGTAAATGGCGAAGGAAGTAAAAAAGCTCCAGTTTTAATTTAATTTTGTTTCACGAATGTCGAATGACTCTTTAAGAGATCTTCGTCGCTAAATGTAAGCTCAAAATAAAAATAGCAACAGTGGTTTTGGAACAGAATGAGAAGAGGCTTTCAAATGATTTTGCAGATCAACCGGGCCTATTTATGCATTCTTTCATTGTCTCCTTTTGATAAGACATAAACAATCCACAATTTTCATTGGAGAGCTATTTCCGGAAATGATGGAGATGGTTCACTGAAAAAAGAGTAGTAAATAAGTTGATTATATTGATTTTTAGCTCAGTTTGAAGTTACTTTGTTCTTGGCTGAACAATGCACATGCGTAGAGCTTTAGGGCAAGTTTGTCTGATGCTGGCTACACCACTTCCACAGAATACAGGAAATACCCTCCCTTCAATATTTTACTGCACAATTTAATTCTTCACAAACTACTTCCTCCCTAGCAGACAGTTACTTCTACTGCTTTATCGGTTCCTCATTTTTTCTAACCGTTGAAAGAAAACATAAATCACGTGCGCACTCACATGATTTTCTCCACTCATTCTTGTAAAAACTGTTAGAAATGTTTATTCTTCTATCCACTTCATGTTAATCGAGATAAACGTTTGTAAAATGGTTTTATTTCATATTTCCATATAGATACAATGTGAATAGGAGAATACAGCTGGCTTAAGACTGGTCGCTTATATAATAGTTTCGACAGGCCATTCCCTTTGCATGGTCAGAACACACAAAAAAGAACAATTCCCTAATTGAAAACAAAAGAGTATTTCAAAATTCAAACCAGTAACATGGAATATCTCAAAACTGGCTATCTCCACCTAAAATTGACATAAATGGTGTAGTTTAAAGAGATATACATTTTTTGTATTTAATGATCGATCAGCATTACATGCTTTACAGATCCTTGTTAACCAATTATTTTATTTGTGTTGTAAAAGTTTGTCGTAGATATCTCTTACGGTTTACCAGTTATAAAAAATAGTCATCTACAATGAAGAAAACTTCGGAGGCTATTTCCAGAAAATTCAAAACATACATTTTATTTGTCACAGAAGTATCTTAAGCATATGGCATTTTAATCAAAATATTAGAGCATTTTTTAGAAAATTTAAAAAAAAAAAAAAGATTTGAAAATATTTCCATGTAATGGGTAGTTTGGAGTCGTGTCGTATCCTTAAAAGATGACTTTAATACCAACGTTTGATATTTAACCGATTTGTTTTGGGTTATGCTATTCAGAGACACACACGTAAACGAAAATGTCTTTTTCAGATTCGGAGACGTCAAAACGTACGTACATTTACAGTGAAATCTCAGTACTTAACTTTTTGGGTGGAATATAAATACTACATACGGATACAGAACATACTACACTTCAAAACTGTTTCTAATGCCCTGTTGCTTGGATATATTCCATTTTCACCTGTCAGTAATCTAAATGTCTTGGGTAATTAGGTATTAACTTTTTGTCCTGTAGCAATGCTGCCCAAAATTTATCAATATTTTGAGTTCTATAATACTGCTTTAGTTCTTTTTGGAATTTTCTTTTAATTATACTTTTTGCTGAGTGGTTTGGTAAGATTTTTTTTCTTTAATTTACGTCCTCCAACGTTAACTCATATCGGATGATGATGAGTGGAATGGATGAAATGATGCTCAAATGAGCCCAGGGTCCATAGAGCTTAGAGTTACTCGACATTCGCCTTTGAGGATAAGGGAAAACCCCGGAAAAAACCTAATCCAGGTAACTCACGCTGACCGATATTCGAGCTCGGGACCTCTTAAACTGAGACAGACATGCTACCACCACACTACCGAGGCGGGCTGGTAAGATTTTAATTGTTTTTTTTGCAAGATTTTTGTTCTTTTTTTTTTTTTTTTGCAAGAAGATGCGCAACTTCATTCCCATATATCTCACAATGAGAATGTATCCATTGGAAAAGTATTTATATGGAAAAGTATTTCAGCTGATTCCTGAGAAATTAAAGCCAATAAGCCATACTAAGTTCCAAGGAGAATTATAAATAGCAAAAACATCTTCAACTTTCCTAGTTTTACCACTATCGTGGTGTTAGAGGATTCTTCTTTCCTTAGCCCTATTGACTTTAGGCGTCGGGTTGAGGAACTGAACCTCTGGATTAGATGCAGAACCCAGGATGGGTGATGGCCAGATGCCTGGTATGAGAGTGAGAGAAGTAGATAACAGAATGAGGCGAAATGAGTGAAAGGAAAAGTGATATTGGAGCAATTGATTGCATGACTGGGGAAACAGGAGATCCCGGAGAAAACCTACGCTGTGCTGTGTTGTCCACCATAAATATCACACACGGTGGTCTTGGTTGGAGTCAAGCGGTCTAACCACTCAGCCACGGCGCGGCCACAGTAAAAAATGCTGGATAAAAAAGAGGAAGAAATGAGAAAAATAGAGTTTAACTTCAACACAGTACTTAAATGGTACAAGCTAATTAAGCAGCTGTACATGGATTTATGATACAGCAGTCGGCCATGGTTAAACTTAAAATTCCACTTTTCTCATTCCTCTCTCTCCTTATCCAGCATTTTTAACACAGCACAGCCATTTTAGACATACAGCGTATCTACTTAATCTAGCGGTCTCAAAACTGACTGAACATCACTTCCATGCGTGTTTGTGAACAGCTTGGCATTGTATTATAAGTTATAATTAAATAAAGTTGATTTTAATTACGTGCCTGTGGTGTTTGTGTTGTGCGTGAGAAACACTTCCCCGCTTTCTCCAGTTATCTACAAAGTAGACAACGGCATCCAAGATCCCTTGCTTCATTAACACATTTCTCCTGATTCCCCCTTAATCATTATCTACACGAAAGCAACTGAACTATTCACCATTTCCAGCTCTTGAGGTTTGGTTATTTGAACATGAATGGAAGGCGCATTCTCCCTGCTTAAGGGCGAAGGTCATTATTAGAGAGATAGCCTCAAAAGTCTATCTATATGCAGTTGGAATTGTGAAGTTCGCACAATTGTATAGTTGTGTACAGTGCACTAGTTCTACTTGCTATAGGTAAACCGCAGAGAAACTAAAAAAGTGGTACACGCAGGCGCGGCTCTGGGCGAAATGACTCGGAAAATTCGCTAGGTAACCTAAGTTCGCAAAATGAGCATCGCAAAAATGGATTTTATACTGGAATATTGGTTTTGAATTTTGATGGGGGCTTCCCTTTGTATATGAACCCAAAAGTTCCTTAAAATTACCTTCATTTAAAGACTCCTCGCTTTCATTATGTCCACGAAATGTCATGTCTTTTCTATGGGATATTGCATGAAAATCCTGTTAAGCTTAACGTTCTTATTGTATTTTACAATATACAGACGTGAGCTTTCCCTAAGAGCATCTAAAATGTTGTTAGTGTTTAATCCAAGCTGCTTCAATCCGACAATTTTGTTCCTCATACCAACGAGTCTTAAATTTCCTGGAGTATTTTGAAGATGCTCCGCCGCAAAGTTTTTCTAAACATAGCACTGGTGTTGGCATTGACATTTACCACGTCGCGTTTGTCATCATTTTCCCATTAAGAAAAGGGTGTTTGGAGAATGAAACACACCAAGCCATGGGCTGCATTCATTGTAAATCCCTTAAATATGAAAAATTAAACAGTTCACATATCAGACAATAATCACTGATCACACAAAAAATTACGTTTTTACACAGGATGCAAACTGTAATAAACAGTAGCACATGACTCGCGGCGCTCGCTTCAAGTGGGTTGCCACTTCTACCAACAAATTTATTTTCAAATAAACGAAAAAGTAGGAAGAAGCTCCTGTATTATGTTGGCAACACGAGTTGGAGCGGAATATACGGCTTCTATGAATCGAATCCGTAGACATGGTAACCAGCAATGCATTCTGCCCCTCCAACCTCTCACTCGTCAAAAGTGTTACGATCACCTTGGGCTTTTAATAACGAATCACTGGTGGAGAAGTCAGCTAGCTGCATTACCGACGCGCGGGCGCCAAGAGAGCGGTGCCATTGCAAAATATAATTTGGAGAACTTTTATAAAGGAAAATTAAGTGCTAGAACACAAAACATAACCACGTAAGTTATTAAAAAAACAAGAGGTGACTCGGCGATACAAACGCATCAAGGAAGAACCGCCCCTGAGTACATGAGACAGAACAAAGTATAAAAACCGAAAATTCGGATAAATATAGCACTTAACTGGATCAGACACTGTTTATGCATGCCAGGAAATTTGTTAAGAAAATTCCACCAAGCTAAACCACTCTTTGCATAAATAAATTTTAATTTCTAAAGAATTATTCACTTCAGATAATAATATCATTAATTAAACACACATTTGAACTATTATTTCTTTTGTGAACAGCTTGGGTAGCCATTTTCAAACTACTGGTATAATTCTGCATTGGAAAATCACAAGTGCTAGACAACATTAAAATTAGACATATACATTTTGGCCTCCTTAAACCAAGACAGCATTCCAAAAAAGATGAGCACGATCGTAATTGAAAAAGAAGCGAGTTAAATACCAAACTTGATATTTAAATTCCATATTCTCAAAGAATAAAACACGAAGATTTTCAAACACGCCATTACAAGGAACGGAATTCCTTACATTTTATTTTCCTATGTCAATCAAAAGATAATAGGGTAATATTTAAGACCTATTGTATCGTACAAAAAAATATGGAAATGTGAACTGAAAGTTTATCTGGATTCACAAAACTGGAGTATAATAATAAGCTTCTCTAAAATAAAATTGTTTTAGAATAGTGATAGACAAAGCTATGCGAACGCTACACATTTTGCATACCCGATACAGCTTAATTTTCAAAAAGTACTTACCAGAAGATTATAAAGTCATGCTAATGATACCAGAATAAAATTGGAATTTGGAAATTCAGTCTGACGATTTTTTTAGTCTAACGTTACAGTTTTAATTGAAATTCAATATAACCGTATTCTTTTTTATTTATTTTTTTAATTAATGTCTTCCAACTTGTCACATCGGACGATGAATGAAATGGATGAAATGACACTCCAATGAGTCCAGAGTTCATAGAGCTTAGAGTTATCTGACATTTATATTTTAGGATAAGGGAAAACCTCGGGAAAAACTATCCAGATGACTCACCCTGAGCGAGATTCGAGCTCGGAACCTCTGAGGCACACGTGAGGCACACGTGCTACCACCTATGCTACAGAAGCAACTAGATTCTCCTCACGGATAGACAATTAGTCAGTGAGAAATTACCTTCTGAAGTGTATTATCAGCTGACGGGCTTGTCCAGTCGCTGGTGTTAATAAGAATGCATTACCGCTGAATATCGATTCCGTTTCCTCTATCTCCCTTGCATCTACAACATAATGTCGGAATTAACTATTATTTCTGCAAATATCTTATCCCAGTTATAACTAAGTAGAAAGAAGAACAAGAGAGTTTCTTCGTTTGTGGAAGCTGTATAAAAATGAATGATACAAAAATTATGTGAGGGCAACATCAGATTTTTCCTGCCTTTTGACAGTGTTCGAAACGATGTACGGGAGAGGGCAGTAGCTGCGATGCGACTCAATCTATCTATCATTAAGTCTCTCGTACCAGTCATCATGGCTATTTATGACCTCGTCATTTCCGGGCTAATCAGCAACCAAATCAAAAAGAAGCGGAAAGTCTAAGCGCTTTACGAGCAAAAGCAGTTAAAGGGTTTTTTCTCCTTATACCTAGGTGCAATCTAGGTTAAGCCGTGTGCCCTCAGAGGCGGCACGGCTATAGGCAAGGTGTCAAAAGAACTCTCTTCCTGCCACGCTGACGTCATTTACTAGATCACAAGTGCCAATTATGTTCACACCTAACCTTTTGCTTCACATTTTGTATTCAAGTATATTACGATAAACGTGGTAAACGAGAATTTTACTTCACAAAAAGCTACCACATCACCTAAGTATTCTTATTAAAATAGAACAATGAGTATTTCTATTTCAAATCAAAAAAGTTCTGTAAAGTAATAGTAGTAGTACATAGTAATAATAGTAATAGTATTATTAATAATAATAATAATAATAATAATAATAATAATAATAATAATAATAATAATAATAATAATAATAATAATAATAATAATAATAATAATAATAATAATAATAATAATAATAATAATAATAATAATAAATAAATAAATAAATAACCTCCGAGTATCTGAGGATACAATACACGTAAATTACGTCATATGAAAACTTTCAACACCATTTAAAGGATAAACTATTAAAATTTATTAGCATCATGCTTGTCAGACATCCCTTATCTACAACAACCACACATAACCCCTTATATATACACATATATTATTATATTAATAAAAACATTTTATATTACGTCCACATGATTTTTATATTCATTCTTCAACAAACTATTAGTACGAAACTTACTCTTCTATTTACTTTATGCTGACATAAAGTTTTAAAACTTTATGTATTTCCTCGTAGCTGCAATGACATAAATGTAATACAGCAGGCCTTAAGCGATAGTCAAATTGTTTAAGAGGTGGTCGCTATGTGGTGATTGAAATTCCACTCTCTTAGCATGACCAGAAGAGGAGGGAGCAGAATAAGGGTTTTGAGAAAAGTATAAGTATTGATAAATTTAAAATAATAAGATACTGAAGACATTGAAGAAACCCTAAGGCATCAAGGAAGCAAATTCCATGTAGTATTTGTTGATTATGCAAAAGCCTTTGACACGTTAAGCAGACCTCTAATAATTGCGAAACTAGAAGCCATAATGGGAGAGAAAAACAACTTAACAAACTGATAAGCAATATGCGAACTACACACTAATTGATGGACGAATTGCCACTTCGAAATTGATAAAGCAAACCACTGGAGTACTGCAAGGAGATTCACTACGCCCCTTGCTGTTCAACATTACGACATACGATGTGGTAAAAGCAACTAAGCAAGGAACAGAGAATTTGAAAATATACGCTGATGACATGGTGATTGGATCAAGTTCCCAGCATGAAGTACAAAACGCCATAGATGATCTATGCAGGTGGGCGAAGGATAACAAGTTGAAGATCAGCACAGAGTAAACAGTGAAAATGACATTTTGAAAAGGCGGCCGAGAGTCCGCAAGAGACCGGATACATCTAGGATCGACAACTCTCAAGACTGACTGTAGATACATTCAACTATCTAGGATAATCATGCAAACAACAGCAAAAACCTAAAGATTCCGATAAAGTCTAGAGCAACAGCAGCCACCAAAGCCATATACAGTAAAAGAATTACAGAGCTCTCGCCATATAGGGACTAGACATCATGGGAAAAACTGTCCCTGGCTGACCTGAGGACGCTAGAAGCAATTAAATCATGCTTACTGAAACCTACCTTAGGAATACAAAAATGCACAATTATAGACTAGCGTATGAACTTGCAAATTAGGCCTTCTTCATTGAGGACCTCCGAAAGAAGTGAGAGATAGCATCCACAGACGCTTACGAAAAATTAATACAAGACAAGAGTGAAGAAGAGGGAAGAAATTGGCTCGAGTTCTACTCAACGGAGACAATGATGAATAGGACATGGACAAACACTAACCAAGACCTGCGACACTTTGTCAACTCAATGGCGGTATGCAACACTGAATACTTCCATAACCCAGACGAAAGTTGTGTGTGCAAGCTGTGTAGTGAACAATGCAATCGATACCATGTAATCACATGTAATCGCGACCGGGGGTTGTCCATCATGAACTTCTGTACAAGTGAGAGATGACAGTACACATGATAACACAAGTTTGTTAGCGTCATGCACGATTTGTGCGATGTATCTTTATTATTAAAATAATAAGAAATATCTAGTGGTTAATGCCACAAAGAAAAGAAAGAGAAAACACCATATCCGACATAAATTTTGTGTTTTAACGCGATCTGCATTTTATTTATCTATCTTTATGTTTTATATATTTATTTTTTTGCAGTAAGTTTTGACTATCTCTTACGGTTTAACAGTTAAGTCATTCACATGAAGAGGAGGGCATTTCTAGAAAATTCAAGATATGCATTAATTATTTGTCGTGAAAATATCTTAAACATATAGTACTTTAATCAGATTCATTACAGCCATTTTTGAGAAAATTTAATATTTTGAAATATTTTGCATATAAAGGAGAACGTCACATCCTTTGAAGACGGAGAACTGAGGCACTACGTTTGTTTCTTCATCAGTTTTTTTATGCAATTCGGAAAGGTTTCTTCTAAAAATGTTTTGATTTGGGGGTTTGAGTTCAGGGTGTTGGAAAACAAATAGATACTTCTGTAAAATATCACTGTGAATTTTTGAGAGGAATACAACACTTCCCCACTTACTAAGCGTAGTAGAAGAAGTACATAAATGATTCTTTTGTTAGCATTAGTTTGTTCATGAAAGAAGTTTCACTGTAAATAATTCCCAAAGTAAGCAATATTAATTAACTGCACGCACAATGCAAAGGGTGAAAAGCCATTTGTTGCATAGATCAACTTTTGTCGCGCATGTGCCCATGTGGAAAAACAGAAAACTCCCGCAATATGATTTATATGTAGTTCAACCCCCTCCCCCTAAAAACAAAGGTTTTACATATGTTATATAGCTCATGCGCAATCCATTTTCTGCCTGGTAAGCTTTTGTCTATGGCTTTTGTTTATCGCTTAAATAAAATTACACATGTTTTCAGTATGCACCGCACTTCACTTGTTATTCACAGAAAATTCAGGATATATATTTTATTGCTCATGCAGGGTTCTTGGTAGTAGATACTTCAATTAAAATTGTTGCCACTATTTTTCAGAAAATGAATAATAGTGGATATTTTATCCACGTAAAGCTAGTTTTGGATGGAAACGTTCTTGAAAACCTTCAGTTGGTATACTTTAACAATATGAAATTTGGTATCCGCCCTACTTTTCGTTTATGAAATGCTGCTCATCGTCATTGATCATATTTTATACCTTAAATTAAAGTCAGAAGCGCTGTGCAGCTTCAACATATATCACGAACAGTTCTGTTTGTAGTTTTACATAATGTAAGTGTTCACAATCATGCGATGCTCACTCAATTTTGTGAGTCACCATTTTTCCGTAAACTCTACCCAGGATTGCGACATAGATAAAGGTAGTAGGAAGAACATAAAGACGCAGCGTCATGAATTTTATGGAGCGGAAATAACGCAATCACAATAATAAAGTTCATTGTTATAGATACTTTTAGGAAATGATCCGGAAAATTGTGATCTGTTACGAAATCTCAATTGAAAAATTGACAGGCATGGCTTATAGAGCAATAGCAACTCATCAAAGCGTTTTCTTGTGCCTATGCTTCGAAAAGTGTGCCCCCGGGATAGAGGGGTGATTTGAGAGGACACTAGGGGTGGTAGGAATTAGGAAAGATATCAGCTGAGGGCAGGGTCCCTAAAACAACCCCTCCGCCGGGCTTACACATCTATTGAAGGGGTACCGGGATTGGGAGACCTCTCCCGATCCAGAGGACCAGGATTTATACAGAGCAATACATTTGCCAGACAAGTCGAAACTTCTGCCAACACTTGCAAACCTGAAATAGCCAACCACGACGAAAGGTGAAATGAAGGAAGAGGAAATTCGAGGGACCTAATGAACCTTCCCAGTATTCGCCTAGAAATCCGAGAAAACCCCTGAAAAATCCCATTGGCCAGGAAACTCAACCACCGGAACAGAACCCACGACATTCCGATTGAGCACCACAAAGACTAACCCCTAATTATACCGCTCGGTAATTGTCAGATAATTCGTAAAGCAATATGTATTGTGAAAATAAAATATTAAAATATATCATAATTGCTTTGACATTTCTACCATACTACCCATTTCTACCCCTGATCTATACCGCTCGGTAATTGTCAGCTTATTTTTAAAGCAATATATCTGTGAAAAAAAAGAAAAAAAAAAGAACAAAAATAACCATCGTAATTGCTTTGATATTTCTACCATATACTCAGAACATAAAACGTATTAAAGCTTCAATGCGCGATTTCAAACTGTTGTTAAAGTATTAATTTTTGATTCATTATTAATCATTTTCTTATAAAGAATATGAAATAGTATTTTTACTCTATCATTTGTCATATTATTTCCAATTTTTTTTTTATTTGCGCTTAGTATGCAAACTTAAAGTAATTGCTGTCCTGACATTTCATAATTTTAATTAGTTTAAGAAAAAAAATGGCTATGTTAGTAAATCATTTAACATTTTCAAGGTGAGTTATGGAAAATAATCCATTTTATTAAAACAAATCTTTATACTTTCAATTAGTGAGGAACATTTTAAATCCATAATTTCGGAAGTTCTGCTGACAATTTCAAGGTAAACGGAGAATTTTGAACAGTGTAAAATACTGGAAAATATGGGAACAATCAATTTTGAAACTAATTGTGATGCTTTACGTAAATGACAAACGATCAATTAAACAGCCACTTGACTTTAAAATTGTTGATATTAAAGAAAGTAATTATGAAGTAGATAAGATAAAAATGTAAAAACAATATGTCCTCATTTTCCACCAAATTTTACTGTTATACTGTTAAGGGAATGCACCGCTTAAAGTTTCCGAAAATCTGGGAGAAAGAGCTTTAAGATTGTGTGTAAAACGTTTTAAAAAACTATAATTTCAACATTTTTCATTATTGATATTATGGTTATGTATCCCTATATGCAACGTGGTAACAAACTGGAGTTAAAATTCCTTCCATTTAAAATTTGAACGTTTACGATTTTTCTGCGTCTTTAGTTCGTTAAAAATGCTCCATACGGTGAAGTTTTCATTCCATTCTCTAACAAGTTTTATGCATATTCTAAAGAGAATTTAAACTCTCAGTAAATTTGCGATGCTCTTATGAATTTTTAAAGCAAAAAGAACATAAAAATGGAAGAAAGTTTACTGTGATAAAGTTTTAAAAATCATTTTCTTTTAGAATGAAAATACGAATACCAAATTGCATAACAGTTTTGTGTACTATGAACAGCTAGAAGCACAAAAATGTTATTTTTAATATTTAATTGTGTGGAACATTTGGCAAGGGATAGTTAATTTTGTTTTTGAAACTGGACAACTTGGAAACTAAAGAAGTTACTGAAGCGAGGTATAAAACTGTTCAATGTACAAGACAAGTTCAGATTAAATGAAAGCTTTAGACAATAGCCTTTTCAGCAGTGCATCTCATTAAACTTGCAGCGTTTACAATTGTGATGGCTAAACTGCAGTAAACCGTAATTAACTACTGCTTTGAACAGATGTGATGTACCGTATGAAAGCTCAATTTAACAATACAACACTCTTCCGCCAAGTAAAGGGTTGACTGGAGAACACCCCGCAACAGAGCGCTATTGGGACGACACGTGCATCATCGATTTCCAAGCTAATTTAATCAGGAATTTCTTTTGTAGGGGTTTGACACATTTCGGCGGCGGACTGTCAGTCGGAGCGAACGTTTCGGCTGCGGGTATAACCATAGCCATTTGGGCAATGCTTATGAACCTAGACTTTGCCGGCATGATCCTGATGCTCATTTTTCGCCGAAGTGTTGGGTCTCTATTGCTATTTTCTGCGCCAAGTGAATTTTAATTAAACATAGGAATGCGCAATTTGGAGCAATAGTATCTTTTTACACACCTTTGAAATTTAGAGCACTGGGCAGATAGTGGCAGTTTAAATTAAACGTTTTTGTTGTTAACTCCAACGTTCTCTAATTCTTTGTTTTATACTACAGGTGCTGTACATATTACCGTAAAATAAAATATTTTGGCACAAATGTTCATAATTTGTAAACTTGACTGATTAATATTAACTCACCTCTCCGGTGAAAGGCATGAATTGAAAAGGTTCCTGGTAGGGAACTGTTGCAACAAAATAATAATCGAGAGTGTAAGCTCTGATAAGTTAACCACCAGGACACAGGAGACCCAATCTGGGTGTGAAAGATAGGCCTTCGAGTTAAATCGCCCATGCACATTCGACCATTCAATTAGTCCCTATGGTTATTGGGTTGTATAACTACTAGAACGCAGTGGCGGCTGGTGGGTTAAATTATTGGTGGTGCACAAATGAAAAATAAAATACAGAGTAGTAATGACTCACCTATTTATACAGATTCTCTGCTGTACTCTCCTTAGACCTGGTGAATCTATCGATAACTTTTGCGTTGAAGTCGCTGATCTTCATAACAAAATCTCTCTCAATTGAAAGCATTGCTAATGCTGTCAATCGGTCCTGTGACATTGTGTTCCTAAGGAAAGTTTTTATTCTGTTTAAAGTTGAGAAACAGCATTCTGCTTCAGCGGTAGACATTGGCATAGTTAACAGTACTCGGAGGAGTTTGACATATTCGCTGAATGTAGTACATAAATGGTTTTCCTTATTGAAGTCCATCAAGCACAAAGCGCCGGACATTCCACGAAATTCCTCTCGACTGTAAATTACAGTCAGTTCTCTACGAATTTTTGTTCCAATGATAAAAGGATAAAACCTTATTGTTTCTCTAAGGGAATCCTCTGAAAATGTCTTAGAAATTTTCTTGATGTCCCGTGAAGCTAAATCTGTCCTTTGCTTCTCTAAGAATGCCACATGCTTCTCTTCTTTTCACATCATGATCTTCTATTCTTCTCCTCTTAATTGCAGTTTCTTCGTGTTCCTCGATATTCACGCTATTTCTTACCTTTTGCACTTCCCTTTTAAATGCGTTTAGCTGGGCGATGGCAAACGTTGCATTGCAGTCTCGTTTCTGCAGCTGATTGTACAAAATGTCCACATGTGTCATGATCTTGTAGAAGAAAGACAGCCAGAATACAAAATTATAATCTTTCAAAGTGGCCATAAACTCAGAAGCCTGAACAAGTGTGGCATTGTTGTTTAACAGAGCTCTCTTCTGAATAACCTCCATGCATTTAGTTGAATTCTCCCTGTGTTCGAAAAGCAGAGCACACAGAAGCTAGGCCTGAAGGTCACGCTATAGCCGTTGCTAAGAGTAGGAGGAGCTAGGTTTATAAACCTCCATTTAAGCAATGTATAAGAAACCCCTCTCATCTCTTCACCTTCCCGCAACCCCCTCAGAGAGCCAACATTTGGACGAAATCTTAGGTTAACTCTTCCCTGCAAACCTGCGGCTCCTACAGCTAATCACTGTTTATTTCGACTTCTGCGGTCATGGGCAGCTACAGACGATAAGCGTAATTTGAAACATGTTTGTATATAAAACAATGCAAACAAGTACAGCTTTAATGTGCAAAATGCACCTGTTGTATATTCAGAATCAGTGGGTGTAGCGCAAACCTGCAACCTTATGGAGGAACCGCCCCTGCTAGAACGAAAATGATCCATTTTTGGCACCACAGTACCCTGACTATGTATTAGAACAGAGAGCTGTGGGTTCCAGTTCAGCTACGTGCATGGATGTTTGGTGTGTATTGGCATAAGTGCATAAAATGGACAGCAGATCACAGAAAAATAACGGGGAAATAATGGGAATTAAAAACAATATGGCAAATTTGTCGTCCCGGACAATTTATCAAGTGCCGGCGTTACTGTGAACCCTTTTGTGCATGCATATTTTTTCTTTCTTTGCTTTTCACTTATATTTTTTAAGGAATAGGCCCACACATAGCCATTCCAATCGCCATCTTTTGGCATGCAAGAGCCATTCAATTAAATTTCCTCCTCGTGCAGTTAGATCTAACCTGCAGGGAGTCGTTAGGTGTTCCACATAAGCAGGCAGCCCAGTTAGCCCCGCAATGTGACCAACTGCGCATAACAGGGCTGCAGCCATAAGCGAGTACTGTAGACCCACAACAAGAAGGCAAGCTAGAGGAATGTGTAACGTAATCACTTTTTCTGTTTATGCTCGCATTCCCAGTATGACAAGGCTGGAAGGTTCGTTTAAAATACACAAGTGTTGTCACTAACTCACCCATACATACCTATCGCTGCATTTACTGCAACAAACATTAGATCTGGCAGCATAGGTGACGACTCATATGCACTCTCATACACTCATTTCCCAATAAATAGATCCCTTACCGGAGCAGATAAATAGTTCAAGCTCCTCTGCCCTTCATTCCCCCTCTAACCTTCTTGTCGTGGGCATACAGTACTGGATACGGCCCAGGGTGATTGTGAAGTGTATTTTCGCGGCTTATAAGTGGTGTGTTAATGGTGAGCTTGTTAATTTATTGCATTATTAATTAGAGGGAGAAGAGGAGTCAGTACTCCATTAATTATTACATTAAGCTAGGAGTATGTCAGTCTTTTACTTGATGTATATCAAGTTCGTAATGTTCTAATGTTGACAGGAAAAACCTTTTTTTGTAACAGATATTTAATTCTTCGTTATGACATCCTTAACTCTTGTACAGTTTTAGCGATGAGTGAGGACAATTGACAGCTTTCACCAGGCGCGCCTTGTTTACTGATTCTTTCTCATATTTTATTCTGCTCAATCACTGTTGCATGTTTGTAAGTGCCAAGCAACGCTAAAGCTTTGGAATTCTTTAACGTCTTCGTACTGACAAACAAACACGCTACTTCCGTCATCATTACATTTATTCAGCTAAATATGATAGCGTGCTTACGTTTCACAGAAATCGCGCTATTTCAATACAACTCTTTGGGATTCGTGTGTTGAGCACCTACAGTGTATCTGGATGTTATTACACTTGAGTATGTCTTAATGTGACGCATCTGTGAAATTTGATATAAAAGGGCCTAAAAGTATTAAATTACCAAATTTTAAAGCATCAAATATTATGAAATGTACGCAATTTTCATCCTATGCTCGAAGATGTTGAAGATGTTCCAAATGATGCAATATGTATTATACTTGTTTGAAAAGCTTTATAGTTTCTGATAAACCTAAAATAGGATTTTAATTTTAAGATAAAAAGTAATGCTATTAACATTAATTCTGAAGAAATAATATTTTTTTCTACAGTAAAATTAATCACAAAGCGTAACACATACTTCTCAGGACTACACAACGTCACATAATAAAATTAAATATTTAAATAATCACGCAAGCTAAGAATATGAAACAAACGAAAAACATACCTGCGCAATAAATGTTATGAATTTAATCGAGCCATGTCTGTGTCATTATAAAATATCACAAAAGTGTTTTCTTTATATTAAATCAAATGTATTTTTCCTATCAGAAAAATGGAGAATTGGCAAATCCATGACGGATTATCCAAGAAGTAACTTTTCATACACATATGTTACAACACTTCCAGAAAAGGTTATTCTCAGTCTTTTCACAATAGAGGGGGGGGGGGGGGGGGGGAAGCCAACGGTGGAAAGAAAAATCCGATGCATCTCAGCTGTCCAATCTGAATAGGTTGATGTGTTCCTTTAAGCTGTTGAAGTATATGACTCAACGGTTACAGGTCATACAAGTAATAATTATATGCATAAGTTCAGTGATATTAGATAAAACTGAACAAATTAGCAACTATCATTCTAGCCTTGGCAAACATTACTTGATGAAGATAAAAGCTGCTATAATCGTACCGGTGCTATCATGTTGGAATTTTGTCCCTCTAGAACACGAGGTTGCTACATTTAAACACATTGTGCCATCGTCATGGGTCGGAATCAAAACATGTTCTCTTGGGGTGTGGGAAATTATAAACAAATACAAAAATAGTAAACGCAGTTATACAGAAGGCAGGTGGTTGTGCATATTAAAGCACAACGTTCTTTATATTACCTTTATTTTAATCCAAAAGGGTTTGGTTCTTTATTAGTGCAACCACTAGTTCTCGCAAGATAGGAATATTATAATGGTGATTTCTTCCAATAACGTTCAAGTCTAATATATGGCCATTAAAATTATTATAACACATTCCCGGCCTCTCTCTACTACGTAAGAGAGAACCGAGAGTCGCTGGGGAAATGGTACAGGCAGAGTACTAAACTCCGTACTTGTTTTATTTTAACAAATGAGGTTTATTATTTTTCTAGCACTTATCGCACAACGCACTCCAACTGTCAGGTCGTAGGGATGCGTTCATGCGATCCTTAATTAACATGAAGCTTTGTTAGAAATATCCCAGTTCCGTTTCAACAGAAAATAAACTGGATGAAAACGGTGACAGTTTAGAGCGATCGCCTTGAAAATTGCTGAACCAGTGCAACAAATTAACGTAAACAAAGTGAATATTTGAAAAAAGAACTATGCTTTTGCATAAAATGCCTCAGAGGTTTTATGATAACCATTTCAACACGTTAAAATAAAATACACTGTACCATATTCGGCTCTTTGGTGTGGCTCTTAACTTTCAAGGGATGGTATGCAGCATGAACCGCACCTAAATTTAACTAGGACATATTACGCCAGCTGGGATATGGTTATGACTAAACCCCAACAAAATTACACAAAATTGTTTCACTGTTGAAAACCGAATGAGGTGCTTCTTTCTGTTGTCTGCTTTTACTTTAAACGCTGATTTTAATTTTAATTCCGGTGTGATTTGAGCTTAAAACAAAAGTAAAGTCAAAGTACATGAATGAGAAATTTCAAATCAAACACATACATGGGATTTGTTTTAAATAAACACAAATTTACGCCCCTTATAATGGTTTACTGTACGTTCGCTGATCCGCCTAAAAAATAGTTACCAGAGAAATGTCCTAGCTATGCACACAGATTGATATTACATTCAAGCACATTTTATACAAAAGGCTTATGTGAAATCTCTCAGCTATTTGTAACTGTTAATATCTCTTCCCCTCCAGTAATTATTATATTAGTATCTACTGTTTATTAGCGAAACATAAATTTTCAACTCAGGGTCTCACAACTGCACTTAGAAAAAATGGCAATATATACTAATTAATCTGCAGGTATAATTTTAGATTTTCAAAAGATAACACTGAGGTGAAGAATGACTTTGAGAACGGTTACCTAAAATCAATTTTGTTCAAGTTTTTCGCTGAAGAAAAAGCAGTTTCCTGTCCAACAGTACTGAATAAAAAGTTGAATTTGAGGTTTTGCTCTGCTTGTTCATAGTTTTCTAAATCTGAATGGAGGAAAACTCATACAAGCTCCAAAGCTTCATTACCTTGGAGACATTATCTAGAGCAGTAAACGAGGAAAATGTTGCTGAGTCCATAATTTTTCACATCTGCAGCCGCCAACCTTTACTCCCTGTTTAATGAACTTGCTATCTCGTGCTTGGTCCTAGCCGCGCTAACGCCTTACTATGCCATTTATTTTATTGTTAGGTGCTCTGGATGTGAACTTTGGGACCATAGAACTGTTGGCCGTACTTTGTACACGTAGTCTGTATTCTGTTGCTGCTTTGTCGTCTTCCTGAATGGCTCGATAGGTTGCATTTAGTTGCCCAAGCGCCTTCTTTGTACAATTTATTTTATTCTTAGTATTGTTTACCTTTAGTACTCTATTAAAAATTAGATTACATTTTACCAGAAATAAACGTTTTCAGAATTCCTGAACCAAGAAAAATTTTTCTTAGAAAACGATCCGTCCGTCCGTTGTGTGTGTGTGTGTGTGTGTGTGTGTGTGTGTGTGTGTGTGTGTGTGTGTGTGTGTGTGTGTGTGTGTGTGTGTGTGTGTGTGTGTGTGTGTGTGTGTGTGTGTGTGTGTGTGTGTTTCTGTGGGTAGAATAACTCAAAAAGAAAACGTTGTTTATACCAAATTTACTATTCAAGTTGGTTTTTCAAGGATGCGATATGAAGATTTTCAAGAAAATCCTCCACTTCACACTACCTTTTATATTGATAATTTTTCAAAACCTCTGATTTTCTCAAAAACAGATGCACAATTTGAATAAAATACCATGTATTAAAAACATTTTCATAAACTGTGAAAGATATCTTAAATTTTCTGGAAATAGTCTGAAGCCCTTGTTATTCTATATAAGTTTAACACAAATGGTAAGCCGTAAGATACAAAACAAAATCTTAATACACAAGAAATGTATGTACGAGGGCTGTTCAATAAAGAATGATCACTTTTTTTTTGACAAAGTAACTTTACTCATCCTCATAATTTTGATGGTCCTTCTCAAAATAGTCTCCCCTGAATGCGATACACTTGTCCCAGCGTTTCTGCCAGTCTTCAAAGACGTGCTGGAAACCATGGAGATCCTTCAAAATCGCCTCCGCAGCTTTCACCACTGCTTCTGCTGATGGATAATGCCTCCCACGAAGGCGTTTCTTCAAGTTAGGGAATAGAAAAGTCACGTGGAGCTAAATCCGGACTATAGGGAGGGTGAGGTATGCACTTCACATTGATTTTTACAATGGCAATATGCGGCCGCGCATTATCGTGGTGCAGCATCCAGCCTGCTTCATGGAAAAGAGATCTTTTGCGCCTGACATGGACTTGCAATGTTTTCAGGACATCCCTGTAGTATTGTCCAGTTACTAATGTGTGTGCAGGTACAACATGGTGATAAATCATTCCATGAATATCAAAGAATGAGATGACCCTAACTTTCCCAGCAGAAACTTTTGCTTTTTCGGCAGCTGGTGATAAGGAATTTCCACACTGAGCTTTGCCGTTTGCTCTCAGGATCGAAATGATGTAGCCAAGTTTCATCAGCAGTGATTACGTTTGAAAGAAACTCCGCATCTTCCTGTAACATCAACTTTAACTGCATGTTACCTCCATTGCAGCGGTAGGCGATACTGAACATGTCTGAACTTGCCTGGTTCTCACAGGCGGGATCCAGGTGTACCAACAATGAAACTATTACAAGTGTTTGTTTCACACTAAGCTAACAGGATATAATAAGATTGAATTTTAGTGCGGAAAATTATGACCGTATATGTCGTTATAATGCCGGTCACCGAGGACCGCACTCGTTTAAGTGCCTAGCGTTGGTGCTTCGTGTTGCGGTAGATCTCAGGTTCGAATCCCGCCTCGGCATGGGGATTTCTGTGCTTTTAAATTCGTGCGTATCTATTAGTAAAACTGTAAAACGGGAACGCAAGGGGGTGGGAGCCATACCTACAAATTTATGGTCTACTTGGACTTAACCACTCCATATTCCTAGTTATTGACTTGAATTTTCGAGTAGTTGTTTTTTTTTTTCGCATGCAAAGGGAACAGAACGTCAAAGCTATCGCATAGTGGCCCACTTTTAAAAGATCTGTTTGTTGCTTACGTATATTGTATTCGCGTATTCGCCTAGTATAGCCCATTTTAAAATTAGACTGACATCCCAACTAAGAAGCTTAAAGCACTAAAGGGAAACTAAGTCCTAGAGCGTGATTTATTCCACGAAGAGAAGATACTCTGAGGTCTCCGACTTGTGAAGTTAGATTATGAATCGATTTCAACTGGATTGAAGCGGGGTAGCAGCCAACTCCACTCCAGTTATTGAAAGAGTGGTGTCGAGACGCGGTGAGTATTGTGGTGTTCTTGGTTGTGATGCTAGTCTGATTTAAAAATGGACTATCCTAGAAAAAAATATAAGCATTTATCCCGTTTAACAACAAATGGAAGAATAAGCTTTTATGAGAATATTTTGTTGATGAATGGGTCATATGAATGTATGAAAACACATTATTGGAGGAGAGAGTCTATGTGTGTAACTTTCGGTTAAAGACACTGAACTAGGCATTTACTCGCTATTGAGGGAGACCACGAGAAAACCGCAGTTACATTGGTCGGTGAACGGGATTTGAACCGCGTTTTCCAAATGGTAACCACAAATGTTACCGCCTGAGTCATATCGCTCGATTTTCTGCAGCTGTTAATATTTAAATGTATCGACAATCGACGACACACCCTAGTCAGGGAAATCTGTTTCCATGACAATGTGACAAATCAAGTTACACTCAGTCTGGCACAGCTGACGCAATCAGCATCCCGTGAATAAATTCCTGTATGCCACTTGGTAAGTTCAGCCCATGGAAAATTTACAGCATCCGTCTGTAATAAAATCTCTCTCAAAACACACATTACAGATTATCTTTAATTTTAAATTATTCTTTGCAATAATCATTGCATGCCCTTACATCTCGATGTACGTCAGCCAAGGCCTGTGTATCGCTTCATCCAATCACAAAGATTTTACCGGAAATTTTATATATATCAAGATTCACTGAACTCAAAAAGTCAGTTTATCACAGTGTGTGTGTAATGTGGGATGAATATCAAATTCAATATTTATGTTCACATCTTCCAAAGATGTAATAAAAATATTTTGTTCCCTGCTCTGCCATGTAGCTTGGGATTTCAACGCTAGCAACCCGTTATTTAAGGGTAGTACCACAGCCTAATGTATCCTCATTGTGATTAA
Source organism: Mantis religiosa (assembly GCA_030765055.1). NCBI lineage: Eukaryota > Metazoa > Arthropoda > Insecta > Mantodea > Mantidae > Mantis > Mantis religiosa. The sequence goes on from CM060959.1 coordinate 67,808,250, forward strand.
AAGAAAATGTTAATCGTAACTATATGTGAAAACATTGATTTAAATAAACATGAAGGGCATAGAAATAGAAAGAAGGTAAGGGTCTTTCCTTTTGCAAGAATAGTCTGTATCAAGAGAGAAAAGTAGACCTTAGTGAGTAAAGAAAGTCATATGAATTTAAACAATTTTGTTATTTAAAGCTACTTTTGGGCATATATCGTTGCGCGTGCGGTTGTGTGACAGAGAATAACTGTCCAGCGGCGGTCCTAATACCGTCTAACAACTATTAAACTATGTATTCCTTCTGTCAAAAACCTTGCAGAGTAGGTTACTCTCGTCTAATTTACTGTGCATTTGAGGATTTGTATATAAACCTCATCGTTCATTAGTCACCACACATAATATGAGGATAGTTCAAAACCTTCACATGTTAGGAATATAATTTTTTAAAACACCAATTATGTGTTTTTCAACACAGTCCCCTTTTAGGAATATACACTTCTTCCAAACATACCTACGATTTTAACCCTCTTTAATGAGCAGGAATTATCAAGCTCTGTAAAATACGCCTGTATTTCCATGATGCCTTCATCTGATCTTAACTTTGTTCCCGCGAGCCGTTTATTCATGGCTGGGGACAAAAAGAAATCGCAGAGAGCCAGCTCGGGCAAGTTGGGGGATGAGATAGAAATTCATGCAGTATGATGGCGGCAACACCGAATAAATGGGTTAGTGCAGGGTGCTCAACTTAAAGCAACAAAGGGGAATTTGAAATCACCCCCTTTCACCCGCTGCGACAGAATGCACTCTTTCACCCCTGACTTATGTAGTACGTTGTCGTGGTGCAACATCACTTTTATTTTCGCCAACCGGGGCAGTATTTCCTTCAACTTGTTGCCGAACTGGGCCAATAACTCACTGTGACACTACCGTTCCTCCTTTTACCTATAAACCAATGACAAGTTTCGCATCCCAAAAAATTGTCGCCATCGCTTTTCCAGCCGACGGAACCGACTTTGACTTCCTTGGAGCAGATTCATCCGAGGCAGCCTTGGTTTACAAGGTATGACGAGTACTAGTGTAATCAATGAGGCCAACTCATTGCAAAAAGACTTTCGGATTTTGTTCAAATAGCTCCAAACACAGCTACGAAGTTGAAGGCCGCAACCGTCTCTTACACAATGTGTGCAAACGCGACATCCATTACGCCGACAAACTTTTCATCTCTAATTTGAATTGCTGTTCCCGTCGACACACATATCACCTATGTCACTTCGCAACTATCATTCGATGATCAGCGAGGTTTATATCGCGAACTTTGCCAATGACTTCCCCGGTAACCACGTCTGCCAGGATGGGCGCTCATTTAAAAGCGATGTTCAACCATGTTTAACTTCGCTGAACCAATTTCTAAATGCTGTCATCAAAGGGCCGTATGAACAGAATCTAATTTTAATTTTTTTTTTCACCTCGCAAGCTTTCCCATTCGAAGTAAAAACCAAATCACTCAACGACACTGTACTTTTTTCTATTTTAGCGAAAACAGTTGAACGACTATTATGCTTGCCAAATTTAAACTATCCTATGAATCAGTGCCAAATTTAATTTGGCATAGTGTAACAAATGACAGTACACGATTATAACATTAACTTGCCTTAGCAACACCATCTATTTTGAAACACGAATAACCGCCCTAATGATTCATGATTTAGATCTGGACACCGAATAGGCCAGTCCATTGCTGTCACTATTTTAGTACTGTCAATTTCTAATTAAGGATTAACCTGCATAATGTAAACAAGGGCATGCTGCTTAACTGACAGTTCTGTGTAAAAGGCATTAAGCCGAATAAGCACACTACTCGGAGACTTCTAAAGAAGCATAAAACAAGCAAGAGATCTGGATGTTGAAGGGATTTCGGTGCCATTGTCGCCTATTATGAAAAATAAACCCTATCGATAAAAGTTATATTGTAACTTTCTCTGTTAATTACTTTGTGCTGGCAATTAATTGTTGCTTTATATTGGGGAGATTGGAAAGATAGAATCAAAATGAGAAATTCAATGCCATTATATTCGACATTCGGAAACATACGTTCACTGGAGAAGAAGATCTTGTAGGTACACAATAGAACCTTTCTCTAAGAGGACAGTGTGACGACAGAAAAATGCTTTTTGAGTTCTGCAGTGTAACAGAGGTTCGGATATTATGAGTAAAAATAAAGGTCCCGGTGAGACATGCTTTAACATTTCCCAGGGGAACATTTAGGCTACAAAGTCATGTACCTCAAGAGCTACATGTGGGAGTTACAAAGAAGTTATCCACCAGTAAGAAAAGTGCACTCATATTAAGGAAATTCCATCAATGAATAGGAATTTTGAAATAGACCATATGATGGGGAGAAGAAACGCCAAAGTTATATGACGATATCCAAGTAAGATCAGTCATAATTTGGAAGTATGAAGAGAAGCGAGTTGTAAATTACTGTTTGAAAGTAGGAGGAAGGAATGAATTTACGTCATTAACATGGAACGTTTGAGTAACGATAAGTGAGTTTATCGTGAAGAACTCGCGAAATAAAAACATGTACCAATGTTAATCAGGATCGAACTGCGGCAGTTAGGGTGACAGGAATAATATCAAGTGAACATAAGTTATTCAGTCACAAATAACTTCTTTATTCATTTGAACAACACGAGTAAGAGACAAATTACATCCACACAATTCCTGTATCTCAACTGCACAGCTCCTGGGTTCGATGAAAATTTTTATCTAACCAGGGTTATTCCCCAACCTCGTTAGAATGTTGGGAGTATAAGTGAGAGTGTGGATGTGCTTAAATTTTAATGTTTCCCAAATGTAAACAAACCAAAATTTACACAAACAGTAAACGATTGAATATTACTGGAATTCTTCCAAAGAAAAGTCCGTTGATATGACTATACATGTTAAAGGGGGCATATAAACGGAGAAAAAAATCTTTTTGCTGTAACTCTATCTCCCTCTTCCTCTTTCCCTCCTGCGGTGTAGAGAACCCATCCCAATATATAACTTTAACACAATCTGAAATCATTTCCTAACTTTTCAATGGGCCTGTATTTCAAACCCTAACGTCCTTTCACGAACATTGTCCTTTTGTTTGAATGACATGAAAGCTAGGAAGTTTGGCTACAACATTTGAGGAGAGAAGTAGAATCAATCAGCCGGGGATATAGAGGCTGTCAGTTCAAGACAGAGGACGAGAAACCGTTCCGTTCCAAACCTTGTTATGTCAGTCAAGAGCAAAACCTGTGCAATAGCCTGGTTTAAGGCTTCACATCAAGGTCTACCTTACCGGCGATCGTTTCACGATAACATGTAATATCTTCAATTCAAGCCAAGGTAAGTTACATGTAAGAGGACAAGTGATAAATTTTACAACTGCATACATAATTGTACAAGTTCCCATGTCATGATGACTCAGAAAGCTCACTGATTTACTTTCTCTGTAGGTAAGAGGAAGTAAGATTTTCACCTAAAACTTCGACATCGAAATTTCACTGGGGATACATGTTTTGAAATTCCCTGAATAAAAAGTAGCTATTCAGGTATACTGGCAAACGTTAAATGATAAGACGGAAAAGTTTTACACAAAAATTTAGACTTTTTTTATAACACAGTATATTTCAAATCACTTTCCTTTAATATAAACCATTTTCGATATATCTATTCATTATCAATTCAATACTTCGATATCATTTAAAAGCCTTTCTGTTTCTCGCGAACAGCCAGTTGTTTCTCGCGATTGCGAGATAATAAATAAATATTATAATAATAAATACAAATACTAATAACTAATTAATAATAATAAATTTTAAGAGAGCAAATTAAAGCGTTCAGTTCTTAAACATTTGATATTTGCTATTCGCTTTGTACGTAAATCGAAATGGTAATGCACCTGTTCCTACAATGGTTTGTCTCGATTAAATGGAAATACAGCCTCAGGGAGGGGGGGGGGGGGAGGACAACTGAGGAGCTACCAGAAACAAAGTTCGATTTGGAAAACATCGGAAGCACTCGATGACGCTGCGTTCACAATATACGCTTTAATACCATTCTGGCTTCATTTAAAACTATGCGATAGATAGATGCCTTGCGGGTTGGTTTTTAGAATGCATGTCTCGTAAGTAGACCAACATGAGCTCAAATCCTTGATGCGCATGTTTCTTTTTATTATTCTTACTTTAATAGCAATGCCTTATGCTTTTCTTGCAAAAGATAAATAATCATACTTTAAACTCATTCATTTATATAAACACAAATAACATATTCTTGTTTTCAAAATAAATGCAATGTTATCAGAAAATTGTCTTAATATTGGTTGTGTAAACACTCGGGGTCATTCATTTGTCATGAATGGTGATGGCATATAATGCAAAGTATCCTCTCGTGAAAATTTCACTAGGCACTTGGTCTCATCCATACCATCGCAGGATGAGGGCAGTAATAGAAGCAGGTTTACACACACGATACTAAATAAGTTAATTTCCATTTTTTATTTTACTTACAGGAATAAAATATTTATTTATTTCATTTAGTATAAAAACAGAGTAGAGAGTTTCAGTTTATATGTGTGAGCATGCAATTGAAGGTTATGCATATTACAGTGTGCAAATACATTTCGCATTTCTACAATAAAAAATTAAAATGATGTTCGGGATTCAAACCTTTGTAGGTCTAACTTCTACATACTTGTCTAAAACCGTTCGGCTGTCTGCATGTTTAGTAACAGACTCGATTATGAGAGAATTCAGGACGCAGCTAAAGAGACGCGTTCCCTGGCACCACTGTAAACCCGCCGTGGAAACGAAGTGGTCTTAGAAAAATATAGGCTTCCAGAGTGTGCTCTTCCCCTCCCCCCACAAGGGCGTACATAGATAAATAGGTTTTTCAAAGAAATATTGCGTGATAATTACCATAACATTACTAACCATTAAAAATAAACAGGATTTTTGTAGATTTATTAGAGAAAGATTGGAAAATGTTAGGCCACCATCTACAAAATAATTGCACCACCTTTTGAAACAGTCCTACACTGTTGACAGTTTACGTAGAACAGGCGCCGTGTACACCCACCTCCTCGACCGAAATGAGGACATAATTATACACCACGCAGACAGGCAGAGAAGCTGCTACAGAACCGCAGTTTTCACCATGAGCTATAAGACCTGGGACACTAATTCTTATCAAACAAATAAACAATGGTGATTCAAGTATAAATATACATGATATGAATAACTATGGAAATATCAGGAGTGTCTAGAATTTATAAGACATAAACATAAAACATGTAACGAAGGAAGAAAAAACGACCGTAAGAAAGATAAAGATTTTATATAGGTATAATTAATGTAATGTACAAGAAATAGAAAGTTTTGTTAGTTGAACAAAAAGGAAAAAATGCAGAAGAAAACTCGCCAGCTAAGGGTAACTTAATAGAACAATTATTTTGTGTCACCCTAGAGCTAAGGACCTCGCTTGCCTCCTTGGTTTAACTTCATCTACCAGAAGTAACGAATCACATGGGTAGAAAGAGCCAATGATTTAAAACTAGTAATGTTTAAAATGTTTCTGAAACTTCGAAGCGTCTATTGACAGGCAATAAGGATTAAGAAAAGAAAGTGTTAGCGAAAAATTAATATACAATATATAAAAGGTCAGGAGATGATTTTAACTACACCAGTCTGCTAAAATCATACAGTGTGTCTCCAGCTTGCTCTGGGGCCAATTTGTGCCAGAACACAAAGGAGAGACTATAAATTAACTCGTTGAATAGCCTTATTTATGATAATAACTAACATATCAATAGTCTTCAGCGGGCATTTATTCACAAGCCTCGTGAAACACCGCCCAGTGTGAATTAATACAAATTGCGTGTTACAAGTGATAATTTCCGTGGAACAATGGCAGTATCAGTCGATGGTTGTAATAAATAATAATAAAATCTAATCGTGGGCAGTGTTTGTCAATTACACAATCGAAAGATTAAATTAATCATATGTCATATTCTATATTGTTTCTCGTTAATTGCTGTGAAATCCCCATACTAGCTTTTTTGGGGTAATTTACGTCCTTCAACGTTAAGTCATATCGGACGATGAATGAAATGGGTGAAATGAAACTCAAATGAGTCCGGGGTCCATGGAGCTTAGAGTTACCCGACATTCGTCTATCAGGATAAGGGAAAACCCGGAACAAAACCTTATCCAGGTAACTCACCCTAACCGAGATTCGAACTCGAGACCTCTTGAACGTGAGGCAGACACACTACCATTTACGCTACTAAGGTGGGCGTACTCGTTAATGCTCTACCACCCACATATAGGGAAGTTAGTTAATCCAGGGGGGGGGGTGGCCAACAAGGAACCACGAAGACAAGGCGGCCTTCTTAGCCGTGGTTGTTAGAGTGCAAGTTTCTGGCGTTCCGCCGCGCAGAGGTTTGCGGGTTCGAGTTCCGCCTTGGTTTGGGTGTTCGTGTGTCTTGTGCATAAGTATGTGTAAACACAACAGAAAATAAAAACAGAAAAGCGTGGAAGCATAAAGCGGCGAAAACAAAGAGGGGAAGTGAAAGAGACAAGAAGTCCAGCACTATTTGACACAATCACAGAAAACATATACTGTCGCAAAAACTAAAAAACTAATTTTTTGTATTTGTATTTATTTCTTATCTTTCTTCTACATACAATTTCATTGATACATTGATACATTCACACAATAACAAAATCACTTATTCACATCTAACATACCCTTTCTACCTGCTTGCCTCGAGTCTCGGTCTCAATACACATAACCCCTGGTTTTCCGTGAATTGATGACCCTCCTCTCCCTTGTATCCCTCGTTCTAATTTTCCAGCCCTTAATTGTTATTCTTCATCAATCTTAACCATTTCTCTCTAATTTTCCCCAGATATTCACCTATATTTCTTACATTCTTTTCTTCTTTTACCAATAACATTTTGTATTATTAATACCTCCCCCCATCTCTAAGGCTGTCCCACCTTTGTTGCCAAATTTGTTCTCCCCATATCTATGTTTGCAATAAAGTATACTATGCCAATCTGTATACTCTTCTCCACACATTGGGCATTTCCCTGTATCCTTAAAAAACTTATTAGTAACATTTAATGTTACGTACTTAATCACCACAGAAAGATTACAACCAGGGCCGTAGTGGAGGGGGAACGCGGATGTACGCCGTCCCCCACTATTTTTGGAGGGGGATGCAGTCCCCTTACTAATAATATTATTTATACTTTTTAATTCATTACCTTTCTTAATTTAACATTCAAAATACGTAGAGTTAATTCATTGTAAGTACGAGTATGTTCTGCTGGAGGGTAATTATGAGCTCATTCAATAGATCTATTTATTTGAGTTGAAAATAATACTGAAATGGAAACATATAAGAATAATCATACAACATCAACAAAATGTCAATATCATGCTGCAACAATACAACATATATACTTACATTCGAAATACATTCAAATAATATTTATGACTTAACGGACCTCCAGCACATATGTGGACCTTAGAGGATTACATAAAAGAATGGATAAAAAGTCGTGCGCATGCTGAGGACAACCAAAGCAGGAAGGCGAATCTACAAGTACAGAATTCTGATCGGTTCTCCAGCATCTGGATAAACTTTTTAGGTGAGCATCCCCCCACTTTTTTGTTAGGAATAGGTCCGTGATTACGACTTAGTGTCCTATTTAAATGTTCAACCGCTTGTGTATGCGCGCCTTTGTAGTGTAGGTGATAGCATGACTGCTTCATGGTCAAGAGGTCCCGAGTTCGAAACTCAGAATGAGTTATCTGGATAAGGTTTCCCCTGAGGTTTCCCCTGGGGTTTCCCTTGTCCTAAAAGATGAAATGTCGGAGCATCATTTCATCCATTTAATTCGTACGATATGACTTAACGTTGGAGGATGTTAGACCAATCTGGATACAACTCTGACACGTTTGAGCACAAAGTCTAGGAAACTTGCGACTTCCAAAAATAATCCTAAGCCTTACTTATAACCACTTTTACAGACTGCATTTATCCATTACCGGGTTAAACAGCTAGTTTACAATATAATAAAGCCGAGTATTTTTTAATCAAAATACGACAGATCACTGAGACCAAAGACGACCGCAAGACCGGTACACCTTACGCCTCTGTCCACAACGCCTCTGCCACAGGTGGGACTAGCATGTGGTCAACAAACGGAGTCACTTGACCCTTTTAATCGGTTTCCCGGAGTCAGACAGTTACTCGTATTAAAGTTATCCCTAACACCACGTATCCCAGTATAAGAAAAACCCCGTTCTGGAAGTGGGATTGGTCTGTGGTCGCTTAATCCGCAGGCCAAAAGATGAAAACAAAAATGCTTCACAAAAATTGGGTGTGTGTTAATCGCTGAGAATTCATTAATTTCTGAACAAGCGATGACACAAATTTATCACTTCAGTTTTATTCAATACCATCACTCCCACCTCACGTAGTTACATGTCTGTGTTAGGTCATGCAATATTCTCTGTAACCTTGGCAATGTGTTTACGCTCCATACTGTATGCAACATGTCTTTTTTGTGCCGGTAAAGGTCACATGCCTCAACGTCCCGAGAGAATTGCTTTTCTACTGATGTCTCGTCGGAAGGAACAACCTATAGAGTTCCACATAGTTCGACAGAAAGTACAGCAAAAACAGAGCGAGTTTGGAAAGTGAAGAGTTTCTCCCGAGTTACTCAGCTGTGAACTGCGAGCTGGTGACATAATGACACATTTTGAGCGCATCATGTCTCATGTATAAACGTGTAATTATTTTTGATGACGTACACATAACGACCCACCTAGACATTTCCAGCATTTCTTCCTCATGCCGGAAAAGTTAAATATATCTTAAGAGTTGAGATTTAGGGGTAAAAGCCTTCTCTGCTCACGTTTAATCCACGTGCCATATTTCTCATGTCACAATTATTCTACTATACACTTTACACAAACGTTGCTTGGAAATGACTTCAAATTAAGAAAGGTAGACTTCACAACATGTAAATGTGGGAAACACGCTTAACTCTTGCCATCGATTTTGATGCAATGACCCTACATGATAAAAACCAAACAATCGCACGCCTTCAAAGCAAATTTAAACCTGGAAAAATAACAAGGAACTTTTTTGTTTTAAATTTACGTCCCCCAACGTTAAGTCATATCGAACGATGAATGGAATAGTTGAAATGAAGCTCAAATTAGCCAAGGGTCCATAGAGCTTAGGGTTACCAGACATTCGTCTTTCAGGATAAGGGAAAGCTCTGGAAAAAAACCTTATCCAGGTAACTCACCCTGACCGAGATTCGAATTCGGGATCTCTTGAACGTGAAGTAGACACGCTACGATCTACGCTACCGAGGCAGAACGAACTTTTCGGAAACAGCTATAGACATTAAAAGATTTTGCCCCTCCCTAAAAAAAAAAAAAAAAAAAAAAAAAAAAAATGAAGTTTATTTCTCACGCCAATATAAAAAAGTTAGTAATAGTATTAAGGAAAAAAAGACAATGAACACTAGCTCCACGTTAAGGGGCTTTTTAGGTAGGGAAAATCTTTGTTTTTGTGCCAATAAAATATGCTAGATTTAAGTACGATATTTGGTATTTATATGAATATTCTGTTTGTTATACTGTTTTCTCTGTCTCTCTGCTTGGTGTGGTTTACCTCCTTTTCAAGATCTCTTTTTTTGATTCACAGGATCTAAAACAATTGTTTCCAGTAAGCACTCTAATGCAAAATTTGCTCTACCGAAGCGCTGAGAAAGCAAATCGACGACTTAAGTTTCCTCATAAATAGGATCCAATTTATATGCAAGGTTCTTCTTGTACCTCATCTTAGAGTTACTGTTTGTTGTGTCGTGAGAAACAAAAGCCTCCCCTGTCCTCGTATTTTACCTCCATCTCCCCTAAGTTTGCACACAGTTCCATACGTCGACATAACTTTCTGCTCCACAGGGGGGTTCTCTTGTCAGTAAGCGGCTACTGGTGTAAAAGATAGCCTGAACTAAATAAAATCCTGGGCTTCATCTTGGAAAGATAGCATCAAAGGATGGGAGCTCTCAAGCAGTGACTTGCACACGCAGCACAATTTCGGCAGCAGGATCAATATACTCGGCGTTTCTCCATGAAGAATCCATTAGCATCATCATGCTTACAAACCTGGGCTAAGAGTGATGATGGACTTGACCACACGCTATCAAGTAATTTACTGCAGGTAAGAGAGAAGTTGGCTTACCATGGGATTGTTACCTCTAGGTTATTTCTAAGATCCTTACTTTGTAAATTTGTGTACTGGAACTTTGTAATAATCATTTTGCAAAAATGTATTCTCAGGTAAAACATGCATATTTCACTGCACAAGATTATATCAATCCAACTTTGTGAGCTGACAAATCGGTTAGAATGAGTTACCACTATAAGGTTTTCTTCCAGAATTTCCTCTTGCCCTGAAATATTGAATATCCTGTAATTAGATGCTTCATGGATGTAGGACGCAATAAAGCATCACTTCACCCAATTATTTCATTCGCCATGTGGTAAGAAGACCAACTGGTTAAAGGACGTTAAGCCATAAATAGGTTAGTACTGCTACTTATGCTGCAAATTGATGGTACCGGGACAGAAGAAAGCTTCGTACCACAACAGAACTGTGATACCAGAATTATTAAAGAGTAACATCTGTAAGGTCAAATAAATAATTGTAATAAATAATTTCCGTATGTTGAATTCAATCCATAATTAAATAAGCTTGAGCTACAGTAATTACCAAAGTAAATATTTTTCAGAGAATGTGAATCATTAACAATGCAGTTTAGGAAATTATGTACAGGCATTACTGCGGTCGGTAATTATGGTTACTATGAAAGCTAGTCAACAGATGTACCGTTAGCTCAGGGTGTTCCTGGAATTCAGTATATTCGGCTACTGTATAACTTGCTACGCACATTCTCGTAAAAGGAATTCACATATCATTGATTACGTTCCAAAACTTGTCACATAATTTGCATTTCGCTTGTGTATCACAGTAGCACAATTAATTCTCACTGGCTGGAAGATTTGAAGATTTATAGTGTACATTGTCGCTTTTAGAAGCAGCGATGATTTCAAGGCCTCACATTAAAACATAAGTATTCGCAATTATAAGTAACGTACCTCTCTACGATCAGAGCGTCACTTTTGGAACTAATTATAAAAAAATACCAAGTGGATGCGTTAAAGCAGCTGGAGCACTTATTTTGTAACCGGATAAATGGACCTATATTTATTTTTCGGATCTTCTCGTAACTGTTTCAAAATAGTTTTACCACTACTAATCAGAATATTTTACTTGCAAAGAAATGCAGGTATGTTGTAACTAAATAATTATTTCTATCCGAAATTCTCTCAGTAACAGTGTCATGTATACAATGTGCTGGTGTTTTGCTGCTTTTATGTATCCATGTTTCTTTCATAGCGTACATATATCTACGTCCTTTTTACCTCAGCACATCATTTCTTTCACTTGAACTTTCTCTCATTTGGACTTATTTGCTAATATTTGCTCTGAAAGACTGTTCTTAGAGGACCGTGAAAGGGACAAGGAATTTATAAAAAGGTTTGAATGATTTTTGTAATAGTATTTTCCAAAAAAGGGGGCGGTTGTGTCACGGTCAAAAAATGTAAAAAAAATAAGCTTGACACAAATAGAAAAACTGTTGAAGAACGTGAAGTTTTAGAGAAAATTGTCAGAATTATTCCGTCCGGTTTAAATTTATGAAGCTGTTTAAGCTGAATTTTATATTCAGTGTTAGAGGCAAATTTTTATTAAGCTTTAATCCTTCCTACAATGAATCACTTTTGCAAAACCGGATTTTCTCTATGTGTCTAAGGCCAAATACCAGGTAACACAGAGAGGTTAAAGCACAAATAAATAAAATACTTTCTAAAACAGAAACATAATCAGTATTTCTTGTCATGTTAGTATTTAAAACCCAAAAGACTGGTTGTGTCTGTCTAGAAAAAACGCAATATTAGCCTCATTAATACTTGATAAATGCATTCTATAAGGTTTCAAGGTTGTAGTTTGAATTTCAAAGAATTCCGCAAATAAAATGCTTAAAAACGCCGCTCTCAAATAAGTTACAAAATACAAGGTCCAAGTGTATCAGAGTTTAACTCCACAAGAGCAATTTTTGCTTGGGATGAGTTATATTATTGAAGTTAAATATGGTTTGAAGGGGATTTACATGTGCGAGTGTAACACAAAGAGTCATTGTACACGCGAGGCCGCCCATTGGGCTTGTGGGGCGGAGTCCATATATCACAGGGGCTGGAACCCAGTGCGAAAGGGTGCCCGTGGCAAACAATGGAAATATGCATGGATAACAGGAATGAAATTTCCTATGAAAGTCTTTGTGTTCGCACTAACAGGAAATTAATAGATGGTTTGTATTACAAATTTTAGAAGAGTGAGTAAAAATGTTGCCAATGATATAGAGATTGCAAAACAACATCAATAATTTAGTGAGGATAACTGAATGCTCTAAGGCGTTTAAGAAGTACCGAATTCGAATCTCAGTCAGCATTAGTTATCTGAACAAGGCTGTTTTCGGTGGTTTACCTTATCCTGAAAGATGAATGTGGGTAACTCTAAGCTCTATGGACCCTGTCCTCATCTGAGCATCATTTCATCCTTTCATTCATCGTGTGATATGACTTAACGTTGGAGGACGCAAATTAAAAAAAAATGAATGCAATAACAATGTGTTTGGAACCAGATACTTTAGGAATTTTGTTAACTTAGAGAAGTGTTAGAATATACAATGCAATTCTAAAGTCAAAATCTTTTGCTAATCTAGACAGCTAATGGAAATCAGAAGGGAAACTCAACTTCTCTTTTTAACAGTCTTTCCGCTTTACAGTAGTTTGTCTTTATCCTGCGTTCCGGACCTTTCTATTTTCCCACAATCTTTCTTCCAACGGTCTCTCTGTTATGGTGGTACGTATTATTTTGCACCAAGTCTTCCGTGACCTTCCTCACTTCTCTCTAATCCCTTCCATCTCATAATTATTTGATCCAATCTTCTTCCAACGTTTGTTGAAATGCAGAAAGTAGTGCCAATGCTACCATGAACATAATCTACATCAATTTCCTTCCCAGTGACATTATTTATTATACGCGGCTTTCGCCATATTCCCATGCTTTTTCACAGTCCATTTCCCTTGCCATCAATAGTGTTACCCATTTTTACTTTCTCTAGCACGAACATGTTACTGCAAAAATTGGCTACCGTGGTTTCATCATAAAGATACGTTTTGAGGCTCCACAATAAAAAGGCATTCTTAAAATAAGGTTCGACTGCGTATGTATCTCGGAGTACCATAAATAAAAAACACAAACATTTTCAAGAGAATCCCCCGAACTACCACTCGCTTCATCACTTAACTCATTTTTCGAAATTTTAATTTTCTCAGAATATTAAAGATATCATTAAACTATCGCAGTTTAAGACATATTCATGACAAATAAATTATATGACTTGAAACTCCTTGGAATGGCATATTAATCAGAATGACGTTTGCATAATTAGTAACGTAAGGGGTAAACAATATAATAAAATACATATATCGTTAAAATACTGTGACTTTGTGGGTTCGTAAAATTAAAAGGCCGAGTTGCAGAAATTAAAAATCTCCTTTATTTCCGTAAAGATACACTGTTCAATTCTCATGTAACAACATTACATCACATAACAACACAATCTTCCAAGGTCGATGACAATAACAGCGTCCAGTTCAGCTCTCTTTACAACACTCTTGTTACACAACTTCACAGCTGACTCTCGTTTTGCACACAACTGACTCATTACTAGCCATGGCTTCCTTTTTTATACACACATTCATGAATTCCAGACTGTTCTCTACAATTACTAGATGTTTCTGGAATCAACAAGGCATCTAATGACGTAATCCGAAAATTCTATCACCTTCCGGAAACGTCAGGGCCGGCAAGTCTTTTATCTCAGCTGCCTTTGTTGCCAGCTATCGGTTTACACTAGCCGCGCTATGGTTAACTGATTACGCAAGCTCTTTATTACCGTCAAACAATAGCCGCCGTCTGCTTTCTATTTGTGCGAAACTTTTATGCCTGTTGCCGCGACAATGCACAGTTTAACATATATTTTTATTAGTGGAGCTTTGTTATTAGCTTCTATATTACCACACTATATGTTGTTCACACTGGAGGTCCTTATTCATTTTTCCCTCCTGATTTACCTTACTAATATTCTTTTCATAAATACCTGGTATATACAATCTCACATATTTTCAGATCTCGTGCATTTCTTTCAACTTTTATTAGGTATCTCAACGTAACTTCAAACAACCTATTTCAAAGGTGTCCACAGGTATATGGAGCATACATTTTGCAAATTTACTATCACTAATCACCAGCAAATAAAAAATATGCATCATGTGATTTTATTAATCTTTATTTCTATCCCCAAATACTATTCGTAGCGATTTCTAACGCATATTCTAAAACATACTGTGCCCGCCTCAGTAGCGTGGTGGTAGCATATCTGCCTCACGTTCAAGAAGTCCCGAGTTCGAATCTCGGTTAGGGCGAGTTACCTGGATCAGGTTTTTTCGGGGTTTTCCCTTATTCTGATAGACGAATGTCAGGTAACTCTATGCTCCATGGACCCCGGAATCATTTGAGCATCATTTAACCAATTTCATTCATCGTCCGATATGACTTAACCTTGGAGGACGTAACTCTCTCAGCTCAGCTCTCTCAGCTCTCGTTACAACACTCTACAGCTGTTTTCTGCTTACGACTCTCGCGACTGCCTCTTAGTGAGTCGTCGCCTTCTTAAATACCTCATTGATAAATTCTAGATATTTCCGGAACAATAAAGAAACCGAATAATCTCTATCAACCAAGACGTCACCAGAAATTTCCATTTATCTCAGTTTGTTTGTTTCGGCAGCCTTTATCTCGCGCTATGTTTAACTGCTTATGCAAGCTCTTTATTACCGTGAAACACTATCCGTATGTTATCCATTTGCGCCGAAACTTTTATACCCGTTGCCGCGATAATACTGTTTGAGACATCCCATACCCTTTATCTTAATCCCCAATAGGCTTGGGGACTAACTTGCTGGGAGTTTTAGGGGACGACCCAGTAGCCGTGGTTAAGGCACTGCGGTTTGTTGGCAAAATTGGTTTTTATAAACAAATCTGACTTAAATTTTAAATTTGTTAATTTTAGAGATTTTAAATTGTTAGTCTTGGGATGGGCTTTTTAATGTACTTTTAATAGTTGAGTGTTTTTATTTTATTTTACCTTTTTAGCCTAATTTGTGTAGCTTTTAGGTTTTAGTCTTGACTTCGGGCCCAAATGACCTTGCTGTCGATGGGCCCTAAAACACCACACACTCACTCGTTGCTGAAGATTCTGTCCATCTTTTTGTTCATTTTTCTATCATTTTAGAGACATATACATTCGTTATATGCTACAGTTATAAGTTTTTTTACGGAATACTAGAATTTATTAATAACTTCTTTAGTCTATTAATAGGTACAATATCATACGTTGATTCAAAATCTGTAACAGGCTTACTTCCTTTCTGTTTGTCAACATGTGAGTAATGTCAATTTGTCAAGAGAGATGTTCTAACGTATAAGGGTTAATCTGCTGGGCACAGATTTTGAGTCAGGTTTTTTTTTTTTTTTTTTTTTTTTTTTTTTTTTTTTTTTTTTTTTTTTTTTAAACAAAAAGGCACAGGAGCTTAATATGAAGAACTACAAAGATATTAGTGATTTAAAAAACAAAACTCAGAATCTAACAAAAGTTTCACCCTCAAAAGAGAAATAATGTAACTTACGTAATTTTTTTATATTCCTGAAAATGAATGACATGCTTATTTTGAGAACTGCGAACTTTAAAAGCACGCCACAGAATAAAGTGAAAACTTCACAGCAGTTGAAGTGGCAACACGTAAACAGATTTGAAGCACCTGTTTGTACCTATCATCACAACGTACACTAATTACTCGCTAGTAAATTAGCAAACAAAGCACCTGCTCCAATGCCTAGTTCAAGGTGATGGGATGCTTCTGCCTAAAGGTGATGATAACTTGAGCAGAATTCATATTTTGTGCATGAAGTGAGCCTTTCGATCACCAGAGTTTAAGTAATCATGCATAAGCAGCAATAGTATCATCTTATAATTGTTCTTTCAATGTATGTGATATGCTGTCATAGAAAATGTTATATATGATCCAAACTCTTGAGTTATTTTAACACAAAAGTCACACTTTTACAAATTTGTATCAGAAGTAACTTAGAATCGTACCCAATGCTCCTATTAACTTGTTCACAAACTTAACAGATGATCGAAAATTGCTTATGAATGAGAAAACAAGGGAAGGAATTTCTATTATCTATTCACGCACCTGATAGCTGAAGCGAACATTTTTTTTCTTCAAACAAGTGGAAAGATATTCATATTATAATAGCGAACAATGAAAAATGCACTAGTATAAATGGAGTCCACGCTCCAGTATAGTTTATTTACAAACCACAATGAAAACAAACAATAAACTGTTTTGGGAATAAAATATCAGAATTATGAGGGCTCCCACGAACCTGGAAACTCGAGGAAACGTAAAACTAGGTGAATTTACTTACATTTGAAAAATTTGTATTTATCTATAAGCAAATTTGTAGTTCTGCACCTACAACTATATTATTCATTTTGATAATCAGTTCTATAACTGTACATATCGCAGTATATATGCATTTGGATTTAGTTAGTATTATTTATTTCATATGTTCTTTAAAAGGTTTTCTAAATACTCCATAACCTGTTTTAGCTACCAATTAACTCACAGAACGTAATCTAATTCAAGTTACCTACTAAAGTCAGGTGCGGGAAAAGTAAAATATTGGATGTATTAAATTCACATGACTTTCTCTATCCACTACCACAGCTTCTACAAACGATTCTTAAAGAGAACTTGTTTTTTCCATTTGAAATAGACATTTGTAAACAGTTTAAATTTCACATTTCGTTGCAGATACAAGAACACAGAGGAACCTTAAAAACAACCAGATTATTGAAAGCGTATATGCTGCCCATGTCTTTCCACGACATCGCGGAAAACAATTGAATAGCCAATGCAGTTCAAAATTACAAAGTATTGTAGAAGTCAAAGCAATAATGTCGGGTATTTTGAAAATAGTTAATACTATTAACCATTACGTAAGTTATTTCAAATAAATTGTGTGTTAAAGACTGCAATTTGTATGCACTAATCGTATGCAGTTATCGTTTACCACATATACAAAATTGTACACAATTGGTTTCAAATTAACGAGAATTTCCCAGATTATTCATAAAATTCAAGATTTTATTTGTTATGCAAATATCTTAAATACTTGATATTTTAATTAAAACACACCACAAGTATCGAACGTTTTTACATGTAACGAATCGCTTGGGCTGGAGAGGATATTCCAGAAAATCTTCTACTGAATTTTTGGAAAACCTGAACTTAAATGCTATTTAATGAACATTTTGTTTAAGAGGTGTACGTTTTATAGACACAAGCACGAAAAATTTCCTAGATATTTTGAATCCAGGTGTTCTCAAGATTTGTATTTTCGAAATCTCGGAAATCAATTTTTGGGTGGACTTCCTCTTAGGTAGTAGTAAAATACACTGCAAGAGAAATTTTTGTTTGATAAATGATTCCAAATAAGAATTTCTTATATGGATTGTTAGCACTGAGATTAACTTTGGACTGACCAGTATTCTGTTTTTCAAATGTCTCCTGAAGTTATAAATGATTTATTTAACCACTACTGCGGCCTCTTTTCTCAATAGTTATGTACATCCTATTTCACAACTGCGTCATTCAGTCCACCACGAAGCCCCAAATATGCCCGCAAGTATGTCAGTTATTCCATTCTTAATGAGCTCGCCAACACGACTGTCTCCTAGCCGTAGCCCTGTGACTTACGATGCGCTGGGCTCACATTTTATTGCCTGCAGGGCAAAGTTCCCCGGGTGCCTCGTCTTTCACGCACTTCCAAAAATCAATGACCCAGTTTCTGCTACACCTTTCAACAACCCCTTCTGGAATACTCAGAGACAAAATGTTAATGTACTCTCAAATTCCACTCTCTGCCACTTAACATAATTACAGGATTTCGGATGTCGGGAATAAAGAAGTATAAGGTACTTCATAGTTTCATGATAATGTTTCAAGAGTAGCAAAGGTTAAGGCCGTATGTGAAGAAAGTAGATTGTGATTTAAGCATTCGTAACCTTACACAAGAATTTAAAAAATAATGTCCTCCAACTTAAGTTACATCGGACGATGAATGAAATGGGTGAAATAATGCCCAAATGAGCTCAGGGTCTACAGAGCTTACATTTATCTTTCAGGACAAAGGAAAATTCGAAAAAAAAAAAAAAACTTATCCTAATAACTCACCCTGAGCAAGATTCCACTGAGGGACTCACTACAATGCAGCCTCATGTTCATATAGACTTACATTTCTCATACAAACATTATTCACTATAATTTTAATATAAAAACAGGGAGTTCGTGAAATGGGTACTGCCAACCTTGCCACATTTATAACAATGAGGCATTTCGGTTTTTTCCCATTTTTCCTTAATCGGTATAAAGGAGACATTTAGCAATTACTCGTTTTGATCCTCCCCCCTACAGTTATCGAATTTTAAATCAGTGCCGCAATCATGCTCGGCTTAATGTGATGTATAATTGAATGCTTCAGTCGAATCGTAGACTTATATGGTCATTTTCTTTCTTTGCAAGTCAGGGGTTACACTTGTAAATATACATAACTAGACATGCAAAACACACGTCCGGGTTTTCGTCCATAGCGCAATTTACAAACAATGTTTAATAATTTTGCTAAAAGCTGTAAATGATTTTGTAATTTCTTTAATAATTTATTACGCAGACACGCATCTATTTTTCCGCAGTTTCTGGTTCTTATGCTACCGAGGTTACGAAGGCGTCTTTCAGTTTGTCAATCTCTGCAGCATGTAGAACATGCACTACAACACTACAAGAGTTTGTAGTGTTCAAACTCTTTCGGATGATTAGTGTAAAATCGTCTACGCTGACACATTTGCACCGTCCGATATGACTTAACGTTGGAGGACGTTAAAAAAAAAAAAAAAAAAAAAAAAAAAAAAAAAAAAAAAAAAAAAAAAACGCTGAGCTAGAAGATATAGTAACCTCACATAAAGACCAAAGACGTCTTTTGATTGTTAAATTTTACTGTTTCATTTGTACAGATTGCATTAATCTCTATGACCATATTGGAGCTTTGACTTGAGAATTTTTTTTATTGTTCTATATGTATAGCCAGTTTAAATTTCTGCTATTATATGGTTTTAGCTTTAAGAAAAACTGATGATACGAACTCAATTACTGTAAGTCAAGAGGACTAGTTGTAGTCTCTTGCTGCAGGTTTTTAACTATTGATTTTACTGATTTTTCGTTAAGAAATACATTCTGCGGAGTGGGAAAATTATTCTGGAATCCCAGGGTTGGAAAACTAGGATGTCTCCATTACACAGGTAATCCAACTGATGGTGTTAAAGCTTGCTGATGTTTTTTTTGTTTTTGTTTTTTTATTTACGTCATATCGGACGGTGAATGAATTGGGTGAAATGATGCTCAAATGAGTCCAGGGTCCATGGAGGTTAGAGTTGCCCGACATTCGTCTTGAAGGCTAAAGGAAAACCCCGGAAAAAACCTTATCCAGGTATCTCACCCGTACCGAGATTCGAACTCGGGAGCTCTTGAACGTGAGGTAGACATGCTACCATCTACGCTACCGAGGTGGGCTGCTGAGGTGTTGTTCTACTTCAAAAGTGATTAATCTCTTGCTAGAACTATAGATTTTGATAATTTTTATGGGCTATATTTATGTGTCTGGTAAAAGACTTATTCATACATTTGTTGCATATATTACGGAGTGCCTCCTACCCTAGCATTTGATCACAGTGAGGGGTGATGGAAATACATAGTGTTTTACGTACCTAGTTTTAAACCCAAAGATTAGCTTGCCATCCTCGTTGATAACTGTTCTGCAAGCAGCTACACAATCACCCTGCACTTCTACGTACAGAACTTACAATAGATACTCATACTCTCATACTCTGAAGAAAGGATTACACGAACATGTTGACGCAAGTGACCATCCAGCACAACGCGGCCTCCCATGCCGGCAGTATCTGTATTTTCAATCGATACTACGTGCCTACAATCGACGGATGGTTGAGAAAGGTGTTTCTTTACCCACAGTTTTTAATCTTACATGTCCTGAGCGATTATGTCTCCAGTTACAAAATGGTTGAAACGACCTCATTATCCTGTAGTGGTGTACCTACCTCTGTTCATGCCGACTCCGGTCAACTCATAAAGGCAGAATCCATTCTTGCCACTTCCTGAAATTGAAACCCGTAAAACTTTCCCTGTCTAGCAGAGGATATTCATATAATAACATGAAATTTAAAAGTGCAAAATATTTAATTTAGTGATGTATAAATGTTATTTGAAAAATTAATGGGAATTCCGTTGTATAAGAATCCTTAAATTTTGATTGGAAATTCTTCCTGGTACCACAAATCGTATTAAAACAAAAACTGCACTTCCTAAGCTATAAATAGATTTATAATCCATACATTATGTTTTAGAACTTGAACTAAAGGCACAATCTGTCACAAAATATGTAAACATACCCATCAGTCATAAAACACGAATAATATGAACAATTACTTGCGTAAGTTCACTTTAAAACTCATGCCTCCCATTACTAAATGCCCACGCCCACTTGCTACTCATCACTAAAGCTCCAATCAAAATATTCTTAGGTTAAATAACAATGTACTGTCACTTACGTTCTCCTGTAACACTTTGAAACTACATACAAAGCAGTATAACGCATCTTTTGTCGTAAAGTCGTAAAAAAGCCTCGCTCCCGTAAATTTTATGAGCAAGGCATAAAAGACGGCAAGTATGAGAATTTAAGTGATTAAAGCTGGAATGTCGTGTAAACTGATTTCTGGGTTGATTTCAGGCAGCTGATTCACACATTGATAGGGTCGTAATTGTGTCCCTGGTAGCTGGGAGATAACTTGTATATGCCGTTTTCTGCAGCAGCACATTAACTTTTGGCACAGACATACAAAACTGTCCTTACAAATGTGTACCAGTCGTCAGCTGGATACAGAATCATATGACCGTGAAACCACAGTGATATTAACTGCTATCTTATGGAATAATAATATGAGCGCGGTTCAATAAGTATATGTGTTATGAAGTACCTTTTAGGGAGAACCTACCGTTTTCTAATCCCTCCAAAAAATAAGAATTGTCAAGCTCTGCAAAATACGCATCTGTCTCCATGATGAACTCATTCGATCTAAATTTTGTTCCTGCGGGCAATTTTTTCATATGTGGGTACAGGAGAATATAGGTGTTTGGCAGCAATTCATAATGCAATTCAAGCAGTTAGGTGGCGGCAAATCTGGATGAATATGCTGGGGCATTGTCGTGGTGAAACACAACTCTCTTCTTCGCCATTTGGAGCCGTGTCTCCTTCAACTACTTGTTGAATTGGGTCAATAACTCACTGCAGTATACTCCAATGATAGTTTTCCCTTTTTCTAGGAAGTCAATGAGTGTGACACCCTTCGCATAAAATAAAAAAATAAAAAATAATAAAAATAAAAAGTCACCGTTGCTTTTTCGGCCGATGGGACCGTCTTTGCCTTCTTCGGAGCAGATTCTTCGGAAGCAACCCATTGTTTTAACTGCTGCTTGGTTTCCGGAGTGTAATGATGAATCCAAGTCTCATCGACAGTGGCAACATGACCTAAAAAGTCCTTCAGATTACCCTTAAACAGCTCCAAACATGGCTTCGAAGTTGAAAGGCGAACTCGTTTGTTGTCCACTATGAGCAAACGCTGCACCCATTGGGCCGACAGCTTTCTCATCTTCAACTTATCGTGCAAACTATGAATTGCCGTTCCCGCCGATACACTTATGGCCTCTGCCACTTCGCGAACTCTCTTTCGATGGTCAGCGAGAATCATATCGTGGACTTTTTTAATGACTTCTTCGATAACCACTCTGCAGGAAGTCTTGAGCGCTCCTTGTCAAAAACGGATGTTCGACCACGATTAAATTCGTTATACCTTTATCTCACTGTTGTCATAGAAGACGAAAGGTCTCCATAAACAACATCCAATTTCGCTTTTAACTCCTCGCTAGTTCTCCCATCTAAAATTAGAAAGCTAATCACTGGACGATACTGCACTTTTTCTGTTAGCAAAATGTCTGTAAATTCAAACTAACCAATGAATCAGCACCAAATGTTTTGACAACGATAACAAATGACAGTACATGATAACACAAACTTCCCTTAGCAACACCATATAGTTTGAAACAGGGAACTTAATGAACCGCCCTCGAATTATCACAAAAGAAACCGACGTGTCACACACACTTTCTCTGTCTATTACAATTTCATATTATCTCTTACAGATTACATTATACAACCAAAAAAGTTCTTATATTTACAATCAATTTTTACTAAGTGGTAATCTCACGTAAGAAATATAAGCTCAGTTGCATATACGATAAGGCAAACAAAATACAACTACTAACATGTACAAGTTTTTATTACTAATGAATTCATGCTGGAAAAACAAGAAATGCATAAAATACTTTACAAATGTGCATGGTACTTCAACCTGAGAAAATCTAAATATGCAACAACAAACACAAAACGACTAATGCTGCAGAAAAAGGTGGTTTGACATGTATATGTTCTTCAATGACCACAATATCTCTACCTAGCAAGTTATGCCTATCTCTTTTATTTATTAGTTCTGTAAAATTCCATAAAATTGATTCAATTGGAAGAGGACTTTATAGGCTATTAATAGAAAATACGAGATTTATATCTAATTGTGCAATTATCTAAAACAAGATAGTTTAATCTACAGTTGGAGCCATTTTGAGAAAAGGAAACACTAAACATTTTCCCACGTTGAAGGAAGCTTGGCATTGGGGATTTTCTTCAAAATCTTTGTCAGATGCTTCTGCTTTGGGGGGGGGGGGGGCGATTCGAGCGAGAAGGAAATTCAGGATGTGGATTACGTTACGCCTGAGAACCCCCATGCCATTATTGGCGTGCCCACGCAAGGCAACGAGTAGGGGTGAAGTGAGAATCAAAGATTTGGAACGTAAATCCCCAGCTTTGGAATTTATCCGACCTTTCGTCTTTGAGTTATGCTTCGCTCTGCGCAGTGTAATTATTTCTCTCCCCACTACAGATAAGCGAGAGAGAAATAAAGCAAAAACTATTAATCCAGCAAAGCAATTAGAAAGTATTTGACATTACTGAACAACTAACCGAAAGTTAAATGTTGCCATGTATTGCTTACTGCAGTGCACTTGATTACATGTTTAACAATCCTTTATTAAATGATGCTAACCCTTGATTAACTCAGAGACTGTTCGATAGCAACAATTTAGCTATAACGCGGTCATTTAATTCCCAACTATGTACATCATTACACCAACGACTTGTGGGATAGCACTTGCGCCCTAAACCAACTACGAAATGGGTGGCGCAAATCAATCAAATATAATCCGTCAAGAATGGAATTTTCACTCGACTCCAGCTCTAGTGACTAAGTTCTCCTCTGGCCCTTTGTAATCCAAAGGAATACCTAAAGGTTGCCTGCCCCATGAAACTAACACGAAGTAAGCGAGGGGCTGCGCTGGTCATATCAATTACTTGGAGCATCAAGAGTCAAGTTTCAAAGGGTGCCTTACCCCAAGGTGAAAGGGGTAGAACCTATATTAAGACCTAATACAACAAAGACGTATTCACCCTTACTGAATAACTACTGTTTGTTTTATTTGATTATATTTTCAGAAAATCTAAATGAGATGGGGGATATAACTACTTCAGTGTTCTCAGATTTGCTGTCAAGAAAAACGGTACAATCAGAATACGCGGAAAATGAAACCAAAATATAAAGACGAACATACTACAAGGATTTTTTTATTAATTAGAGCCAACTGAAAAATTCAATGTCATGGCCGGGGTTTGAACCACGTGGTTCAAATCCCGGCCATGGCATTGAATTTTTCAGTTGGCTCTAATTAATAAAAAATCGCCCATATACCGGAGTAATGTATTTAAAAAGGATTAATTCTTTAAGGATTAATTCCTCAATATAAATTTACATTAAAATACTACAAGGAGATTTGTAGCACACCTATATTGACAACTTACTGCATGAGATGAGAGCATAGGTAGACTAGCTCATTCGATACATCTATTCATTTCATCAGGTCCCTGATGGTGACCAACGTGAGATGGAGAACACCTATTATAGTCCTTTACAAACACCCACAACTTTATCAATTTGTATTTATGCATATTTAACGTGAAAGTGTGGGCACAGGTTTTAGTTTACTCAAAGCTTCTTTTAATTTCCGCCATTAAAACCCTATTGTGCTTCAACTATTGGGTTTCAGTGCTTTATAAAGAAGATAAGGACAAAGCCTGAAGACTTAGTGCAGTGGTGTGTGTTTTGCATGGAAAAGGCAAATGGAATTTATTCATTGGAATGAATTACTGCCAAACAGTGATTTAATTATGATAGTGAAGCTATTAGGTAAGTTCTTCTACTTACAAGGAAAGTACTTAGGCCCGAACAAATACATAAACACCAAAATCGTGTGAGAGATAATTTAAAGGTCCCTTATTGCACTACTGATTCTCGCTCATCTGCTAAACTCTGCAGTCGTTCGTTAGAGGCCTCTGCGTGTACCATGCCTCAATGCACAATGACCTGCCGGTGTGTCAAGGGAAATAGAAACTCAGTGCCTTCCACATGTCTTCGTTAATGCAAGTGTGAATTGGAAGATGATTGAAACATCTGAAGACTTTTTTTTTCCTGTCACTTTTGAATCCAAATTTGTCGAGGAAGTCATTAGTACTTTATGACTCCTGGGCTGGACATAAGGATGAACAAGTACTACTGAAAGCATCTGTCGGAGAGGATGTAGATTTAAAAATCTTTCCGCCTAAAGCTACAAAATATGCACAACCTCTGGATACGTATTTCTTCAGGCAATATAAAATATATACCAAGAGAATAACAGACTTTATTAAACTACGTTTTATTAATATGCAACCAAAACTGCACGACAGATTCATTATAATGAATTTGCATTCTGTCATTTACATTCAGTTATCTGCGGGAGTACATAGACCAATGCTTCGTTACGCGTGGCAGAACGATATTGGTGAACCAGCGGATAACTTCAAAAGTGTAATTGACGTGACGTTCAACACTGATATTACAGAATATGCAAATATGACATGCGATCAACTTGCTTTTCTTCAGTGTGCGTTTTACAGTCATTCATATTACCGTGAGCATTTTATTGAAAGTACTCATTTACATTTATAGTTAAGATATCTGCTTATGAACCATGAATTACAACGAAACATCAGTACTTTTATAAATTGGGTGCACAAAGGAAACTACAATTTATAACTGTAAGCCATTACGTCTTAAGTCATATAACAATCATATAACAGCAATGGACGCAACCAGAGATATCATTTGCACAAAGCAGAAAAAGGAGAGCAGCGACTTACAGATCCTTGGTTGGAAAAGTTTAAACATCCGTTAGTATTTGTTCTAAAGATAAGGCCGGAGCTGTCTCGGGTTCGACTTCTGGCGACCAACTATTCTGATCATGCCTTTTGAGGGATTTCCAGGGTCACTGCACGAAAGTTGAAGCAATTTGACTTCTAGCACAACTTTTCTGTACCTCATTTCCTTCATCATCCGTTTCAGTGTTGAAGGACCAGGAGTGCTGCGACTGTTGCGTCTGGGCGGTTGAAAGCTTCTTTCTGGCGTGATCGACCTGTTCAACTACGCCCCGCCTCCGGGTGTTCCCCCTAAGGAAACTTGAGCGTCGTCGGATGCATTTTAGCTGGAAACGTTAGGGACTCTCTCCATGCTCTAGCCTTTCAGGTCTTTTCCCTCATTCCTTTTTCCCAGGGTTCACGTTAGAAGCATAAAGGGCTACATAATCTACGTGTAGTGCTTTCCTCGTTGTAGGAGTCTCTATATGAGTATACACATACCTTAAAGATCCTTTATGACAAGTATGACATGGTGTAGTGTCATAAATAATACGATTTATAATGCAACAGTACACATTCAGCTTTAACTTACAAAAATCTTTATCAGTATCTTCTTAATCCCGTGAGAGATTTTCGGTAAGAACCATTTAAACCTATTTATAAGGACTCGAAGAAGAAAAAAAGTTGCAAGCTGGTCAGGAGTGGATGGAAGGGGGACTTACTATTTGTGCCAACATTCTGAAAGCATTTCCAAATGCAAGATGTCTAACTGGTACAGAATGCAGTAAGTAATATTAAATTACAGACCTTCACGTGTAAGAAACCAAGGACGGCTGGTTAAATGACTAACTGCGTTCGAACTTGCAGCCGGAGCAGATTATAGGTGGTGTAATGCACCGTAAAGAACAGTTCCACTGGAAACAGTTAAGGGGATCTTGTAATATACTTTATGAACTGAACCTGTCGGGAAAATGCCCCCCGCCAAAGTTGAAGCACAGTTAGTGGAAGTATCGATCTTCACCGGCTAAAAATAAAAAGAACACAGATCCCAATCCTGTTTATGTCAGCTTTCTTCATTTAGTTTTCCACCCAGCGGTTTTTCGTAGACTAGAAAACGTTAGATATCTTTTGAAGCTAAAGCTTCCGGTTCATACGCCGTAAAATTACTTTACTTATAAGATGGAGGAAATACTGTATTCCATTCAAAAATTCGAATCACAGCAAATACGACGTTCCGCGACCCATGAAATAAAAACGTCAGTGTGTTGTTCCTCTTCAGAGGAATATTATTAAGATTTGGAGAAAGCAGAAAAGAAGCTGGTATATTGCACTTAAAAACCTTCCATATACCTACTCGTACAAACTCTTCTTACAAAAGCTTATTTATTCTGCTATTTTATATTAACTGAGTTAAACATCTGTAGAAATTATTCTTGTAGCTACAATGACAACAGATGAATACAGCAAGCAGTATTTACACGATACTCACACTTCTAAGCCTAATCGTTATTTGACGGCTTTGAAACTCCGTTCTTTCTTCCCACAGCCAAGGAAATGAAATGTGTAGTGTTTAACGCCCGCTTTTACTACATACGGCACCGCAGGCGGTGACATTGATGATGCATGAGATGAAGATGAAGCACCGGTGGAATGAGATGGCGGGGGAAACCGGAGGTCCCGGAGAAAGCCCGCCCCAACGCCGTGTTGTCCACGACAAATCTCACTTTGCGGTCGCCTGGGATCAAACCCGGGCCGCCTTGGTGAGAGCCAAGCGGTCCAACCACTGAGCCACGGCGTGGCCCTACAGCCAAGAGATAAGATAAAACAGCAATAATAGTAATAATAATGACGACGATGATGATTAGTAATAATAATAATAATAATAATAATAATAATAATAATAATAATAATAATAATAATAATAATAATAATAATAATAATAATAATAATAATAATAATAATAATAATAATAATAATAATAATAATAATAATAATAATAATAATAATAATAATAATAATAATAATAATAATAATAATAATACATAACCCTTGACATCACAACAGCTCAAAAACAGACTGAATTATTAAAATAACTGTAGAGAAAGTTGGTCTTCAGATATATTTCGAAAAAAAAAAACTGAATGTATTTCGTCCAATAAACAAGCACCAAAATACATGGAAATCAGATATGGAACAAATAAACGAGTTTCACAATTTAAATATCTTGGGCAAATTATTCAGGAAAATGGATGCCAAACTAAAACAAACAAAAGCAGACAAAAAAAAAGAAGGAACAGTATATCGGTTACTCAAAACATACATAATAAAAAAATGCATGCCTCTATGGAGCACAAATATTAATTTTAAACCAAAAAGCAGTTATAAGTCAGAAAAGAAGAACGTAAAATTATTAGCAAAATTTTAAGTACAGAAGTTACAGGTGAAGAATACAGACTTACAAGTTAAAAAATATACAGACATCCATAGTGATACTAGGTAACGAAGGTTAATTGCATGGACATAATACATGATTAACTTGAAACAGACTCACAAAACAAATTGTGGAATTTTACAAAAATAGAAGTAAAGCACCAGTAGACACTATCAAATGGATTGGTGAAGTATAACATGACTTAAAATTAGCAGGAATCACTCAAGACGATATCCTAGATAGCTACGTCTTTAGAATGAAGGTGCATAAGTGGCAAGTTGACCAAGAGGATAAACTAAAGAAAAAGACAGGAACAACTGGACAGACGAGAAAAGCTCACAGTCAAAGAATGAGAGAACTTTGTAGTCATAGAACAGCTAAGAAACGTCTTTAAGTACTTTGTGTTGTCCTACATGGGCTCATTCGCAGCAACAACAAAATAATAATTACTTCCAATTTTAGAAAGCCATAAATATTTGAAATTCAAGCAGAAAACAGGATTATATCGGAAACGGTTGGTTAGACAAAATGTATTTGACATAAATTATGGGTTTTAAAGATCATTACTTTTTATGTTGTAAGATTTTGTGCATCTGCAGCGGATTACGGGTGACGCAGAAATCATTCGGCATGAAGGGTAGCTCAGAGGCTGTTCTCAGAAAATTTAAGATACACATTTTACTTCTCATGAAAATAACTAAAACACATGGTAGTTTAATCAAAATCTTTAGTAACGGTTTTGAGAACATCATGTTAGAACAATTTTTCATTTAAAGAATAGTTTGGGGTAGACTTCTTCATAAACTTAAGTGTTGCATCCTTAGACGGTGTTCAACTTAAATACCAAAACAGGCCATGTGTATGCGCGCACACAGACACAGAGATTAAGTTTTTTTTTTTTTTTAAATTCAAGGAGTCTCAAAAATTCATTTTTCTGAAATTTTGGTATAGAATTTTCGGGAATACAATACTTTCTTCGTCTTACTCTCTTACTTGCTCTAAGTACGTAGCAGAGAATGTAATAAGCTTTCGAATGCCGGGAGACCTGCTCCAGGGTGCAGTCAGTCTCTTTGGGTTCCAAATTGGCCAACTGCGGAACTACTTGACTGGTTGTAGAGGCTCCTGGTCGGGAGGAACCGAAGCGCTGATCACGTCCCAGCTTCCTATATGTTACCTTAATCATGACGCGTGAAGTGGGCAGACCTGGAAGACGTAGCGGCTGGCTGACACGCCTTGACTCGGAAAGGGCTTTTGCGCCACAGAGTTGATTAATTTGAGGAACAATTATGTAAAACACAATAACAAAGAAATACTAAGTGCCAGACTTGCACATCCACAGATTTCAAAATTACTGGCTGCTATACAGGGGAAACGCTATAACAGGAGCTCCAAGTATTAAAGGAACTAATCAATTACCAAATCCATCAATTACAATAGGTATAACTAAAAAGAAAATTATAATGAAAGCGTGAGCAGTAACAATTATATATTTTCCATGTATCATATTTTGATGCCCCATAAGAACGTTAATAACCCTCAGAGCAAACACAATTAAAACTATTTTTGTCGATTTACTACTATTTTAAACGATTATAGAAGTTTGGATTTTGTTAGCGTCTTGAACTTCTAGAATGTTTTCTAACTTCCAATATTTTACTAATTAGCACATTATATACTCCTCATGTGTTTATTTTTCTTTATCAAAATAAATTTTACAATATAATTGTCTATGACTCCATTTCGAAATTTCATCAATCGTATTTTACCACATCTTCAACTACTTTGTGGTGTGTGTGTGTCTCTCTGGTGAAAACCTACACTAAGCGGTATCTGGCCTTCTAGTTCTCAAACCGTCGCAGCTGTCTTCGAACCAGATATTCCCATACCAATTCCAGGCCGTGGCTATTCGGACAACTTCATCTAAAACAGTGCCACTGCATCTACAACGGCAGCGCTGCAAGTGTTTAATTTCACTTATAGCTCTTACCAATTTTACAATTCTCTCTCGCATACATATCGTGAAGGCTGTACCAGTTGGATGGATTGTTATGCCTATGTATTTATAAATTTAGTGTCCTTAGCTTTTGTCCCTTTCACATTTTTATTTTCTTGTTTTCATTTTTATTTTATTTTTATTATATATTCCTCCTTTTCTGAAGAATATTAGTTTTGCTTTGATGTTTAGCCCCGTTCATTTTTCTCT
This sequence comes from Mantis religiosa, assembly GCA_030765055.1. Lineage (NCBI taxonomy): Eukaryota > Metazoa > Arthropoda > Insecta > Mantodea > Mantidae > Mantis > Mantis religiosa. The sequence goes on from CM060959.1 coordinate 67,838,649, forward strand.
GAGCCAATCACCAATTAGCTCATTGCGATCTACTCTCATGGGGCTGTCGCTTTTAACCATTGGTCTGGACCGAGTTTGAACCATGATCTCGGGATTAGTAGACTAGTTCTTAACCACTTGGTCACGTGCATAACAGTAGTAACAACAATAAGTAATCTAGATTCCATTCTTCTTATGGATACGTTCAATTTATTATTTTTATTTATTTATTTATTTATTTTTTTTTTTTTTTTTTTTTACTTTGTTAAATATGTTTTATTTGTCTCAGATGGGCCCATTATTACGTAAGGGGTTCTGGTTTCGATTTCGGTTTCAGTGGAAATTTTTCTCTGGCCAAAATTATTTCCTATTCTTCTTCTCATAAAATTAAAATAAAATCTGTATATCTAATAGCCTGGTTTCTGGAATCTATACCAGGTCTTATTATACAAACTTTAATTTTACCTTTACTCTATTTTAAAATCAAATTACATAAAGTAGTTTACAAATTCTGCAGATATAATCTCCTTCTACCATAAATAACTAAGCCTACAGGTTGCAAGGTTCCAGTAACCTTACAAATCTACTCATCTACTCTATCAAAAAACAGTCTTTCCTCTACTTTACATCTATTCCAACAATATAATCCAAATTTAAGTTTCTACTACAGCTTTAAGTACTATATCCGACTACGAGAGACTGTTTCCTAAAATTTTAAATTTCCTCTTCTGCAACTGGTATCCAAAGCTTCCTCCTACTGGTATCCATCTACTTAAAGGGTCTGGTTCGTTAGTTGCAGATATCCGGAATATCATCTTTCCTCTTCTTCATAATCAGTTTTACCTGTCCACTCTGATTCACCCTGGCTCTCCTGGGGTTCTCTGGTCTTGCTCTCCTTCTTTCGATGGCTTCTGCTCTTTCTTCCGATATCCATAAATGGCGTATTCTTTTCATCGTTAGTGCATCTTAAATTAGGTTATATCAAGTTTGGTGATCTATCTCTTCAGTTTCTCCTAGTCTGCTACCCAGTTTGGAAGTTAAATGTGTGTGGTGTGTGTCTGTGTGTGTGTGTGTGTGTGTGTGTGTGTGTGTGTGTGTGTGTGTGTGTGTGTGTGTGTGTGTGTGTGTGTGTGTGTGTGAACTGATGTATAAAATCTAAACAAAGAAAAAATCCAATGACAAATTATGTTCCAAAGGTAAATACCTACCACCGACATGACCATTGCAGTTAAAGTCGGGGTGTATATATATATATATATATATATATATATATATATATATTTCCGGATACTGAACATTCTAGCTTCTTTTGCCTGATAAAAATACCCATGTAGGTTTATTAAAAGCAATTTATTGTACAAATTTTTAAACCAGTTTTCTTCGCTTTGATGTTCTAGACTTGAAAACTATCTTATTTTCTTTGAAACATTTCATTTTATTAATTTCGATAGCCAAATAAATCTATTCCACCGCTTTTTCTTCCTTTCGAATTTGCGATCATTCCAACGCACGTAACTTTTTTTTTTCAAACGGGACTCAAAATTATTATTCGTATTTGGCTTTCACCGTTACAATTGTGACCTGTTAAACCGTGGTCAATTGCTATGAAATCTAAGCCAACTTAAGAATAAATTCATGAGCCACTCTGATGAAAAAGCAAGGGTATACTCGATTGTCTTATGTTCTGAAATATTTGTTTTTGTATTCGGGCTCAGAAAGTGCTACGAAGACTAAACATTTAAAATGCCGACGAAATCTGTTATAGATTTTCCTCCCTTTGCTGTAGTTTACGGTATGGCGGGTTGTGGAATCGCCATGGTATTAAGCGGTAAGATTAGGAAGTTAAGTATATGCAACAAATAGAATATTCATAAAGTTTTCAAACAACGGAATTTGGGTAGTATGCAATATATATGTTTACCCGATCTCACTTTAGCATTAGTTTAAGTAATTAATACTAAATAATTCTAACTGGTGTATGTATTTTTATGACATAACGCATTCCATTGCATTTAATGCATATTATGACTTAATTTCCTCTTAACATTCGCTGTTAGTATACGGTTCAGCCAGCAGGAGGCATTTCGTGCATATCGTACCTTATGGATTTCATCCTGAGAGGCCCCAACGTAAAAGTAAACAATACCGCGAGATAGAAATGAGATACTAATGTGTATCAGGAGAGCGTATGGAGCTGTAGTGAAACCACAGGGGTCTTGTGCTTTTTTATATGTACCCGAGGTTAGATTAAGGTGAATATTGGGCGTTTGCTAACCCTAACATCGTTATTATGGAGCGTGGCGGTCAAATGTTGGTGGATGTGTTTGGGTGATTTTTACTGATTGTGTAAAGTTGGGGAATTATAAGTAAATTCATGTTCGAAAACACTAAAAGTTCATCGGGAAGTATTTTATGCAGTTCGTATTATGCGCATTTTGTTGCAACTATAGGAAGAAACTACTCATCGTTATTATCGCGGATAACACTAATATATTTAGGTTGCCAGTATCCTCTACACATGAGAATTAACAAAATGGAGCAATCGGCTAATATATCGCGATAGGTACGTAGTTCAAATGAATTAAATAGATACATCAATATTTATGGAGCTCAAATACATAAATATATTGCGATGGTAGTCATGAAAACTTCAATGCCATGGCCGGGATTTGAACCACGGATCTCCTGGTTTTCGTCCAGTCGCTCTTACCCATTGAGTTACCATGGCCAACTTGCCGTCATGACATTAAATTCTCCCCTTCACTTGTAAATTTCTCCGGTAGACCACTAGGGGCTCTCACATTCGAGATACGCCTATGTGGCGACTTACTATCGTAAGTATATTTGAGTGCCAGCCACGAGTCTGTAACGGCGGTAACAACTCTCGTCATTCGGGAATAACCTATACATATTTCCTGAAATATAACAATGAGGAGGAGATTACAAAGCATGCGAGAGGTTTGAGAACTGGTAAGTCAAACTATGAATTGTGGTAAGCCAAAGCACTTCTTCCTGGCTTTAAGTTGAAGTTCAGATAGTAATTTTGCAAAGCTGGGCATGCTCCAACAATGTGCAGCGTCAGAACTGGTGTATGTACATCAAGAAGTTGCTGCGCCACACGCTAGAATGGATCTCGAGCAAGAGCGTTTCTGTGCTATGATGTTCTACAACTTTGAAGTCAGTTTTGGCAGAAAGAACGTCTTGAAAGGCAGCATCGTCCATCTGGGTGTCTTAGCCCTTCCAATCCACATTTATCGACGATTTGCAAAGTTTAGAAGAGGAAGGAATTCCCTTGAAGACGAAGACTGCAAAAGACATATAGCTTGAGCAACAACGGATGAAAATGTGCAGGAAGCAGAGCACATGTTACGGAGAGGCGATCATTGCACACATTGCCATCAGGTCCCTGAGCATTATGGTAGCAGTAGGAGCCATTCTTAAAGCAAAACTTCACTTCAGGAAGCTCGGCATTGGCTGAATCCGTCACCTCATCACAAATGAGAAAAGACAGAAATGTGTACATGGTGCTAGGAAATGTTATCTAGATCCAAAAATATATGTGCATAATATGATTCGGGAATAAAGGACAGTCATCGATCGATCTAGGTCTTCCCAGGAAAGGATTCCTCAAGGAAAGAAGTGTTGGAAAGAAGTTAATCTTATTCCTGTTCTCAGCTCGTGGCCATATTGTGATAACTCCGCTTGAGGGACAGAAGATTATCACTGCCACATAGTAAGTACACTACAAAATGTGTGCTAATTAGTCTTCAATGAACTGAGAACAAAGCGGCATGAAAATAGTCTGGGTGAAATTTTGTTGCACCCTGACAATGCTTCTGCCCACACTGCACGACTAAATTTCTGTAGCAATCAGAAGTATACTTGTTCCATTCTCTCTACAGTATAGATCTGATCCTGTGTGACTTTCTCTATTGTTCAAAATATAAGAAAAAATTCGAGTCTGAAACTTGGGATCACATGAAACTGTAGTAGTTGCTTACGACAAATGTATTTACATTCCCCTAAAAGAGGGAAAAAGTTTGAAAGCCTGCGAAGTTGTATGGAATGCAATGGAGAATAGTTTGCAAAAATGCAATGGTCAGACCTAAATTTTCAACATTTTTTCCCCCTTTATTCTCAAACATTTCAGAATGAGCCTCATATCACCATTAAGTATAGCATCTAATTCTTGTGTCTTTTTTTGAACATTTTCCAGCCCTAGGAGCCTGTTATGCCACCGCACGTGGTGGTTCAGCAATAGCTACCGTTGCTGTAGTGCGTCCGGACATGATAATGAAATCTCTTGTCCCCATCATCATGGCTGGTATTCTGGCCATCTACGGCCTGGTAGTTTCCGTCCTCATCGGCAACGATATTAAGAAAGACCTTATGGAATATTCTTTGTATAGGTAAGTTCTGTCTTTGAAGGGTAATTGAATACATTGCGCCTAGAATGTTAAAATTCCTACGTTTGGATTTACTTTTCTTAAAAATGATCCACTGTACTATCATGAAGTACTTATCACACAGCAGAGGCTGAAGTGAGTCTCTTTTTACCAACTTTAATATTTCTATGTACGTATTTTTCTTTCTGTATCACCTGTCTATAGTAAATAAAAGCAGTGTTACATTCCATATAAAAGTACTTGAACGTGTCTATGTGTGTATCAAAGAGAGAAGGGCGGAGGGGGGGGGGTAGAAAAACGTAACCAAAGAAAGAAATGTCGGATAAATACGGAAACCTCATTTATGATCTTTAAATCAGGTAATTGATAAGAGCATTCTAAGAAAAGGCTTATTACACTTACTTTCATTCACTGATGACTTATGGAGTAATGTTCTGGGGTAACTCTGTAGATGCCAAAAAAGTATTCATCATACAAAACAAGGCAATAAAAATAATGCCAGAGGCAAGAGGATCGACTCGCTGCAAACCGCTTTTCAAAACGCTTGGCATCTTACCATTAGCTTGCGATTATACAGGGTGTTTCGAAACAAATATATGGATGTAGTTGCTCAGCTTCTATGTGACACATATAGATCGTTTTTACCGCCAATAGAGCCTATAAAAACGCTCCAGAATGAGTGCTGATTAGGCACCTATTGGTTGTTTAATGCGTTCCAATATTTTGTTATAACAGTCGATGACGGCAAATAAGCTGGTAGACATATGCAACTTGAACCTTCTAGAGGTCACTTAATGTTAGTGACATTGAGAATGGAAACATTAAACGATAAAAACAACAGAGAACAATATCAAAGAATTGTAGATAAAGTTAACCAAAACTAAATGTCTTATGCAATGATACAAGCATTTTATTTCACTGTGTTTAATAATACTAAATAAAGCATTTGTAACTAAAAGGAAGCTGTTGATTTTACAGAAACTGGTTGAAAGCACTGAACAATTAAGATCATAGCAACATGAGCAACCTTGGAACTGTCCGAGTCATTAAGGTAGTTATCTCATGTGTTTATGAGAACTCCTAAGTGGTTTACCGGGAAAAACAAGAGTCAGTTGGAGAATTTAATGTCATGTCGGCACATTGGCCATAGTAGCTCAATTGGTTAGAGCGGCTGGACGGAGACCAGAAGATCGTGGTTCAAATCTCGGCTATAGTATTGAATTTTTCAGTCTGACTCTACCTTTCCAAACTAATAATTTACAACGATTCCAAAATAGTTGTACTACAATGATATAGTTATTATTTAATTCACTTCCAATTTCAATAAAGATGGTTTGCATATGAGTAAAAACCAGTTTCGGACAGCCTTAACAAGGTACCTTATTACTCACAACTTCTTTACAGAGGAGGATTTCGTTCAGGCAAAGAATACTTGTAATAGCTGATACCGAAATTATTGTTTGCAGGAGCAAAGAATAATGATAGACGTCGAAGGAATGTTGATTCTTTGTGAGACCAAGCCCCAAGGCCAGTTTAGTTGGGGAAACTGTTTATAACAATGCCATGAATGAAAGGAACAGTGACCTTAGAAGGTTTCTAAAGGAATTGTCACTTGACATACATGAATAGGGTATTCTTCGGATCGTTTACAATGGCGACCAAAACAGCCACAAAAGGACTTTGTTTGGTTTGGAAAAGGAATTTGGAGAGTGAAAGTTATATATAAAGATACACACGCGCGCAAAGGTGGTCAGGCACTCTTCGGCTTGTCGCCGATGAAGGCGGGTGCGCGGCTAGAAAACCATTATAAACATTATCCGGCGTGTAGCCGATATCAAGAAGAGTCAGACGTGAAGCCTATGAGAGCGGTCAACTTATTCGGTCTTGAATATTTGTCAGGTCATCAAAATTTATCGAGAAATATAATTAGCATTCAGTCTCTATAAACCGTGATTGGTAACCCTCGGTCGGCGGCTTCCATTTCGAGGTTTGAAATAAGAAGCAGTGAATAAATAATTTGGAAACGGGCATTCCAGTGTTGTAAATTACCTTCTCACACACATCCACGCATACCCTGAGAGAAACCTCATTGCTCGCCGACTTCTGTGTTCGCCATTATATTATATTTGCATCAAATTGGCGCGCCAACGTGGAGCTCGTTACGAGGAGGAGGTTCGGCACGATAGGAGAAGGAGGTTCAACCTGAGAAGGAGGTTCAGCTCGATACGAAAAGGAGTTTCAACCCGACGACGAGGTTCATCAAGAGAAGCAGATTCAACCTAGAAGGAGTTTCAACCCGACAGCGAGGTTCAACAGTAGAAGGTGGTTCGACAGGAGGACGGTCGACCCATCAAGAAATTCGTCAACAGTTCGACTGTAAAGAAGAAACGAGGCCGGCATCGTCATCAGTGACATCATCAGGAGCCAGTAAAAACAATCAAAGGTACAGAGTGTAAAATTATATACCTGACTATGGTGAATTTATTTGAGAAGTGAAAAACAAGATTTTAAGTAAAATTTGTAGAAAAATGGAAGTTCAAGAGGTTTATAGTAGCAGTAGGCAGGAAGTCGAAGTAGCAGAGAGTAGTAGAACTGTCCTAAATGATGTAGAAATGGAACAAATTATGTTAGAGGAAATGAGAAAAATGTTCGAAAGTTTTAGAAAAGAGATGAGGAGTGGCTTTGAAAGTTTAATAAAACAGATGGAGGATAATAATCAAAGTTCAAAAAAGGTAGAAGAAAAGATAGAAAGTGGTTTTCAGAAGTTAGAGGCAGGACAAATAGAACTAGGAAAGAAGTTAGACAATCAACAACAGTCGTTAGAAAATTTCGGGAACGTTAGTCAGGAAGTAGTGAACATAAGAGAAGAAGCTGATCAGGTAACAGAAAATGTAGGAAAAGATGTTAGTGTGGAGACGCAGAACGCTGAAAATGAAGTTGTGAATGTAGTTAGTGAAAGGTCAGATAGTGAAAACAGAAAACTTGGGGAGGAAATAGTACAGAAAGTAGACGAAGAAATAGGAATGTCGAGAGAAGAGTTAGGAGAAACTAGGGGTAGATTAGAAGTTTCAGAGTGGGAAAATAGAAGGCAGACGAGGAATGTGGAAGAAACCGCTAATCAAATTAATGAGGTAGCAATGGAGATCACAGTGACAAAGGAAACTGAAATTTTGAATCTAGTTAATGAAAGGTCGGATAGTAAAAACAGAAAACTGAGGGAGGAAATCGTACAGAAATTAGATAAAGAAGGAGAATTGGCTAGAAAAGAGTTAGAAGAAACTAGGAGTAGACTAGAAGTATCAGAGTGGGAAAATAGAAAACAGACGAGGTGTTTGGAGGAAAACAAAAATCAAATGAATGAGGTAGCAATAGAGATCACGGTGACAAATGAAACATTGAAAAACATGCAAAATCCAGGGATAAACGAAACAGAAATATTAAAATATTTCGGGCAAGGGACACAGTTCCATCAGAATATGCCTAAGAAAGATAGAAAAAAAGATCGATGTCCGATATCTAAGTTAAATTTGGAAAAATCATGGGGATGTATAATAAATAAGTCCTTTATACACGGAAAAGTCCGCAAAATTCTCTTGTATTTCGAAGTACGTTGTGGGATGATGAATTTTCTTGTAAATGGTAGGAACTTAGGCTAAAGTGTTTAAAATTGCCATAACAAATTGTAAAAGGAGAAGAAACAAACTTGTAAAATGTATAGGCTAAGTATAAATAGTGTAGTGTAAAATGTATAGGTTAAGTATAAACAGTGTGGTGACAGTGCAGTGAAACTTAAAACTAAACAAGTGAAAAGAAAAATATAGTAATGAAAATTAAAACACTTAAAGACTTTTGAAAATAATATTTATATAGAATCATAAAGAAGTATTCGGAAATGTATAAAAAAATTTAATCAGTTAAAAAAATATCAGAACAATGAAAGACTTTTGAAAAGAATATTTATATAGAATCAAGAAGAAGAACTCAGAAATGTTGTATACAAATATAATCTTATGAATGTACCATTGATTTAAACATAAGAGTGTATATTGAGGAATTGTTTCAAGTGTAACAACAATATGAATTAATTTTAAGTAGATCAGATGGAGAAAAAGAGAGATGAGGTAGATTAAAATATTTTCCGAGTAATATTTAAAAGTTGAAAATTGCAGAACAGAATGTTGGTAAATATTAAATGAAATGTTGTTATATAACCATGTGAATAATTTTCAGGAAATGTCATGTAAAAATTAATGTTGTGAAAAGAAATTGTAAAACAAATTGGAAGTTGCTGACAAAGGTCTAATATTTTGCGTTATATTCGGGCAAGACATATATATTATTTCATTATGGGATAATAAAACAATATCTATGGGGGCATTTGATACCGAAATTATTGTTTGCAGGAGCAAAGAATAATGATAGACGTCGAAGGAATGTTGATTCTTTGTGAGACCAAGCCCCAAGGCCAGTTTAGTTGGGGAAACTGTTTATAACAATGCCATGAATGAAAGGAACAGTGACCTTAGAAGGTTTCTAAAGGAATTGTCACTTGACATACATGAATAGGGTATTCTTCGGATCGTTTACAATGGCGACCAAAACAGCCACAAAAGGACTTTGTTTGGTTTGGAAAAGGAATTTGGAGAGTGAAAGTTATATATAAAGATACACACGCGCGCAAAGGTGGTCAGGCACTCTTCGGCTTGTCGCCGATGAAGGCGGGTGCGCGGCTAGAAAACCATTATAAACATTATCCGGCGTGTAGCCGATATCAAGAAGAGTCAGACGTGAAGCCTATGAGAGCGGTCAACTTATTCGGTCTTGAATATTTGTCAGGTCATCAAAATTTATCGAGAAATATAATTAGCATTCAGTCACTATAAACCGTGATTGGTAACCCTCGGTCGGCAGCTTCCATTTCGAGGTTTGAAATAAGAAGCAGTGAATAAATAAATTGGAAACGGGCATTCCAGTGTTGTAAACTTTCCTTCTCACACACATCCACGCATACCCTGAGAGAAACCTCATTGCTCGCCGACTTCTGTGTACACCCATAAGCGAATTTGCTTCATAGCTAAGGTACGTGTAAAAATGACAAACACAAATACTGTGTAGTAAATATATAGAAGTAGACAATCTGACATACTTGAAATTACATCAAAGTCTATCATTTTGTAAATATGTATATAAATATATGTGACAAAAAATAATTTGACATGATATATATCCTGGTCTAATATCGACATAGGATCTGATGATCGAAATACATACCATCATCATAATAATAATAATAATAATAATAATAATAATAATAATAATAATAATAATAATAATAATAATAATAATAATAATAATAATAATAATAATAATAATAATAATAATAATAATAATAATAATAATAATAATAATAATAATAATAATAATAATAATAATAATAATAATAATAATAATAATAATAATAATAATAATAATAAGTTAACCATCTTTATGAATACGACACGAAGATTTTTCGGAAAATCACCCATCCCAAATAAAAGCAACCTTTGCATAAACATTTTCGTTAAATTTTGTTTTCTCAAAAGAAAAAAATATATACTTTTGATTACAATGTGCTAATGAACGTTTGGCGTTCACATCGTGATAAATCAGAGATAGAGGGTCGGCATTGAAACCCGAGGATTCGTGGTTCGAATCTCTGCAGTACTATCTACCGAGATTTTAAAGCCGATTCAGTTTTCTAATGATTCTAGTTAGTGACTTTGTTTGGAATTGGACTTTGTGAAGCCCCTGTGAAACAGTAGGAAATGTGTGACCATTTGTGCCTCTCCCAACTCCGGAAACAGCTTCCGAAATGGATTTTCATGGTTGGGAGGAACACACAGCTGGTGACAAAGTGGCGGTCGGGTTCAGGGACGGTTGCATTACATCAAGTAGGTATTGCACGAATTAGGCGTGATTCGCATTTGAGAAGTCGTGGCTTCGATCCCCATCGACCCCGAACCGACTTGAGAGTTTTTCGCTACTACCCCTTTGTCATTTTATCCGTATACTACGGTTTCCTTATCATCCATTTGAGGATTGCAGGTGTTCCAGGGCTTGCCGCTGGAAGGTGACTGTAGTTTTTCTCTGGCCTCGTTCCAGGTCAGCGGGGTCAGGACCCGGTTCCGTAGTGGGCCGTTGGCAAGGACAACTGGGGGTGAGAAACTTCTACCGGTGAGGTCGGGCAGCTTCGGATGTGTTCTTACTGGAAAAGATAGGGACCCCGTCCATGCTTCCACCTATCGTCTTCGACCGCACAGTGAGATTTGTAGTGGACAACCCGGCGCTGAGAGGGGGTAGGTTTCTCCGGGATCTCCGCTTTCCCCGCCATCTCATTCCATCGGTGCTCCATCTTCATCTCATGCATCATCAGTGTCACCTCCTGCGGTGCCGTATGTAGCAAAAGCGAGCGTCAAACACTACTCATTTCGTTTCATTTCTTGTCTCCCCCCTTCTTGCTCCTAGGGATGGGGATAGGGCACAAAAGTAATGCGGAGACCACTCCCTTGTCCATCTACCTTTAGTCCTCATCCCTTAACGGCATTCCAAGAAATTGTAAACTTGTCCTTCATTAAATACGTAAAATATGAAGCTATTGACAGTGAAGATGTGAAGAATCATTTCACGAAATCGCGATCCTCGTCAATAAGAGAACTTTAATCACTTTTTTCCTTCAGATTTTCTTCAGAAGTTAATATACTAGGTATTGAACACTTCAGGAGGCAATCGAAAAACATGCTTACGAATAACAAAGTGAGATTGTGCAAAGAAGTAAACGTGATCCGCTGCACGATATGTATTTCTGAAAACATAAAAGAGGTACTAAACGGCTTAATTGACATGACAAAGATCCCTTCTTGCACTTTGAACATCAATTTAATTACTTAATTTATCTCCGCTGGTACTCTTTATGAAATTATTAACGATGAGATAGAGCAGGATGCTAATGGAAGAGATACGAAATTAAAACCTACTCTGTTTTGTTCTTCAGTTTGCCGTAAAGTCCGACCACCCGCAGTAACTGGCGATGGAATTGGAAAGTAGGAAAATACACAAATTGACGAGCCCTCCCATTTACCCCTATTGTTACTTCGTAAAGTCAAAATATTCCCAACAACAAATGTAAAATTCCTAAATGCTGAAGGAAGGAGGTAAGAAATGTTGTAGGACTATTTCTGATTATCTTCCCCTTCCCCTGGCAACATTCCCAATTCTGGAAGTGATGTATAGATTATCTGTTAAGTGCCTTTCGATGTTGGAACGATTATCGTTACAGTCGATTCATTCTTAAGATGGTTATACAGCAATGCTGAACTTCTGTTTGGCCCCGTATTTATCTAGAAAGGAGTTTTAAAATAATACTGAAACCCTAAACAATATATAACGGACTTGCAGAATGTAGAGGTTCTCCCAAGCTTAAGTTACTGGAAATGGCACATAGTGAGTAACCATCCGGAAAATAATTTCAGTTGGTCGTATAAAATAAGAGTGACCAACATCTATTATTTCTCTTTATTTAATGATATAAAAGCTACATGAAATAGAGGTAAAGTAGTTGAAAATGGAGATACCCTCTCGTGCTGATTACACGTTCTTGCTGAGACTCATGTTTCATTTGTTTCACGTTTCCCGTCTTTCCCGCGAGGGCGCGTGTTTGTTGCCTTGCCTTGCCTCCCGGGATACTTCCGCGCAGGCGAGACAAGGGTAGTCGTAGCTCAAATTTCATGGCACGCGCAGGGTGAGTGATTATGTTTGGTCTAAGGCTTTGGGATTAGTACTTCGGAGTATGGCTTTTCTGATCGCCCACCTGCCTGGGTTGTGCTTCCGTTAAATTTCAATAGAGTAATTCTCGGAGGGACTACCTTATATTCGGAATAATTTGAGTTGTCAAATAGATTGGGATACCACCCAATTTCTCAGTATGACTGGACTCGTATAGGTATTGTTATGTTAACGAAGGTCATTGTTAATCTTTAATGCCAGAAAGGCGAGAGCTGTAATTTTTCCTTTTGCAATTAAAAATACTTATCCAGACGTATTGTATACTTGACGAAGGAAGTGGGTCAAGCCTTTATCACAATTGGTCCTTATTGTTTAAATCCCCATCCCTTTCCACAATTTTACATAAGCCCCCACGGTGCAGTTCACTCTTTTATCAAAGTATTTCCTTTGATTTTCATTTCTAATGCTGGACGAGTCTGTCTAGTAAAATAGTCTAGTAAACCCTTCGATTTGTTCATTAACATTTACACATGAAAAAGTTTAAAGCAAAATGGGTAAATATACTTCTTTCCTCAGTCCAAAAACAGTAAAGTGTCGTCTGTGGTCAGACTTTTTTCGAACTGCCATGGGAACAGCGAGAAGTTTTGTCAACTTTAGCTACGGAAGATTAAGCCATGGTCGTCGACTATGATCCCTTATCCAAAACAGAATCAATGGAGTAGCGTAAACCTGGTGATGGTCGAGGTCACTCAGTCATCCAAGAACATCATGGCCACCATCGTTTGGGACTGTGAATATGCTTCATCCAGTTCAAGGAGAACACCACAGTAAATGGGGAGTAGTAATACGCTGGCCTACTGCGCAGAATATGTGATTCCATAAAATAAGGCAATGAAAGCAAAGTGGCTGGAAATTTATTAATCTATTTTCGTGTCTAATTTTTTTGCAGTAGCAACACTTACTGCACTCTCAGCAATTGTCACAAACTCGCTCGGGCAATACTACTTTTTTGCAATAGAAATGTTCCCTAATGATTTACTTCTCCGTGGTGAAGCTGACTGACTATAAAGCCAAAAGATTTTTGCTGCGTGCCCACCCTTAAAGGTTTGACCGCAGGTAGAGCTTTCTCCAGCATTATGTAGGATGGTTTGTGGGTTTTTAAGAGGAGTTTTACTGTGGTGTAACATAAATTTTATGTTCCTCGTGGTGTAGGAAAGGCTGCAAAACCTTATGCACCCTGGTGTTCTATTTCATTAATTTTAATTAAGCTGAAAAGTTTTGATGCCATTAGTTTAATAATTTACCTCTTAATTAACTTCCTCGTTTATATAGCCTTTAGCATGTCCCCGTAGTTCTAGAGCGTTTGAGAAGCGGGAGGTATGAAAACATTCAGAAGATTCCGGTTATCTCTCCATAGAGCTTCTGATCTTTATGTTGGATGAGTGTTGCCACTCCTGTTTATCTTCGTTTATTTTCTCAACTGACTATCGGTCAGCTCCAAACTTCCAATAAGTTTGGGCCATAGCTGCTGCGTCAGATATGATATGTACTCCATATTAGGTACTTGATATTGGTATTAAAACAACCACCGGAAAATGCCTCTTATCAATTTTGGGACCAAATGAGGTGTACCAGATGCAATATGCAGCTTCTGATTTTCCAGATCCTCCAATACTTGTCAAACCAAATTCGATTTTCTTAAAGCTCAAACAGAGCAGTTTCACTTTTCGGTAGAAAAAGATGTAAAATCGTCGACGTAAGCTGAAGATTCTTAAAAACTGTGTTTAAAATAGTGATCATGGGAAGAGCAACTCTGTCATTGTAGCAGTGAATTACAGAAACTAGATATACACTAAAATATGATGCAGAAGGGAAACATGCCCGCTTCAAGTTATTACTAGATTATTACTGGATATTAAGTCTTAACATAGTTTAATATTCTTAGCACTTAAGAATATATTTCTAGCCAGGACATGTAACCACTGGATCCTATTCTCTTAGCCTACACATAGTTACTTGTATCTGAATCGACAAGCCAACCCCAAGAATACAGTGCACCGCACCTGTAACAAAAAGAAATAAACAATTAGTATAAAGAAAATTCCTCTTAGCAACAGCAAAAACATTCAATTAAATGTAGAGACACTGTAATTGACACCCCCTGGCTGTCCGCATAAATCGTTTGTCTGACTTGGCCCTGAGAAATAAAATTTTGGAAGGTCAGAGTTGAAATGATTCCAACAAACGAGGTAGTGGATGCGAATGAAGGAAGATTTCAGCACTGGTGCCAAACGCCCTTTGCGCCTGCTACACCTCGGGATGAAGAAATGATACGTGGGAATGTAAGAGTGGTCAGATCTGACGACGTCCATTAAAGAGCGTGGCATAACCATTTCTGGAATGTTTCTTGTTTTTGGTTTGAGTTTTCTAATACTTATACTTTTCTTAAGTGGAAGTCTTATTCATTTATTTATTCCTGGCCATACACGGACAATAGCATTCCAGAGCCATCACACAGCGCCTCTTTCTAAAGGACTTTGACGGTCGATTAAGCTGTATTTCCCTACAAGAAAATATGGAATTTCTAAAATTGCCTATATCGATTAACATGAAGTTGATGAAAGTAGATGCGTTTGTAAAAATAGTTTGTACAACAGTGAGCACAGAAAGGCATGAGACTGCAAAGCATACGTTTTTCTACTTCTTATGGTTTACTAGTAATGCAAATGTAGAGTAGCCGTACTTCCATAAAGTCCCTACATTTAAAGTGGCTAAGCTTAGTAGAGTGTCCCATCCAGGTCAGGGGAAGTGGTAGGTGTGACGGTCGCTACTCTAAGAGATTTGGGGACGCTCTGTGATGTCTTCCAAATCATCGTCTGCTTCGCTCGTGTAAGGAACAATAACTACTCACGTGATAATTTCTGTTTATGCAAGCATTGACACACCTCACAGCTTAACCCCCTTAAACGGGTTTCCCGTAACCCGCAACCACACAGAGCTTGGTCCCGTACAGTACTTGACCCGTCTGTAACCAACAATAGACTGACTTTCGCGCATACAGGTTTGCGCATGTGACAAAGGGGATTTAGCAGCTATTTGAAGGAACTTAAAGATATACTATTTTATTTTTCATATACATATCTTAAACTTAAGATATTTTACTCAAATTATTTTGAGAACAAAATAAAAAAAAATGTTTCACAAAAAGACTGGTGAGATTTTTTTAATATTATGTCCCATCACACAGGAACTCATATCTATTACGTTTTGCACTTATTCGACATTTTGCATTTAACTTACAATGCTTATAGACACTCTTGCTTTTTTTCTAATCTTTTTCCAGAACTTCTAAGTTATATTGGTACATCTCGAAATCAAATTTTTCGGTGCAACACAATTTCATTGCTTCTCTACTTGTTATAGATAGGTAAAGTAAACAGAACAGAGCTATGAGAAATATATGGCATGTAACTTTCCCTTGTTACGCGAACAAATTTGGTGTTTAATTTAAACATTTCAGTTTTTCCTCCGTCAGAAAAGTATCTCCAATATAGTACCTATATAACCTTAATTACGTTTTCATTATTTTTGACATTTCTTTCTCTTTCCCTGAGGTCCTTAATATTCTTATTGTTCCCCAGCAGATTTATTCGCAAAGCAGATAGGTATCTGAAGATTATTCAGCCAATCATCCAAAATCCCATTTCCAGGGCTTTTTTATAATCTGATTTTTGCTGACGAATAAAAATCCAGTCCAGGCTTCTGATGAAATTCCTGTAAAATATATATCCCGAAGTCCTGATTACACGCATCTTCAGTTACATAACGTCGTTCGAAAAGAATTAAATTATCTTACGAGGAGACAAGCGAGAGTTCCTAGCATTACGACTTCGGTAGAGAAACGCAGACCACGGAAATCTGAAAATGTCACAGAGAACCAACTAACGGCATTGGTTCAGTAACGATGCCCAAGGGCTTTTACGTATGTAGAAGCCATACATATTCAACTCAACGGATCAATGGAACTGCTTTTAGATTCGTCAGAGCTAGTCTTGTAGATGCCTCCTCACATTACTACACGCTTTGCCTTTAGTATTCATTTGGTTTTAGGCACGTTTGCTGCTACGAAGCACCTATTATCGTCGGTATGTCGGTTGTAAAGACATAAAATAACTCACGAACTACAGTGCTTACGGAGCTGTTATGTTAGTATAATGGCTTGCTCGAGGAGTAATTCAACTTTTGCTGAAATGCGTCTAGTTTCTATACAAATCGTCCTAAAGCATTAAGACTGTTTGGAAATTCGCTCCATATTATTTGTTTACCAAGTTTTGTTTAAATCATCACGAAATAAAAGGCATTATATTCGGAAAATCAGAAACTGTGCTATTACTTTACTGTAACACGTAAACCAAGTGTTGCATTCTATCCAAAACATTTTGAGGGTCCCTAAATAGCTAAATAAATTATTAAACAATTATTTTTAGAATTTGGTCCTTGTGTTTTTCCAGTGAACAGCAGAACTCAAAATTAAACCTAGCGTACTTATATGTAAAGGCCGGAGAGATATGCGTTCGCATGCGATACAAGTTAGCTGAATACAGTAACAATGATATCAGATTTACAGCACGGCCATTAAATGTGAAAACATCGAAAACAACGTAACCTTAGTACTCTGCGAACTAGTGCAGAATTGCCTTTCAAGTGTGTGAAGACGCAAGGTCTAGGTGTAGTACAGCGCGACTGTTTTGTTTCCTCTCACAGTAAGGCGGTTGTCATGCTGAGTCTAATACGGAAAAAAAATTGTTACTTTTTTCTAAAAATGGTTGTAAAATTTTGAAAAAAAAATAACATTGTTAAATATATGCAAACACATATCTTGATGTTCTGCGAATAGCCTATGAGGTTCTTTTCCTTTGAAGAGAACTATATCATAAATGGAACAAATTTTACCGCAGAAAAAAAATGTAAATCTCCTTAAAAGACACAATTTATGCAGAATAAGAATACGTGTGGTAGTAACCGTTTGGTATTGGTTTGGATTTTCAAATACTTAATTCTTTTTCCAAATGGTAAGTCATTATTCCTTATTTCTCACGGCAATACAAAGAGCGTGGAATTTCAAAGCTATTGCATAGTTACTCGATTCTGATAATTTGACTTGTCGCCTTATTAGCCTGCTCTTCCTGTCTATACTTTAAAACAAAATGTGTAAATTTTGTTCTATTTCTGTAGCAAATTTTGTTATATTTATTTTGAGGAACCAAAATAATGGTACCATATTATTCCCGCCACAGAACAAAACACCAAACATTTAATGTTATGAGTACATTTATCCTGATGTCAAATACAATTTTCTTTACAAATAGATTAGCTTTTCTCTGATAAAGCACTGGGTATTTGGATAGTTCCAGAAACTCTTACGCAATGAATGGACAAAGTGCCAACGCAATAATGTTGGCTCCTAAAAGTCCTTCTTAGGAAGCGAAGCATATTATTGAAATATCGTCGCTGATTTCTGTAGGTGTCCTACATACACCTTTCCAGTTCGAGGCAGATTCTTACTCAATTCAAGCAGTTCTTGCTGTTTTAGGTGCTAGCTTCTTAACGAAGGAATGGAATGTGTCATTATAAGAAATACTCCAACCCACCACTAGATCTTCCCACAAACCAGGAACTTACTGATATGTTTCCTATGTTTTTGCCATAAGGCATAAAAATCCACGTCGGGCTTCCTGATGATACATTTGCATGGGAATTAACTTAAATTTGTCAGCTATCTAGAAAAACTACTCTGTCTTTCCGGTGAAAAACTAAAATGCATACAAACCCATACGTATTGCTCCGTCATAAATGGAATGTAGGATTGTAGGAATATGGTAAACAATAGTTGTTTTTCCACTCAAATAGTGTGTAGCTTTAAACTGTAAAGGTAGAATCGGACGAAATAATGCAATGCCATAATCAGGATTTGATTTTACAATCTGATTCTACCTTCACAATAATAGAATCTGGGAAAAGCGTTTCATTCAGGTTCTGATATGAAAACTGCTTGTATAAACCAAACTAAGATTTGCAAATTTTTTAAGACTCCATCATTTGTGCTGGAAAAAAAAGAGATCAATGTAGCGCAGTAAGAAATGTCCACCACATCGCCATTGTATTTTAAGGTTTTATGTCGAAAACAGAAAGTAGGGCTATATGACATACGGAATTCAATGCCAACACGGTACATACCATTCTACAATATGTGCTACTCAAAGTTACACGACTTTTAGCATCCTAAGCAACTGTCTGAACTAAGTTGGTAACTTTAAATATGACCTGACTGACGTCTTTCGACTTGACTTCGAAAAGATGAATATGTCATCACCAGACCTCGAATACGCAAGTCCTTAAAAACCTATTTTGGGGTACCTAAAATATAATTAACACAAAATAAACACTATGTTTTGTATTTACAAGGGTTTTCCATTCACGTTATGATCTCAAAATCGAATTAATTAGCAGGCATTACACGCTATACAAGCAGTAAATGTACTCCACTATTATATCTAGAAATATTTTTCTAACGGCTTAAATTATTAATATAATATTGCTAATACATAGCATAAAGAAAAAAAAGTAAAACCTTACCGAATCAGTGACCATGCACAGTACACTACCGGTATCGTTGTGATCCTTCAAAATATGTTTGCAAAATTCAATATATTAAAAGAGCAATGTTACGAAGTGTTTAAATCGATTCGAAAATGTAACACATAAAACCTGTAACAAAGTTATTTGGATATAGATAATTAAGAGCAAAAAATTCAAATACATGAATCTGAGATGCACAGCAACAGTGCAAAGCATTCAGAAATAACTTCTACAACTTCAGGAGCTTCCACCACTCCTCACCACACATCCTTTAATTTTAGGAAATACAATTAGTTACTTTATAGCTGCATACATCGGCACTTCAAAGGTTAAAGAATTATCAATATCCGCTGTGTAGTTTTTGGGATCATCACATTCTTCCTCATACTAGTATAAATTTAAACAGTGACTTCTGTTGACAGGGGAGTGACTCAATTCGGCGCCGGTGTGTCAGTGGGGATGTGCAGCATAGCTGGAGGTTACGCCATTGGCTGCGTCGGCGACTTTGGTGTGCGGGCGGCTGCTTTGGAACCAAGACTCTTCATCGGAATGATACTCATGCTCATCTTTGCTGAAGTGCTGGGTTTATATGGACTTATAGTTGCAGTTTTCCTCTATGCAAACTAAAGACTGCAACTTCTCTAGACATCTGCTTCTGGACTTTTTCCATGCAACCTTGAAACGAGGAGTTTCCTCTCACATTATACCAGTTGAAAACTGATCTTCCGCAGTGAATATGACATTTCTCTCCGTTCCAATTGCGTAATGTTTCAAATATCATCGAAAGGTCTTCATTTTCTGCGCATGTTCTCCATAAAATGATTTAATACTTATAATTACTCTATTCTTAAACTTAAATGAACATTAAACAGATTAAAGATAACTACTGTAAATACAGGCAGCCCAGTGGCCATTCGCCCCACAGCAGAATTCATCCCAGCCGACCACATTTGGAATTTGTGGTGGACGAAACGGTGGGTTTCCTCCAGGTTCTCCGGTTTCCTTGCTATCCACCAGTGCTTTCACCTTTATTTTATGTCATAATCTTTCGCACTCTCATGCCAGCTTCGGGCTGTTCCTTGTTCTCTGCTCATCAAGACCACATTCTCCGATCGGGAGGGTGACGGAATGCTAACCACATCTCACGCTCCATTACTTCTCCCCTACTTATGACGCCTATTATGTACCAAAGTGGAAGTCGTGGCGGTCGAATTATTGCGGTTCATGAATCTTTGTGCCACGGATTAGTTCTTTTTAAGTTTTATTATGAATAAAGGTCAAACATTGCCAAAATGCATACATGAGTTTTAGTGTTAAACACTGCAACAAACTTCCTAGCTACCCAGAACAAATATAGCTTCATATCTACACAGATGGGTCACTAATGAACAGCAGGAGCAGGAATAACACAAACTTTTCTCATTTTACATTTCTCTTGGGAAATATACAACACATTATGATGGTGAAATAAAGCAATACATACAGAATTACAACACTGTAATCCAGTTATCATTTATAACTGTAAGTTGAATGTAATAAATATTATAAAGAATTACAACCCTGATATTCATTTATATACACCCTGTCTGTACTTTCTGACGCTAGCTTAGCCATACTAGCACTAACACACAACCATATCATTCAAAACCATAGAAAAAAGGAAGCCAAAATTTACATCAGGATGTTCAAAAATCTAAACAAAAACATTGTTTTACAATTCCAACGCATTGTGGTTTGGAAGGAAATGAGAAGGCTGATATGCTTGGGGAAAAAAGGGTACACTCATCCAAAAAGGTAAGAAATGCTTGGGGAAAAAAGGCTATACTCATCCAACAAGGTAAGAAAAATTGGTTATTATATAAATTAGTTAACAACTCTACAGTAAATTGAAAATAAAAAAAGATAAATCCAATATGACATAAAGATATGGAAGACAGTACTGTTGCAACTGCAGTTGCATTATTTCGTCTTGAAACTGGTCAGGATTGCTTGGCGGCATATCTTCATAAAATTAAGATATTAGATTCTCCACACTGCATAGTATGCAAAAACAAATTCAGCAATGAACAAGTACCACCTACCAAGATCTTCAAAAAATAGTTGAAACTTCGCTTCAGATCGCTGATTGGGAAGACCGAAAGCGAATGATGGCATATCAAGAGCTCGAGAACATTTGAATACTACCTACAACTACTATTTCATATCTATATAATTACTAAACGTATGATTTAAATGGCGGCCTCTAAGCCTAAATTTCCTTAAAATTGTAACACAAAACGAGAAGTTTTACTTACATTTTAAAACTAATCCTTATTTACCTCATAAAATATAATTATTTGTAACAAACTTCACTTATCTTTTAAAGAAATTGATGAAAATTTCAGAGAATTGAGTTGAAACCAGTTTCGCAAACGCTTGTTTGCATCATCAGTCACTTCCATTTCCTTTGTTGTCAACGTTGCGGTCGCTAGATTTCGCAATACTTTTGTATGTATTAGCAAACTCTGAAAATGAAACAAACTTAAAGACAGTATCGACTGGCGGTATTTCATAATTCATTATGCGATTTATATTTTTTACATAAATATTTCTTCTCAAACCATTAAATCTATCGGACCATTTATTTGATTTAATAATTTGACTTCTGGATTTAATTCATGTTTAAAAGACCAAAAATGATCTCCTTTGGCCGATTTATCAGTCTTTTTATACCAAATATTTCGAAAATGTACTTTCGTTCTCGTTTCTAAATTACGTTTGGTCCTTCCAATGGCAATCTAAACAATTAAATTGATAAATGCCAGATTTTTTACTATCGGGAATGTTAAGTTTTCTAGAGAAATGTAGCAACTTTTTAATATTATATTTATTTCGAGGAACCAAAGCTGTACCAAATTCTTTAAACATTTGTTTGGAAAATTTTACTAACACAAGGATGGTACGTAAATGCATTAAACCTATAACAGTCTTTTTTTTCGTGTCGCCCTCGTAAAGGTATTTAGTAAAAACAAGTAATTTGCTTAAAAAGTTACAGAACTTGAAATATTCACAAGTTGCGTCCCTCAAAGCCTAAAACAGTTTTATCCTGTATTGAGTTTCGTACGTAGCCGAACGAATGCAGCGTGGACTCTCCCCTGCCAGTGAGACATGAATCCCGTTCAAGTGCTATGGGCGGATGTGTTAGATTGGTTGGCAGCGGGATCGCATACATAATTAAAACCGTACAACGTTTTGTGCAGATTCAGCTTCTAATGTACAGCAAAGACAGCGGAAACTGAATGCCACCTTTTGAATAAAATTCAGCAACGTTATTCTGGAAGCTATCCAGTACAAAAGTACAATGACAAAAATAATCCAGCTGGATAATTTTACAATTGCCTGGTTAAGCCTAACGCTATCCCAATTTGAATTTAAATACTAAAGCAACGATGATGTAATAGTTCAATATGTTTGTTAAAAGCATAGCTTAGACATACTCGTTACACTTCAATGCAGTTTCAGGAAGTTCTAGGTTTGATTTCTGGTGGTCTCTTACTCTGACTTTTCCATGCTTTCCCCTGGGATGGTTATGTTCTACCATAAGTCACCTCTTCCCCCTTTTCTTCTCTTTTAATCTCTCTCTTTCACTTTAAAATTGACTTCTGGGCTTATTTCTCTGTCCCATTACTGCAGTTCTCTAAAAAAGATAAAATTCCTGATAGTAAAAAATCTATGGAAATTAGTTGTTCTTTCACACTGGCCGTGTGTAGGCCAAAGTATGGAAAGGTAGAGTCAGACTGAAAAATTCCATAGCCGGGATTTGAACCACGGATCTTCTGGTCTCCGTCCAGCCGCTCTAACCATTGAGCTACTATGGCCAACGTGCCAGCATGACATTAAATTCTCTAACTGACTCGTATTTTTTTCCGGTAAACCACTTAGGAGTTCTCATAAACACATGAGACAACTACCATAATGGCGACTTACAACCTGTAAGTACTTTAAGGCCCGGGCTTTATAGTTAACCACTACTAGGTCAAATAATGGAAATGAATTGTTCTTTCACACTGGCCGTGTGTAGGCTAAAGTATGGAAAGGTAAAGTCAGACTGAAAAATTCAATGCCATAGCCGGGATTTTAACCACGGATCTTCTGGTCTCCGTACCTTTCCATACTTTAGCCTACACAAGGCCAGTGTGAAAGAACAATTAATTTTCATTATTTGACCTAATAGTGGTTAACTATAAAGCCCGGGCCTTAAAGTACTTACAGGTGTAAGTCGCCATTAAGGTAGTTGTCTCATGTGTTTATGAGAACTCCTAAGTAGTTTACCGGGAAATATACCAGTCAGTTGGAGAATTTAGTGTCATGCTGGCACGTTGGCCATAGTAGCTCAATGATTAGAGCGGCTGAACGGAGACCAAAAGATCCGTGGTTCAAATCCCGGCTATGAATTGAATTTTTCATTCTGACTCTAACTTTCCAGTGAAAAATCTAATATTTATCAATTTAATTGTTTCCATTGTGATAAAGTTAATATTGGAAAGACAAAACGTAATTTGGAAACCAGAAGGAAAGAGCATTTTCGTAACATTAAGTATAAACAAACCGACAAATGGGCCGCAGCAGATCATTTTTGGTCATTTAACAATGAAATAAATCCAGAACTTAAATTATTAAAACAATTAAATGGTCCGATATATTTAATGGTTTGGGAAAAGGTATTTATTTTAAAAAATAAACATCGCACAATGAATTTTGAAATACCGGCAGTCGATTCTGTTTTTAAATTTGTTTCATTTTCAGATTTTGGTGGTACTAACAAAAACATAGTGACATCTAGCGACTGTAAAGTTAATAACGAGATTGTTGATGGCTGTAGCTGATGATATGAATAAAATATTCACGAAACCGCGATCCTAATCAATTTATAAGAAAACATCTTATCAGATAAGTGAAGTTTTTAAGTTACAAATTATTATTATTATTATTATTATATTTGTATATATTTGTTTGCTTCACTGTTAATAGCTTCATATTTTACGTATTACTTCGAGCAGATAATTGTATGAAAATGCTTTAAGTAACTTGTCACACAAAAAGCTTGTATTTTATTGCATTATTGCTCTTTTAATAAACTTTTCGTGTTGTCAAATTTATTATGCTATTATACACCTCAATAATTTCTGTAGAGAAACCACTATGCATAATGCATACATGAAGCCTACTATGTGTTGCTTAAAATGCTTATCGTACAATCAAATACGAGGATCAGTAAAAAAGGAGCACATGCCACCCCAGTGGTGTGTTTTCTTTTTCTTTTCAGGAAAAAGGAATTGAGGAAATCTGATTTTGCAAGGAAATATGAACTCCTGACCTTACACAAACAATTGTTACGTTAAGTATTGGTTGCGTGAAATAAAGATAGTCAATGACAAGCTTCAACGAATCATAAAAACTAGAGAAATGAATGGCATGCGCTTCTTTTCTATTGGGAATGTGTTCTATAAATAGTAAATACATAACGCTGCCTTTCAATCCCTATTTACTCCTTACTCTAGGTTATTTAAAACAAGTTTATGCAGAGGAACCAGAAGATCCCTAGAGCCTTCACCAACGTATTACGGTGGCATGTACAGTATTCCACAGGAGAGAAAGTCTCCGGCGCATGAGACGCAGGGGGAGTTGAAGGTTCCCACACCCTCCCTGGACAGGTTTATGACACCCCATGTCAGTACAGTTACAGACCATTCAAAAACATTCTGACGTCTTCTACTTTTGTGAATGAATCTTCTCGGTTTTAGTGCACAGAGTGAACAGGACGCATGTTTTTATAACGGTTCTACTCCTTGTGTGGCATGCGTTTTCTGTCACACACATTCGCTGTCATTCCACTGTGTAAGGGTGGCACTGGCTCACACATTCCTTTCAGGGACTTTCTTTGCGTAGACCTACTAAAACCGCCATGTTACACGGAGTCAGAATTTCCGTGCAACAGCGCGCTCAGACGCGTATTTAACCAACAAAGGCATCAGTTCGAGCACTTATTCAAGGGAATCCTATACAAGCAATGCTAACACCAGCAATTCCAAACAAGTAGAACTATTACACAAATAAAAATATTTGCAAACTAAGGCTTCACTTATCTTAAGAAAATTGGTGTTGATACTTTTTTTCAAACGGAAATCCATTTCGCAAACAAATCGCTTGCGTCCTCAGTCCACAGATAAACTCAGTTGTCAAGGATACCGGTTAACATGCCTTTTCTATGTTTTTTATTATTATTATTATTATTATTATTATTATTATTATTATTATTATTATTATTATTATTATTATTATTATTATTATTATTATTATTATTATTATTATTATTATTATTATTATTATTATTTATTATTATTATTATTATTATTATTATTATTATTATTATTATTATTATTATTATTATTATTATTATTATTATTATTATTATTATTATTACCAACATCTGAAAACGAAACAAACCTTAATAGAATCAACTGTCGGTATTTCAAAATTCATTACGCGATGTTTATTTTCTAAAATAAATATCTTTTCCCATACCATCAAATACCACTCAACTGTATCAACACCAATTTTCTTAAGATACGTGAAGCCTTAGTTGCAAATATTTTTATTTGTGTAATATTTATTGCTTCACTGTAGCTAGCTTCATTTTCTATGTAATAAGTAGAATTATGTTACAGTAGCGTCCTTTCAGGCCCCCATTGCATACAAACATGAGGTAATATTAATTACTAAATACATTTGTTTGCACCAAGGCAAAGAGCTCTACCATTACAATAACCATACTAAGAACTATGAGATGTAATTACTGCCTTAATAATGTGAATAATCCTTAGTCCAGCAACATTAAACGGACATAATGATGTCACGTTTTAACACTTGCATAAGTGCAGTTTATCAAAAGAAACACTAATCAATAATAAAGTATCAAATAAAAGGTAAATAAAAACGATATTACGTGTCAAACAATGTTGGCTTAAACCAGCATTATTCGTGGATATTACAACACATTAAAAAATTAAGTTCACCTAAATGATTTGAACAAATATTTCGCAACACA
Source organism: Mantis religiosa (assembly GCA_030765055.1). Classification (NCBI taxonomy): domain Eukaryota; kingdom Metazoa; phylum Arthropoda; class Insecta; order Mantodea; family Mantidae; genus Mantis; species Mantis religiosa. The sequence goes on from CM060959.1 coordinate 67,864,521, forward strand.
CTTCTTCCATCTGAGCTAACCAGAAGCATAAGAATCTGATAAAAGTTTAACATAATATCACACTACACATTTTCAATTGTCAAAACGTTTCATTAGCGTCAGTTATATATCTCGCCAGTGGGAAACCATAGATATTGCCTGTTACAATGGGGTCCTATGTGTTCATCTTAAGAGTATTAATAGGGGATGCCATAAAACTGGATCGGTAGGTTGGCTTCACTCAGCTGGTATAACAAAGGTCTGAATTGATATTTTTCGTAACTTAAGTCATTTTCAAAATTGTTTTAAGTGTCATCTAACGAACGCACCTGAAAGTTAACAGTTCTTGTTTTTCCCAAAGCCATTATATTCTTTCCATTACAAGCATTCGTTTCCGCGAATGAACAACTGCACGTGGATTTCGTATTTTTAAGCCTTTATATCTAATTTAAAGCAATTCCTAAGTAAGAGTAACAAAGCGAAAATAGAAGTATCACTTGATATATGACTAAAATTAGGCCAGTGACATTATTTATATATGGTATTTATTATTGATCGAGAAATTAGTATGAATGTATCCCATCGGATTTTTCATATAATTTACCCAGTAGAGTATTTTGGAAACAATTCTGTTAGTTATGATTAGGGATATATGTGGAATGATGACGCAGAGACCGTACCTTAGTTGGAATCAACTGACTTCAGAAACGGGAAAGAACATAGAGATAAGGAATATCCGCTGGCTGGAAAAGTGTGGGATAGTCATAAAGGAATTCCAAAAGCTAAAAACCTTAGTAGTCAATGTTTAAGTACATCAAGTCTTTGTGGTCCTCTCTTTTAAGGCATTAAGTTAGTGGCGTAATTTGTAGATAAAATAAAACTCAATCCAAGATATTCGTAGAAAGAAATGTCCGGAAATATTCCTGACATAGTACTCCAAAGGTGGAATGAAAGAAACCTCGTCCTATTTTAAATGTGTGTGTGTGTGTATGTGTATGTGTGTGTGTGTGTGTGTGTGTGTGTGTGTGTGTGTGTGTGTGTGTGTGTGTGTGTGTGTCTGTCTAACGTCCGCTTTGACTACATGCGGCACCGCAGGGGTGACACTTATGAGATGTACGCTCGCATGAGATACAAGTTGAACACAGAATATGTCAGATGTACAGCACGGCCATCAAATGTGCAAACAACTGCCACTAGAAGCAAAGAGTGAAGCATTGCCTTGCAAGTTTATGCAGACGAAAGGTAAAGGTGTAGCATAACGCTGCTGTTTTGTTTCTTGTCGCTATACCTGTCATGATCAGGCTTTTCACACCTGTAGTAGTTCACACAGCCGAGGGATAACAGTACAGTCCATGTACAGTATACCTATGGAAAAACGCAAACGTCTCCGGCTTTTACTCATGATACACGAGATGAAGATGGAGCACTGGTGGAATGAGATGGTGGGGGAAACCGGAGATCCCGGAGAAAACCCGCCCAGCTCCATGTTGTCCAACACAAAACTCACTTTCCGGTCATCTGGGATCGAACCCGGGCGGTGTTATTTTAAATCGTCATTATGTACCTACTGCATACATAACCAGATTGAATTAATAATTGAACTACACTATGCTACGAAGAGGATTCGGCGTGGAGGTCCAAACTTTGTCTATTGTACCTATATCCCCAAGTGGGGCACCCCCGGAAGGAAGGATGATGAAGCGAGGGGAGACAGAGGACGGCCTAAGAAGGAGCCACGGCAGTGCAGAGGGCAGGGTTCCTACACTTTACCAGTTGGAAACTCCCCGTAGGCCAGCACAACAGGCATCCCCCTATTGTGGCCCGGTAACAGCCCCATAAGACCGGGTTCGGAGACCGGAGAGGAAGTTTTACCAACAGCATATCATTCTGCCATGCACCGCCGACACACTTGCCGACTTCTACCCTGAAAGAGACCACAGATGAGAGATGATGTGAAATAATTGAGAAGAAATGGACAGGAAATTTGGGGGATGTAATTAACCTACCCAGCATTCGCCTGGAGACCCGGAAAGGTAGGTTGGCCATGGGAATCGAACCCGGACCTCCCGAATGGGGACCACAGGCAAAACCCCCTGAGTCATCCTGCTCGATAATTAATAACTGACGGGGGAAACATGAAACACAGAAGCACTCTCCATATATGGTGTATACGGGGAGTAGGTATACATTCCTGCTAGACTGTAACATTACAAGTAATTTTACAAATAAGAATATTCTCGAGCTCTAAGAACTACTGCCCCATGCATTATACAAGCTCCTTATTTGCATATTTTAAAATATGTGTGAAAACTGCTAATTCCATTTAAATAATATTTTAAGTCAAATAAAGAGGTGGAGGTCTAAACATAAAATACATTAGGATTGCGTTTAAGACACTTGCATACACTATAGGATTTTTCCCAGCAGTATTGCTGAATGGTTTCGTCAGTCGCTTAAGCGGAGTGCCAAAAGCATGTTCTTCCAATAGGAGATTCATGCTCTGAGGAACAAGATGACCAGTGCTATTCTGGTGAACGACTTTGGGTTCCTTAAGGCGATGACCTTCCCCCTCAGTTCACTTTTCAACTCATCAAGAATCAAGAATCTTGAAAGTGTTCAGTCAAATCTCTGAACAGTATTGCTCATCACTGGAAAGCAGGCTGTAGCAGGTATCAACCAAGAATCATTACAGAATTCTGGGCCTCAGCGATTGTGCCACGGGCACTTGCATTAGCAAACACAACTTGCCTCTAAACCGAACATAGACGTAACTCTGGAGTGGTCTGGTGAAGTTTCGTCCGACAATATAAAAGTAATTCATCCCAAACGGGATTGGAACTCGCACTTCTTGAATGTCAGGTAGACACACTACCTCTAACTCATGGAAGTGAGTGGAATACTTATTATTGCTATGGAAATACTTGTGCTATGAGAGTCTCCCCTTTTTCTTCGCCATCGACAGATTATTTACTGTAATTATTTGAAACATCTACTTTTTCTGGTGACTCTAAATTTGCATTCATTATTATTCTTCTCGCGTTAAAGTTGCCATTTTATTCCAACTAAAGACTTAACATAACGATTAATGCATTTCATTAAGCTAATCCGGGAACACTTGATTTGCTTGTCACTGCACATTCTAGCAGTCGTATAGTGGTACAGCGAAAACATGAATCTTTACGTGACAGGGAGTAGATCGCTGAGGGCAGTGGGGTACTTTAAGTTAGTCTGAATCATAATTACACTTCGGAGCGATTAAGATAGGGCGACCACGAACAGACAACGGGAAAGCTGGTACAGGGAAACCCGAGGATATTTACCAGGGCGCCAGTTGGTCCGTAATTATACCAGTATCGTCCTGGAGTACGAAGCAGTACGCCCTTTGTCAAGGTAGTTTCTTCAACAACGACTAATATGAGTTCTATGCTTTCCTTTATTACTAGATCTTGGATGTTAAGCTAAATGCCCATTTTCTATATGTACAATAAACTAAAACTGGTTAAATATCTTCATGTTTTATACAAAATATTTAGAAACGGAAGGGTTTTTGTGGTGAATTTACTACAAATTTTAACAAGTGAGTCCTATTTTCATGTTTTACGGCCTAAAGAGCCTATCCTAAAATGTGTGCCGTTCATTTTCTCATAGAGCAATGACATAAAATGCTAAAATAGAATTAGCTTGCTTCTAAGGTTTTATAATTTTTTTGTTATATAAATGAAATATTTCGGAAAAAGTTTTTTATTTTGACAGGTACATTTAAGAGTGTTATAAAAGCCTCTAGGTATCCTTTGTCATTATTTGGTGCCGGTCAATAACTGCAGTACGACGGAAACTTTTACCGAAGAGCAAGTACAGGTACCTGGCATTTTCCCGATTGTTTCATGACTCACCTTTCTCGCCCCGTTCATTAACTGTTGATATGCATATTTTCACAAGAATTCTGCAGATTTTCTGTCGCATTTCAAATGAAGGTATTTCAATTCTTTAACATTGTTGTCCTTAACCGTATAATATGCTTTACAAACAAAACTTTGGGAGATTACTGCATATCAACACTGTTTAAAGATGAATATCGAGCAACTCTAAGATCTATGAACACTGGATTCATTTGAGCATCATTTCACCCATTTCTTTCATCGCCCGATGATTTACAATGGGAGGACGTTAATTAAAAAAAAACAGTTTGACAACGGACGTTATATATATATATATATATATATATATATATATATATATATATATATATATATATATATATACTCTCAAATTTGTTTTTCTGGGATTTTTATTCACACACAGATTCAGATTTCGTTCTAAATCATGTGCTCAAACAATCGTTTCACTCTCTTGTCGTACACAATGAACGTTTGGGTGCACCTGTACATCAATAGCGTCGGTTTAGCTTTAGAAAAAAAAAAAACAGTATGAATTGTATGTAGGTGACAATTTTAATGTCACTTTAAGTGCAACAACCATAAATTAAAACACTTCTCTTTACGGAAAAAAGACGGTAAAGAATAGAAGGTAAAAAGCCTAGATATTGCGAACGTATTTCCATATCATCCAACTTGTAATATTTATTTGATCAGAAATTTAAGCACATCCGAACTCTGCAACTTTTCTTATCGTTACTAAGCGAACTGCGTAGCTAGCGAAAGTTCTGTGATTTATGCACAAAATGTGAATAAGTTACCTTAACAGTTGGCAGAACTTCCCGCAAGTCATATTGTAGGTGTGCATCAATTTTAAACTAAATATTATTACTACATGTTTACTACAATAATTATAATATGGCACATTATTTTATGTGAATGACAGCACGGTTGACAACTTTATAAGGAATTCAAGGGAGGACAGGATATAATAACGAGCTTCAATGACACAAATTTTCATTCAAAACATATCTGCATATTTTTATTTTAACGACATTTATTTTAATTTCTGAACACATAATTACATTATCACAATACCGGAAATCCCCACTTAAGGAGGCATCGGGGTTTCTATTTAAAGAATAAGTTGCATAGTTTAGATAAGGGAATTAGGTGGCCTCTTTAGGGAGGGGTGAAGCTGCGGAATTCCTAGAGCCCCTTTCCTCTACTTGGCGGAGAAAGTGAGAAAGTTATTGGCTTTTCTCAGATGCGAAATATAACGGCGCAATCAAACAACCGGGAAGCGAGTGCTTACACAATTCTCTTATCGAAGACTTCGTGGTCAGCTTCTCGAAATAGTGTATTCTGCATGACATCACTTTTCTAGTGCTGTGGAGATCCTGAGAACTCCAGAAAGATGTTAATTCACAAATGTTTTCCAATTTGTAATCAGAAAGAGCATTTTAAATACATAGTATTTAACTGCTCAGGAACAAAACATAGAAATTTGGACTACATAGAAAATATATACATATAATAAATAAAGAATACTGTATACAATTATATTACTCCTTAATTACGACTGAGTAAAGAACATTAGTGGAGTACAAGTCACAACAAATTCTGTAAGTAAACGAACAAAACATACTTCTATTTGAGGCAGTTTGGATATATAAAAAACCTAGGCGAACAACTCGTATTCCCCACTCCCACTTTTGCGTAATTCGTAAACATAACCTTACTTAAGTAGGCAAATGGGTTTTGTACTCGATTGACATCCTCGTTGTTTGGAAAATGTTCCGACAGAGATTTCACTAGGTTCATTAAATGATCACAAATGTTTTTGTGCTCATCAGCTTCAATTTACAACTCGTTTTTTTGCTCGGAATCTAGACCAGGAGAGAAACGCGTTCATGCTTGGACGACCACCCACTGCACTATTAACTTAAAATCCGTCTCAAAACTAATTTCATAAATATTTCTTGCAATCTTCGGGTACACTCTCCATGTGTGTGTAATTTTACGTCCTCCAACGTTAAGTCATATCGGACGATGAATGGAATTGATGAAACGATGCTCAAATGAGCCCAGGGTCCATAGAGCTTAGAGTTACCCGACATTCATCTTTCAGGATACGGGAAAACCCCGGAAAAACTTTATCCAGGTAACTCACCCTGACCGAGATTCGAACTCGGGACCTCTTGAACGTGAGGCAGACATGCTACCATCTACGCTACCGAGGCGGGCTCACACACTCTCCATGGTTTGGGCATATCGCCCGTTCCGGCTTCATAGATCTCTCCAGCGTTTCCTGGGTCGTCCTCTGCCTCTTCTTCCTTTTGGATTATAGTTTAATACTGCATTTGGATATCTTCCATCCTATGAGATCCATGAAGCCGGAACGGGCGATATGTCCAAACCATGGAGTGAAGATCTTCGGGTACAGTATGGGAATCCGTTGAGTGTGTGACTGTCCTAATATCACAACTCTGATGTGAGCGCTCACATGAATTTCTCTGTTCTTGTACAAACTATTCTTACAAACACTTATTCCTGTATTTCATGTTAATCCTAATTAAGTTTTGCAGAAATTATCTTACGTAATTTTCTTGTAGGTTTAAAGGGAATATGGGAGTGCATATATTACAAAGGAAGGCCTGGGATGGGGGATTTTCTTGAAAATATTAGTTTCCATACTTGGAAGATCCTTGTTTTTTGAGTTATAATGTCCACAGATGGACACGCGCGAGTTCGCAACTCTTTCTAAAACTGCATATCTGTTAGAGTCAGGGAGTCTCAAATCATGAATTTCCGGTAATATCTCGATATTGAATTGTTGCTGGAATACACTACTTCCCCTATTTACTACAGTAACAAAGAAAGGACTAGGTACCCATAATTGCGTATTCCACTAAGCAAATTGAAATGGATTATAAAGATCCAACTTTCGCATAATATGTATATGAGTATATAGTTAACTTCGTGTGTGCTGTGGTTCGCTATAAGTCTGCACCAGCACCAACCAACTGAATGGTCTATGACGTCAGTCGGCAGGACTAGCGAAAAGAAAACAGGCAAGGTAAGGGAGAGGCAAAGTTATAGCTATGTCGCCAAATGTTCAACCTGTAAATAAGGTACACTTAACGTTACAGTGATAAGTATTCCAGATACTAAAATATTTAGATGATTGGAGATGGGTAGTCCTGTAGGATTAAATATAAACTGAACCAAAATAAAGTTTACTATTCACAGAAAATTTCTACTACGCAATCTTTATAGAACATTATTTGGCATATGGACACATTTGGGCACAGAGTTGAAGCTGACCAATTTTCATATTTACTGCTGTTTCTATCTGTACTTATCGAAGTATTAGAATAAAAAATTGTTTTACACGATTTATTATATTTGAAATAAATCAAAAACTCATTTATTAAATCCGCTGAACTACTGGGATTCTACAGAAATAAAATCAGACTTAAAATCACAGCGAAAGAATCACAAAAAGCAGTGAAGAACCATGCACAACAGATAAGCTTATAAACAGTACTGCCAACTAACTAGATTTGGTTAACATGGTAACTGACATCTAAAAGCCAATAATGAAATATTCAAATTAATTATGCTTTGGGAAGTCAGTACTTTTCAGAATACTTACTGTAAGAATAATAAGACAAAAAAGCATAAAATTACTCGTAGTAGTCATTGCCATACCTTAATTGCTTTACTTTCTTTGCACCTTCATTTGTTTCTGAACGATTATAAAATCCATTTATCAGTGACTAATGTAGTGTAAGAATAATATTGATTTCAAATAATCACAACTGTCGTACAGATTTAACATTTTCAGTAAATATGTACTTCTTTTTATGCACATTCATTAGAACGTAATTAAAGTTCCTTTATATATTTAATTAAGGTTGTAGAGTAAGATACTTCAGTTACAATAATAGTATTGCCTTTAGTTACACCGAAACAGTGAATGAAGGTTTGACATTATCAAATCAAATGATCATGATTTATTAAAGCATACTGCTTTTACTTAACTGTGTACTTAAGTAGTCAAAGTAAATACAATCAACCCAACTTTCAGATCCTTTAAAGATAATTTCTGGAGTTCCCACTACTTCCACAGATAATCAAACAAACCTACTTTTATTAAATTTTAGATGAGTCGTATTTCTTACACATCTGCTTCACTTTCGTACCTATTTTGAGGACATGTATCGCAAATCATCGTTTGCATCTACGGCTCTTGTGCGACTCCTCAGTCGCACAAGAGCCGTAGATGCAAACGAAGATTTGCGAAACATGTCCTCAAAATAGGTACGAAAGTGAAGCATATGTGTAAGAAATACGACTCATCTAAAATTTAATAATTTTTCGCTTCACTGTGGTGTTCCAATACAGTTAAATCTCGATAAACCTACTTTTGTTTAAAGCTGAAAGGTTATTGACAATTATCGTAGTTGAAAGAGGACAGCAGTAGGAGTTGTCAAGTTGTTTTACACTTCCTGAGCATGAACTAGATGTAAGTTTGTTTTTCTCCTCATTTGAAGGACGAACTACCTAACTAGGCAAGTTGCACAGATTTTCCTGCAGCTGAATGTTGCTACAAAATTCTTAGATGTTAGAAAAGTAGAGCAGCAAATGTACACAAATGCTAATGTAGATGTATTTAAATAATCTTTTATACCTGAGGTATTTTACCAACACTTCTTGCAGCGTTATAAGAAGAACAGAAATGCTGAAATTACCGGTCTGATGTATTAAAATCGCTGAAACCTGAAAGTGATGCAGAACATTTCGACTGCCAAGCACGTTTTCATTTCAATAGCTTGGGCAAACCAGTGCCAAATGTATTGAAACTGTGTCAAAACATGATACGTGCGTAGGATGTATATGCCGAGCATTTGAAACAGGTTCAATTTGTGGACATCTGATAACAAATAACAGGCATTTTTCTTTGAAGTCTATTTCAACCATCCGTAACACCTTTTTAATAGTTCTATTCCATTAAAAAAGCACACGCATTGTAATTTTCTGAGACTTTTGGGAATATTAACGTTTGGACTAATGCCAAAAACTACTAATTATAATTTCAAAATTCAGATCCATGTTTACTTAACCTCTCGCTTTCCTAATAGGCAGAGGAGGTATTCAGTTCTGCCCAAAATTATTTGGTATTGAGATTTCACCCGAAATATTAGTGTTTGAAACTTGTGCATCCAAAAGAAAAGTACTTTTATGAAGCCATTAATGTGTGCGCATCGACTTTAAATATCAAACGTCGTGCTGAAGTCCAAAAATGGAGTTTGAAAAATTAAACTTCTAACTTTTCAAAAAAAACTGAAATATTCTTATATCAAACTATATTTTTCACTTGAAACTTGTTACTATTTGCGTTTTAATTGATCATCTCTGTTTGAAATATTGACAGAAAGTATAAAATATAAAGCTAGCTTGAATAGCCTGCAAGCAGTTTATTACGTCTGCTCAATTCCTTCAGTATTATGGAGAATTTCATATAATTGAGAAACCATAAGAGAAATATAAATACCCACTATACAAAATTGTAGAACTCTTAGAATATTTTCTGCTGCTGATTTCAATTTTGCAGTATTTCAAACTGCACTGTTTGAAATATTAAATTCAGTCTTTTTGTTTCTCATCAGCTCTAGCCTTATCGAGGCCAGATAAACTGCTTTTTAGATATTTCTCTGATGTCCATGGAATTGAATCTGTAATTCGCATTATGATTAAGAGGTGGAAACAGGAAAAAGAAGACTTGTTTCGGATTAACTTGCAGAATGGGCATAAAAATAAATTATAGTGTTTAACAGGAACCAACATATCCTTTTCAACATGAATCAAAAATATGCATCAACCCTCAAGAGTGTTTTGGCAAGTCCTTTCTAAAACTCTACCTTATTTTACATGTTCTTAGTTTCTCCCCCTTTCTCGCTGTTTATGATATGTTTAAGTAAAAAATAACCTCTCTTTGGTTTTAACCTCATAAATTTTAAAGAAACACTTGGTAAACTTTGCTTTCTGTATAATGCTCAAACCAGCTGAGTCACTTGGTGTCTAGGTGTATACATACAGAGGCACATTAAGTACAGTATAGTGATACTTATAAACCACTTACGCCACTCAGAAGCTTCAAGAGCCAACGATCACAGCGACAGTGGGGTTCCACGCAAGGTTGTTTGTCTCTTCTCTCTTATGTTGAGAAGCAAATTGTAGTGTCAAAAGTTTTCTGGTAGAAAAACTACTTTTAGTGAATTTCACTAACACAGAACACTGTCATACAATACAAATATCATAGTTCTTTTGCCAAAGGACAAGTGCCCTACTAGAATTCCGTCCTTCGTCATTCTTTTCTCCGTTCTTCTCTTTGTGTCCACAAATAAATACATTGTATTAACATTATGATACTTATTTCTGTATTTTGTCCATTCCACAATAACTTTCAATACATAAAAAGCAGTTGCTTCGCCTTCATTGTTGCGGACAATTGTTTCTTCCTGATCAGCTCCAGCGCTGTTCTTCCTTCGCTTATTTCTTTAAACGAATTTCTTTCATTTCTTACTTAGTTTTTCCATTTCACGAGCTCTAGTATTTTGCATATCGACATTCAAATCGTTTTATCTGTAACGTCAGAGTTTCTCACCACACATGCATGCAGTATTCATACAAATGTACCATGATGTCTTCCCTAAAGCTGCACTGCCTCAGTAGTAACGCTAAATTTTTACTGCACTTCGCTCAAGATGAATGAGAGAAGCACAAGCTTTCTCTGAATTTGTTTATAAGAGGCTTAATATACAAAGAGCTATGAATATTTAGAATGCAAAATAAAAAGTCTACAGTAATATTTATCTACATAGGAAAAGAGCCATAAAACCCTTTCTTAAGTTTTTGTTGCAAGCTAGAGTTCTTAATTTCTTTCTTCAAGATACCACAGAAAATATTATTCTATTAAACCTCCCTTTGAATAGCTGAACACTGAATTGTTTGTAACTCATTCAACCTAAAGTATCTGAAGTTGACAAACTCGCTTCACTAACATATCTCAATTTCAGAGCATAAATCCTTTAACTTTATACCGCTAAACATAGCTTTAGAATGTTCATTCTCTCCTGCTGTGTCACATCACTACTATCTTTATTATTATTTCTTCAACTGCCTATCTATTCTTCTGGGAACAATTTTCTTTGCCGAAACCTCGAAGCAGATTTCAACAAAGCCCATTCTGTCGTTTGCCTCTTCCTCTTATAACACTCTTAACATAAAACTAATCGGTTTAAAAACTTGATAATATAACCGATCATAATGCAACATAGTAAGTAACAATCTTATTTCTGAGTACCGCCGATTGTATCACAAAAATTATTTTACTTCAGGCTTGTCAAAAGTTCTTTCGATTCGATCGACGAAATCTAAATATCGCATCGATCGTGATTCGCACTAGCTGCACGTGATCAAGGATCTAATCGGATGATCTAAGTGTACGTGCTCGTTGTGTTGTAACACTTCATCGGAACGTCCCTCTAAAATACGAATGATTGTCAAATAATGCAAGTAACAAACTTAAATCTTACGACAGAAACTGACTCAATGACATCAATAATTATACGCACGAAATGGTTTATTATGTTTTACATTATCTTTTCTAGTTTTCAAAAGTGCGATAATTGCATTGAGTTTCATAAGCCTTTTCTATAACAAAATTAAAATACTATCTTAATACTTCAATGCTCGAATTAATGTCGAATTTTTTATGAATTGGCTTCCATCATTTTATTATATTATAGCATTAGTCAGTTTAGTAATTACGTCATAATAAATGTAATACCAAATCCTCTGAATAGTTTTGTTTGTCTTCATTTTTTCTTAGTGACTGCGTAGCTCGTTTGTCCCCTTCCGTTTTCATCATGGTACCTCACTTCAGAAGCACTCTAAGACAGCTGAGAGGTGCTCCTCGCTGTAGATTCCGCTTGGCACTGCTTCTCAATACGTCTCAAAACTCGGAAGTACTGAACTCTTCGCTGTTCCTTGTTCCTTCAAGGTTCTACCAAAAGCTCCATCCCCAAATAATAACTATCCTGACTTCCAGCCAGCATCCTGTTTGTGTTCCCAGAACGTACTAGCAAGCGCTGCGCCCTTTCGGACAAAGTTACCATCCAGTGAGCCGATGACAACAATGAACCAGACAATGCGACAGTACTTTGGTTACCACACTGATTACTATTTTCAGTAGTGCGTGCACAGTTATCTTAGTACATTGATGTATCTTATTATTAAACCAACGTGGAATAAATTACGTGATAGGAAACCGGTTTCACTTTACTGCTATGGACGCCTTAGCGATAACAGTCTAATTATGAAATGAACTATACATCCCGGCGGCTGAAACGTCCTTTTTCTTCCATCTCCAGGAAGTTCTGGGAGCCGTAAACTTGATTGCGGTGTTCCCACTCGCCAATAAGCTCGCCTTAAGAGCAGAATGCCACGATGACCTTAGAGACACCTCAGCCTAGAAGACACCTTACCATACTTTCATTTATATTACTATCCACCAACGCAAAGTAAGTCCCTGAGAGGAATGCGCGACCCTTGCACAGTGGGACAAGAACAGTGAATGTGTGTGATAGAGAACGCATGCTACACATGGAGCAGAACCGTTAAGAAAACATTCACTCAGTACACTAAAACCGAGAAGATTTATTGACAAAGGTAGAAGTCGTCAGAATTTTTTTAATGGTCTGTAGCTTAACTGACATGGGGTGTCATAAACCTGTCTATGGAGGATATAGGAACCTTCTCCAACCCTCCTGCGTCTCATTCTCCGGAGACTTTCTTTGCTGTGGTATACTGTCTTGTTCTCCTTTTAAAGTTTAGTTAGAGGACCCGCCATTGTGTTGCTCAGTGCTTCTATATTCTGAAAGCAGAACTCTGTAAAGGATGATTGTGGAACGATTATAAATACTAATTATGTAAAAACGATTGGTTACACATCTTTTTTCCGTCGCTAAGTAACGACAGTTTTAAAAAGTGTTGTACATGTGGATAACTATTTCGGCGATATTTTTACTCAGTCATTACTTATTATAATCTTATCCTTTATAATCACCGGCTGAATATGGCATTTTCTTGGCTGAACGCAGCTAAGATCCTGGTTTAAGGATATGACTGAAATTTCATGAACATCTTCAAAACATCACAATTTTCTACTTTTAGTCTGTAAAATAATGTAAGCATTTCGGAATCCGAATAGTGCTTAGATAGCTCCCAAACGCCATGTTTAAATGCTCTAATCGAGTTTGAAAGTTAGGCGAATGCTCGTGTTAGATGTGAATTCTAGTGCTTTATTCTTCTTGAAATTGAAATGTTCAGCATTTTCCTTCATTTAAAGTACTCATTGCGTCACAATTTTGGTGTTAGTATAGTGAAACTTGCTGCACACGTTTACAGAGACACGGTGAATAGAAATGGCTGTAGGTTTTATTGTGAGATGCATTTTAGTCCACTTTCTTTATTCAAAACGCAACAATTTCAACTTTGTTGTTGCAAAAGAGCCATATTCATAGCCTTAAAAATGTCTGGAGCCTTAAATTATTGAAACACAGAGAAACCAGTGGCAATTTAAAAAAAAAAAAACAGATGTATTGGGAACCTTTTGTTAAAATATTAAGCCAAAATGTGGGTTATTTTGTCGCAAGGGACCTTTTTGATGATGTAACAAAAATAAATAAATTTGACCATAATTTCCAAGCTATCAAAGTGAAATTGATAAAAATTTGCGCTGTATTATGTTGCAGTATGTTACATCTACGGCTAAATCTTAAAAAGATAGCGATATTAATCTAGGATTTCAAAATGTTAGTCATTCACATTCTTATTAAATAAAGTTACACAACAGAACAAAAAAGCTAATTAGAATGGGTTAATCTTATAGTGGTGTAGATACTCTAACAACATTTTTAAAACATTTGCATTGGAATCTGCAGTTCTTTATTTATCTTTTTGGGCTTGTATGTACACTACCCTCTAAAATGCTCATAACCGCTTGAGCAATCGGGAGGAAAGAGTTACTTCCAGAAGTTAGTTATAAAACTTTCGATTTCGGCCCTCACACAAAACTTTTCGTTTTTTTTTTTTTTTTTTTTTTTTTTAACAGTGCTGTTCGCTAACAAAAGGAAAATCAGAATTTTTAACATGCTACTTCTCTACGAGAATTTCTGTTTTGAATACAACACTTTTAACCGAAGTGAGGGATACACAAATATAAAAGGAAAGAAAAAAAAATTACAATATATATCATCCCTTAACTTTCAAGTTACACTCTTAACTTGAATATCCATTCTTCCCACTTCCTCACAGGAAAAGCTAATACAAAATTGAGAACTTCTAACTTTCATAAGTTATTCAGCATCGATAAGGCACCCACAGCGTTGTATAAGTAAACAGCTACCACCCCAACATAAAACCAGCTTGAAGCCTTTGTCACAAAGATATCTGCTACAGGAGTTACGTAAAAACCGATATCTGATGTACCTGCCTATTCCTGTGTCGCGCTATCTCATATCGATTTCGTGGCTTACCTGTGCAACAAGTTTGCTCCAGAAAAGTGAAAGAAACGAAACAACTTCCACTCTGAAGAAGTCCAATATCGGAAAAGTTGGGGTTCATATATACAGAACGCATTCATTATTATATGCAAACGTAGGGAAATACCTGTCCAGCAGTTAACACAACTGTGCAATATTTTAAATAAAGTTATAAAAGTCTTATGTACTACAATCACCTGACTTAAACATCTTTTATTTGTATATAACTTCAAGTTCTGTGAAGATTGGGGAATTAAAGTAAATACAAAAAAGTCAAAAGTGGTGGTTTTCAAAAGGGGAACAAATTTGAAGAAACAGCAGCAACAATAGTTTTTAGAGGGACAAAAATTAGAAGTTGTGAAAGAATTGGAGTCCTTAGGGGTTAGGATGAATAATAATGGAGGATTGGAAGCGCATGGTAGGAAGTTGGTAACCAAAGAAAAGGTAACAATGTCGATATGCAAAGCGAAACTCGTTTTGTCAAGCAAATGGTTGGAGAGAATGTATGAAATACTGGCAGAGTCAAGGATGATGTATGCTGCAGATATATATGAGGGACGTCAAAATTAACTAATAAAATAGATCAGTTATACAAACAATTTACTAAAGAGATGCCTGGATTGCCTAGATCAGCTCCAGGTGAAGTAGCCTTAAAAGAATTAGGAAAAGCCAAAAGAAAAGGCATAACTGAAAGAGTTTTAAAATTTTGGTATAAATGCTTGATAAAAGATGATGCTGAAATCCTTAAGGTACGTATGAATCAACAAACGATATTGGGAAATAGAAAAAGTTGGTGGTCAGAGGCGGAAAAAACGTGAAAGAAATAGGAATGGGGGAATTTTGGAGACTAAAAAATAGGAATGCAGCAAGGTTTTGGAAAACAGTCAGTACTAGAATGGAGAATATAGAAACAAAAGAAATATATGGGATTAGAAAACAGAAAATCATTGACATTTTATAGGTTAATAAAGAGAGAACGGGGAAGTGAAAGATATGAAGACCAATGTAGCAGGCAGGAGAGGGGAGGAATGGCTTGGAATAGAACAGGGTCAATGTTCAAGGGGACAAAGAAGTAGCAGGGTAGAAATATGTGAATTATGTGGAGAAACAGATGGCACAGTTCGCGTTTTGACAGAGTGCAAAGACTAGCAGCATGCAGACAGGAAGTATGGGAGAAGAAATGGGAAAAGATGCAGAGTCAATAGCCTTTAAAACGCTTAAGGGGAAAAATGAAAGTAGAAATAGAAATATGAGGAGCCTGTTTTGGAAACCTAAAGAGCAATGGATGCAAAAAATAAAGATGGAAAAGATAAAATGCTGGAACAACATGTGGAAACAGATAGCAAACTAGAGTAGATGACGGAAGGGTGACTATGCTACTCAGCAATGCTATATAGAAGGCCTAGGAGCCTAGCAGGCTGAGCTAGCTGAGTTAAAAATGGCACCAAGCAATTTATACAACTAGGTTAAGAAAATATTATTAACGCAGATAATGTAAATATCAAATTGTATAAATAAATTATTTTCTATTCTATTCATATAACTTCTACAAAATATTCTTATAGAAATTTATTTTTCTATCTTCTTTATGCAATCGAGATAAACCTTTGTCATTTCTCTTCTTCTGTCCACAAAAGTGTAACAAAGTATGATCCTGTTAAGAGGACCCAACCTAGAATATATGATAATTTTCGAATAAATACATTGGACATCTACTGATGTCATTACCAACATTAAGACCAGTAGAGAAACTTGTCCTTTCATATAAAGGCTTGATAGTTGCCTTGTTAATACCTCATTTTTATAATATTGCCTTGATCAGCACGAAGCAGACAGAAAACCTCCCTTTTGTATGAGCAATTTCCAGAATAGTTGGATTGAGAAAATCCTGTGACTGTGACACATGGAACTACATGGAAGCCGTGAGTGATGCGGGAGTAACATTCTCGGTCAGCTAACTTCCGGTTGTCGACACGCGATGCGAAGGAAATGCACATTCCAACAATCCTGGGTATACAAGACACAGATGGCATGCAGTGATTATTTTGTGGCACTCACGGAAGATAACAACACGGTACGAGCAAATAGTTATCTATTTAGAATTATGCTGTAGCTTAGATAAAATAAATGAGAGATATTAGGTTTCGTAACCAATTATTATATCATTATTTTCAATTATTATTAGTACATATATCTATTATTTCGCTGTTCAATTTGGAAGTCTATATTTCTTATGCAATTAAACTGATTTTTAAACTAAATATTTGTTATAAACCTACTCTATTTCAAAACAATTTCTTGGATTGCATTACGGTATGCAGGGGATTCGACACTGCAACCATTCTTGATCTATTGTACTAATGCCTCAAGTGAGACACCCCCGAGAGGAAGAATGAGGCGAGAGGAGACAGAGGGGGCAGACCCAAGGAGCCACGACTGTGCAGAGGGCAGGGTCCATACTATTTACCAATTGGAAACTCTCCCGTAAGGCCAGCACAGCCAACATCCCACTCGCTGTGGCTTGGAGACCCTAAGCCGTCCTACCAAAGGAAGTGTTTACCAGGAGCATATCATCCTGACATTCAACACCGAGACTCCCGCCGACACTTCTATCCTGAAACAGACCACCAGATAAAGGTGACGTGAAATGATAATGGAGATGAAATGGAGGAACAGAAAATTCGGTGGATGTAATCAACCTACCCAGCATTTGCCTGGCGACCGGAAAAATAACCAGGAATCGAATTTGGACCTCCCGAATGCGGGCCGCAGACGACACCACCTGAGCCATCACGCTCGGTAAACAATTACTTAATTAGAACCTTTTTTTATCGTTCTCAAAGATTTGCAAAAAAAATATTTAGCAGTGTTGTTTTCGAAAGTTTTAAACTTCTAATTTGTTTCTACGTAAATTCATCTTACAGATCACTTATCGCATGGTTTATGGATAAAATATGAACTACTCATCAAAACTGTAAACTACACACTTTTTAGTTAATAACAGGTGTATTTCTAAAATTATGCATTGTGTCATTTTCAATTTGCTGAAAGATTCCAGCTATAACTTGTATTTATCAAGTTTCCTTGAAATTTACCGAACGTGGAGGAAAACCTAACGTGTTTCCAAATAAATTCATCTTACAAATTATCACGTGGTTTATGGATAAGATATTAACTACTCATCAAATTTCAAAACTGTGCACCTTTTAGTGAATAATAGGTATATTTCTAAAATAATGCACTGTGTCATTTTCAATTTCCTGAAAGATTTCAGCCATAACTTGTATTTATCAAGTTTCCTTGAAATTTACCTAACGTGGAGTAGCTCACCACGTCAGGAAAACCGAGCTTACGCTACCCCTAAAAGGGAAGGAGGCCTTTGCCCTTCTTGGGTCATAATCGACTATTTCATTCATTCATTCCTTGAAATTGTTACAGCAATTGCTTAGCATTTGGATGGCAACGAGCAATGTAATAAAAGCACTTCACAAATAATGAACAAAAGGGTAGATGGTGATTTTAGACTTCAAAATTGCACTCGCATGGCACTTAAAAATATTAGTAGTTTCACTAATAAATGTTCTTCTGTGTTAAAAGCCCCAACATTCGTCACTGGACTAAAGTATTTTTCAAAATTTTTACAAGTCGATAAATCGCTTAAGTGACTTGCCAATAATATTGTGGTCCCTAATGGTAAAAGAGCAAAAGTGAAATATTTGGTAGTTTAGAAATGCCTATTTTGTCTGATGACGTACTGAACCACCTTAATGCAAACATTTTAGTTAGTGACCTTCACAAGAACCTCTCGCTGTTTTATCAGAGCCGGTTCTGAAATACCCACGCCGGAGATCATCTTCCACATTTATACCTTTTGGCACACTATACTGTCATATTTCGGTTGTAGTATGGTGGCAAAAGCGAGAACTGTAAGGCATTCACCGCTTCCTCTTTGGCTCGGTGTCCATTTGCTTTTTAACATGCTGCAGTGGTTGTGTAACACGTGTTGCATATTTTATGACTCGCTTTTTCCCAGCACTGCTCTGCACATCATTTTTTTTAATCCATCTATCGAAATTCGGGTTGAGATATTCAAATATTCAATCAGTCCAGCCTCAGAACCGGACTTCATGTAAACAAAATATTGCGTATTCCCTTCGCGTTAGCCGAGCGTTCGTATTGGTCCCAAGGAACTTATTGCTCACATTATCGAATGAATGCAGAAGAGGGGTGAACGATACCAAGCTTCGACTTTCTTTAGTTTTACTATTCATATTATTTGCTATTTCATACTGATCAACAGTTTCGAATTATGATTTGTTAACATACTTGTTGATAACTCCAGATAATTGTACATATTTAAGATACTGTGTGCTAGTGTGATTTGGTTTCCCCACGTAGCATGAGCTATAAATAACCTCTTGTGTACGATATACCTTAAGTTGGGTTCTAGAGTGGGGCGATTACAGTATTCACTTTGCGACTGTGAAAAACAGCAGTCAATGAATTTAAATGCGTAACCTCTCGACTGCACATCACACTACTTACTCGACCATTTAAATGTCTTATCAGTGATAAGAGACTAGGGATCGGATTTTTAGGTGCTAAATAGTTAAATTTATTCATTTTTATACATTTAAATCAAGAAACTACTTGTTAAAAAGTTCAAATATTTACTAAAACAAAACAAAATCTTTCATTTTATATAATAGAAAAACTTGTAATAAAAAGATTTGTTTTGATAGCTCACCAGTGATGAATTATTATTGATGTCACATGTTCATTGTTGGACATTGTTTGGAGTTACAGTGCACAACACGACTTCTGTACTGTCTGCCCAAGACAAGAAGGCAAGCTAGACGAATGTGTAAAATAATCAGTTTTGCTTTCCGCACGGTATTTAAGATAAGACTTCCCAGTATGACAACGATGCCATATTTGTTTGAAATACGCAAGTGTTGTCACGTAACTCACCCCTCACCCACACATTATATATATCACTGCATTTACTGCAACAAATGCATTAGATCTGGCAGCATTGGTGACTCATATGCACTCTCATACACTCATTTCCTAGTAAACAGATCCACTAACAGAGCAGATTAGCATTTCAAACCTCTCTCCCCTTCATTCTTCTTTTGCCTTCTTGTGCTGGGCAGAGAGTACATTGTCCATTAGACATTTCTTCACTTAAAAGCACCTGCTTCACAGAAGGAGATGAAGCCGCCTAGATGTGTTTAATGTCGCATAAATGCTGGATTGTTGATCGGCTGTTACAGACATTCCACAAAGCTGACAATATAGAATCTTTCCACCTGTTTTTGAATGCATATGAAGAATCTTTAACGTACTGCTGCCACCGAAAACTAACACTACATTTTACCTTCGGTATTTTGGTATATACACGAATCACTCAATACATATTTTTAGCATTACCCGGCACTTTTGAACTGAACTGAAGGAACAGGAATAATTTGAACAGGTACACAGGAAAGAAGAGCTGTTTGTTACCTAAAATAAACTATTTGCCGACCTGTTTATTAAGGGTAGGACAGTTCACTGGATTTCTGCTGAAGATCATTCGTCAATAACTAACACGCAATCTATAGTCGTGTTGAGTTCAAGTACATTGCGCAATACTCTGCCATCGAAATCTCTTTCCTACGAGTTTCGTGTATATGTTTATATTGTAACGAGCTCTTGACAACACGTTATCTTACAGGGCAAACAGAAGGCTTCTCTTCTCATAAAGTCATGTTGTTTGCCACACAGAAAATGTATAAAATATGTACTAATAACTAAATTGTGCAAAATATTTAATTATACAAAAACACGTATTGACCTAAAAATCCGTTCCCTAGTTATCACACGTAAAACTTCCTGCTTGCCTTGAACATGCAAAGCTATACTTAAGGCTGTTGTAATCACAGAAGCTATGTTATCTCAAAACGTGTATTTACTTTCTTCCTACTTTAGAACTCCTTACGGCCTTATCCAAAACAAAATCGCATCTCGCTATATAAGTCGAATTAGTAACGTTTCTTTGATACTGTCCCCTCCTTTAATACCAATAAAAAGATTTAATTTTACAATGAATTTAAAAATTACTAATTAAATTACCTTAAAATGTATTTTACTTAAAATTAAGATACTATAAGGGCTGACCACTCAAAGTTGCTAGAAGTCATTATCAAATTAAACAATGTCATATAATCAGAAAAATAATACATTTTAGAATCCTAAAGCTCTCTCTAGAAATGATCGCACACTAAGAATTGACTCTGCTCTGCGACATTGTTTCTTTTGCTAGTAGCAATATTCTTAAAAGCAACCCAAGCATAACCTTTAAGGGCACCAAGAATGCCCTTACAAGTGCTAAAATTACAATCTTGACGTTACATTTTCTCAGTATTTATTGGTCACAGCTTGAAACTTTCAACTCGTATTCATGAAATTTAATGAAATGTATTGATTTACATTGTCAAATAATGTTTTTACTTTTTTTTATTTTAACATAAATATATTCAATCTTTTTGTGATAGAATCTGTTCTAAATAATTAAGAAAGCAATTCTGTATTAAAAGTTGCAAACTGATATAATTTTTGTTCTAGTTTCATTAGTTCCTGAGAAAGCGTAGCATTTACAGAAAAAATCTCAGTTTTGACAAAACAGCATAAAATGTAATACATAACCATATTCAACTCAATAAACTTTTGTTACTTCAGCTTCTGTAAAGTCCCAAATTATCAATACCAACAAGGTAAGAGAACAAAAGTTTAACACTAAAAGTTTCGATGTAATAGCTTTTTTTAAATAAGTTATTTAACATAGAACTCATTTATCTTTTTCATATTTTCAATTATTGGGCTTAAATTATTTTAAACTAAATTGTATAACCATTTAAAATACACAAAATAATCATTTATCAGCTAATATTTTGAACATATAATTTTTTTCACTGTTATCATTCCCAATTGCCTTAAAGGAACAAAATATTGGTGAAAATTTCCCGCCCCCTAAAATAGTTCTCTGAGCAGTTTGTTAATTCTATTTAATTTATATTTTATCTTTGTAGACACATTGCGTGTATTTTAAAAATGACGCTGCACCTACCATTTTGAACTGTAAGCTCTGCACCATTCCATAAGCATAATCCTACACAGGTTGTAGAGGAAAGTTTATCTTACAAACTGGTATTATTGTTAAACATGACAGATTCTGTGTGCTCGAGCCATATGCTTTCTTTCTTTCTTCGTTTTTACTTTAAAACCGCCCCTCCTCCCATGTATATTACATATAATTGATCTCTATTTATCGTAAATTACTAAAGTTTGCTAAATTAAATTTTAGTACAGTCAGAATCACACCATACATCCTTTAGTGTTAATAATATGGTTAGTTAAAAATTGCAATTGCTGATAAAGTGTACTAAAAAATATGGCATGATTACGAAAATAATCCTATTTTCTTTGATAAACAAACTCACTGAATAAAACAGAAGGCATGCATTTACAAAGGTTTCACTCCAATATGCCATATCTTAAATGTAGTTTCTGTAATAAAAAGATCACAAATTCAGCCACCTTAATATTAGTAGGGTAGAATTCTCTACTAAAGAGCTAATTAGGCAATATTCGAAATTTGCTCAATTTCTTAGCAAATACCCTACTGGAGTTATCATTTCTGAAGCGCGGTGTATGTGTTAAGTTGAACATTTCCTGTAAAGCTACCCAAATAAACAGTGTTCATGATTAGCAGATGTCAATATTTCCGTGGGAACCTATGGAACCAGCTTCACCCAATGCTCGTGTTTACACAACGGGTCTGCGATGACATGATGTTTCTTTTGGTCGTCCACACCCATTAGGTACAGCTCTCTCATTGTCTACTTGCACAAGCACGTCGCCATTAATTACTTGGCTGACGAGCTCGTGACACAAACCATAACTATCGAGACTTGAGCAATAACGTCAACCGCATCAACGCTGAAGAACACCTGCATATATCCGCTTGAACGTAACTACCTTCACTGTCAGCTGCAGTTGTTTGGGTCGGTAATTATATTATTCAGTGGTTTCCATTTGCAGATTCTAGTCAACGGAATGCAACCTTCATTTCCGGACGTGAATGGTCAATAAGCGCAACTGTAATGCGCCAATGTTTGCATATATAGGTGTTCCAGCTGTTACTTCTACAAGAGTGGGGTTTATTAAAACTGCTCCATAAATAAAACATAAAGTTACATTCTTACTTGTGTTTTGCTTAAAATCAAATCACAATTGACCGTTGTCATTATGGTATATACCGAATGAATATGCTCGAATGTATTCGGAATATTAATAATAAAGGCCGATTCACAAGCAAAACGACCAAGTCGAAATATATTCCACTTTACAGCAGTTCACCTTGGTTCCTGCTTTCCAGAGATTCCTGTCGTTTCATTGCCCCCTCTTCTTCATATGACCATATATTTCCTGGTACCACGTTCTTCTGGCTCTTCTCCTCTTTCTTCTGCCTGGTACTTCCTACTTTAGGACTTGTTTGGACCACCGTTCTTCCGACATCCGTTGTACATGTCCATACCGCTGTCGAGCTCTACTGGACATTCCCTCTATAATAGTTTCTAGTGCGTCTATTTATGTCTAATGTAGGTGTTTCTGACATGTAATGTTGTTTTTAAAATGTGTTTAGTCTTTCTAGAAAGCTTCCTATTCCATAAAGGACTGTTCAAACTTCTAATCGCCTTCCTTGCACAATTTACCCTATT
The DNA here is from genome assembly GCA_030765055.1 of Mantis religiosa. Lineage (NCBI taxonomy): Eukaryota > Metazoa > Arthropoda > Insecta > Mantodea > Mantidae > Mantis > Mantis religiosa. Next base: position 67,887,753 of record CM060959.1, read on the forward strand.
GATAATATCTTTTTCACAAGTACCAGTCTTACCTATTATAGATCCTAGGTACTTCAATTGTTCTACACATTTAATTACATCATTTACTTGTACATCTTTCGAATTTCTTCCTATTACCATATATTCTGTTTTAATGACATTTATTTTTAATCCGCCTGCTTCAAATTGCATTTGTTAATTTTCTAATTATATATTCCATATCATCTTTGTCCTGTCCTATATTAACCTGGTCATCTGCAAATAGTAAATTGTGCAATAAGCGGCCATTGATATTTAGTCCCATTCCCCTACGTGACTTATTCCACTTTATCAACACCTCTTCTATAAATGTCTTGTGACATGCCACAACCTTGTCTTACTCCTTTTGTTGTGGGAAATTCTGCTGATAACTCGGTTTCCCATCTTAACACTTGCCCCGCATTCATACATTCTTTTAATAAATTATATAAGGGACTTAGTTTTCCATTGCCATCCATACTCTATTTATAGGCACAAAGTCATATGCTTTTTCAAGATCAATGAATACCAAAAGCGCTTCTTTTTCTTTAGCCAACACTTTTTTCGGTGATTTGTCTAATCACAAATATATTATCACATCATGATTTGCCTGCTGTAAAGCCTGCTTATTCTTCCGATATCTTATTTTGTATTAACTCCTCCAATCTAATTTTAATAATTGTGCTTAAAATTCTGCTTATTGCTGTCATATAACACTAATCTCTCTAAAGTTTACTGGTTCTCGGCAACCTAACCTTTAATTCTGATAGGCACATATTCATCAAGTGTTAGTTCTAGTGAATGGATATTCTGTAGTTAGTTTACACGCAAGTCAAAACTGGTTACTTTTTATAAGAAAAGCCACAAAGAAGTGCAAACGCCGGTATAAATTAACAAATAACATTAATGCATGTCAATAATAAACGAATGAAAGTTTGCCACGACTAGTGGAACCGCATTTGCATTTCGATGTTGGTAAGCCGCAATTTTGTTGACTGAATTGGGAGCAGGTGAAAAAATACATGGGCAGTTAGGAGAAAACCAAATCCCAGTCCGCGAAATCAGCTTTCCCCTTTAATATCAATATGATCACCGGTATGAATTCCGGTTTTCGTTACCGGGCTGCTGCGAACCAAAATCGTTTGCCGCTTTGCTTCCCATTCTCGTTTCCGTTTTGGTTACCGTTCTTTGGTTATTCTGAACCTCCCTAACACTGGGAATCACAAAATAGTGAACCTCAATACTATGATCAAAGCACATTGGATACTTTTTTAAGAACATTATGCACTTGAAAATCGAAAGACTGAGTATGTATTGATTAAAAACACAATTGACAATTGAAAGAATATTGCTGCTGTTCGGTAAATGAAACAGAAATGGGATGCAGCGACATGCGTACTCACATCATCATGGTTCAATAACCAGAGGACGTTTTTCGATAAAATTGCATCCCTGCAAGTATATTACAGATCAACGACTGTGATAGGTCGATATCTGATATTACTGCTCAGCACTGAAAACGCGGTATATGGAACAGTTTGATATAAACAATCTGGCGCATAAGGCTAGGGTCCACAGTAACGGACATTCCTAAATTTCATTCCTTATTTTACCACTGACGTAACTTCTTCCACCTGTTATTACTTTGTTCACAGATAAAAAGAATGCAATACGGATCTGGGATCAAGAGAGTGAACATAATCACGTGAATTTCCTCCAGGTGTCATGTTGTCAACCGTTGCGGAATTCTGCACCGTCACATTAATGGAGATATCGCTTATATTCACTGACTATCGCTAAAAGGTTTCATCTGTTTATTTGGTTGGCAATTCTGAATAAGTGTAACTGCATAAAGAAAGAAGATAATGCTTACTTAGCGCATTCATATTTCCATCTTGTAATTTGCGGACTGTACCAAGAGGGGGGTTTCCGAACCCTTCAGCTGCGCGGTGCGAGTGCAGCGGACTCCAAGCTAAGTTGCCAGAAGAACACCGCGCCAACTATATTTGAGCCTCTCCGGAAGGGGAGCTGTTCGATTGGTTTGGTCTCAGCGGGGCAGTGGTTCATTGGGTACATTTGGCTTGCTCTGCCGCCCAGATGGGTTGAAAGACGCCTAAAAGCATCTCCGGTATTAGCCTGGATATTTAGTAGTATGGTAGGCTAGATCACTTGCACTCGACCGAGGTTTCTGGGTAGTCTTCTAGGATGGGTTGACGCGCGTTTGTGGCGTATCTACTTTCACACGAAAGGGGGGGGGGCGACAGGCTTTTTAAGAAATAAAGTAGTGCCCTAATGGAAACACCCACGAGGCTGCTTGGCGGCTCCCTGCTTACCGAGGTACCAATCATGCAAACTGAGAGATCGCTGCAACTATAGCTCCAGTTCGATTATTACTCTCTTCCGCTTAGGTGCACAAACAGAAAAAAATTAGCCCGTTTCTTTAGATCGCAATAGCGTTTTTCTTACTTCAAGTTTCCAATTACCTAATAAACACTAGCTACCATTCATCCTTTATCAGACCGCTCTATGATTAGCTTGAATCAAGCCCCTCCCAGAAATACAGAAGTAATGTACCGATGAGCGATGTTATAGTCGCTGTTAAGGAAGGAAAATTCATTATATTAATTAAATAAATTTATTTAAATAAGCAGAGATGTTTAGGTCAATGCAACTAATATGAATAGCGTATAGGAAGGAGCGGATGATAATGAGATACCTGCAATACTTAAATGCACCACACTCATAATGTTTACATGAAACTTTCTTCTGAGGTACACAAGGGACCAAAGCGTAAAACTGCTATCGCTAAACGGATATCCTTTGGAGATATTTCTTAAAATCAATATGTATTCTGACCATAAGCATTTGAATATACCAGTGTAAAATTGTTATATATGTATTATTGTAACAGTGTCGCATAACCATTATAGAATAAATAATAACAATAATAATTTTGTCCTAGTAGTAGTCAAAAGGCATTTAAATAAATGGACTATTATTACTAGCCTTATTAACATTATAATGTTTAATATAATTTTGAGTCGAACTAATACTCAATGCTCCACTTATTGCTAGTATTTACCTAGAACGCGTTTCGTTAGGATCTTCCTGTCATCATCAGCTGTTGTCGATGTTAGGAAGATCCTAACGAAATGCGTTCTAGGTAAATACTAGCAATAAGTGAAGCATTGAGTATTAGTTCGACTCAAAATTATATTAATTTTGTGCTTCATTGTATCATAGTCCTTACACAATGGAATTATGTTTATTTACTTAATGGTTTTAGATTGGTAAGCACATAAACAACCCATCTTTGGCATAACCTAAGTAACCTGTCAATCAAATGGCGGTAATTATGCAAGACCGAAGATGATCATTCAAGACGAAACTTTACATTCCAGTACCATCTTAAATCCCTTCTCTGTCATATGGAACACTTTTCTGGCAAACAAGCATAATTTTAAGGTAATAGATATGACTTATTTGACTAGAAACATATATTTAACGTTGACCGAAAAAATGGGGCGTACTTAGAAATGTGTATGTGTGCGTGCGTACGTGCTTGTTTGCGTCTATAAGGAACTGAGAGAAAACAGCACAACTCGAAAATGAAAGTTAGTACACTCTTACAACAGCAATTTCTTCCAAGGCACTAGACTATCTCAGCAGTGTTCGACTATCCTGATTGCCCTTTATTACAACATAAAGTGATAAGACAGTAAAGTAATTACTGATTAATAGTTGTTGATGCATCAAATGGCAGAAACGCTTCTGAACTTTTGACACACTATAAATCTAACTTTTAGCAATAATCCACCTATAATGTCTCTGCGACCACATTTACTGTGATATACGGTGAATGGAAAGAGACATTTTCTACCTCACTCCAATGACATATTTTCGTGCTTTGCATCACAGGATCGTTGCAACTGTCACTTTGGAGATTCTAGTAAACACATGGAGAGAAAGTGAATACTGCTTGGACCTTGTCGTGGTATAAGACATGCATACAAAATTGACAGCATCATAAACTCTGAAACTTCCTCTATCATGTTCTGCATTACTAACGGATTTGTAAACAGAATCAGTAATATTTAAGAACTTCCTCTCCCATTTCTACAAACAGCATTGTCATACTTTAACTCTTTCTTACTAGTAGTTTGTCACGGACATATATTCATGTACACATGTATTATTATTTCCTTATGAACTACGATCCTTGAAAAGAAAGCTTCTGCACAATTACTGCAAATTTAAAAGTTCATAAAGAGCACAACGCGTGTTCTCAGAATACATTACTTTTTAATTTTAAAATTCAGACACCTGTCATAAACGGAAAATTGGTGGTTCAAATCCCGTCAGATTCGTCACTTCGAAGTGTGTGTGTGTGTGTGTGTGTGTGTGTGTGTGTGTGTGTGTGTGTGTGTGTGTGTGTGTGTGTGTGTGTGTGTGTGTTTCCTTCAGATTTTCCTCAATTTTCATAACTGGCAAGTTTTCTTCCCCAATTACATACATCCATATGTCATTTTCAATGTTTACCGCCTGCAATGCTCTATAGTGTAATAACGAATTTCAACACAACAAAAAGAAAGTAAGATTAGTAAAACATATTGAACATTTAGGATTATGTACAGCAAATCGCTGCCGTAAATGTATTCTATCATCATTTCAGGTATTTCAAAAGAGATACTATGGCACAATGGTATCTGACAATTTTCTTCAATACTTCTCAGAAAAATAAGCATTATCTAAGTACTGCATTCCATTGATACTGACATATATAGGTTTGTGGCTCGCTGAATGAACAACTGTGCTTGTGTTTAGTGTGTGTGTGTGTGTGTGTGTGTGTGTGTATGTGTGTGTATGTGTGTGCGAGAGAGAGAGAGAGAGAGAGAGAGAGAGAGAGAGAGAGAGAGAGAGAGAGAGAGAGAGAGAGAGCGAGTGGGCTCGTATAAACTTTTATTTTCTCAGAAATGCTCAGCGATTTTGATTAAAATGCCATATGCTTAATAAAATGCATAAATGATTTTTTCAAACAATAGACTTTACTTTAAAATACACAATTCCTGAAATATATTTTAAATAAATAGTTAAGTGCAGAGGTTCTACTTCCATTAGTCCTGGGCCCGTAGGACCAAGGACCCGGGCCTCCTTCTACCCGGGAGCGATGGATACTCCGGGCTATTTCCATAGGGCACTATCTGATTTCTTAAAAATCCCCACGCTGAGCATAACGTCAAGACGGGATGGAAGTGGTTACGCCACTTACGCGCGTTAACCCCGCAGGGAAGACTACCGAAAATCTCGGTGGGGCCGAATGGTGATCTAGCACTCCTTCTACTAGCTCTGCAGGCTAGTATCCGAGACTTATGAGGCAACCCTCTACCCCCTCCGGGCGGCCGTAGCCTGGCCGGAGGTACCCAATACCCCGTGGGTGTCGGGAACACACTGCCCCCTCGAGTCCAACCCAATCCGAACTCCCCTACGTGAGCGGCTCGGCAGTTCGGCCCGAGGTTTCTCTAGTATCGTCAGAGGTACCACGAGTGCTAAGGGTCCGCAGCACCCGCACCTCGGCAACTGAAGGGGACGGATTTCCTCCCCTACGGGAATTTTAAATAAATAGATATTTTGTTTTTAGCCTCGGTATCCGCACCGCTGGTGTGTCGGAATTCCATCCTTTTACACACCAGTAAATCTACCGACATGGCTGCCGCTGGTCAGGGCTGGATCTGAACCCGCGACTTTGGGGTCAGTAGGTCAGTAGCTAACCAAATATAGATTATTTTAGGCATTCACGATTTCCATTCCCACCTCTGCAGCATTGGTGGTAGGGTGTCTGCCTCATATTCAAAATATCCCGAATTCGAAACTCGGTCAGTATGAGTTATCTCAATATTTCTTTTGTTCAGGGGTTTCTCCTTATCCTGAAAGATGAATGTTTGTTAACTCTAACCTCTACGAGCTCTGGGCTCATTTGAACACCTTGCTCCATTCAGTTCATCGTCCGATATGAGTTATATTGAAGGATGTGAATTAAAAGAGAATATTTCTACTATGGATGGGCTGATATCAGTTTTTCTCGATTCTCGATACCGATATCGATACCGTCATTTCTACTTCTACTTCTAGTTTCAATATAAACTAGAATTCTAGGAGAACTGTGTAATGTCAATAAAGTTAAACTGGTGCGCAAATTTTATTGAGAAAAAACTTAAAATCATCAGTGTTCTTGTTTTTAAAGTCTACATTGGACTTTTAAAAGCAAAACAGTCCACTTTTACAAGTTTTTGTTAAAAAATACTAGCATTTTTATTCTTTCGAGGTCAAGTATACTTGCATCCTGCCATGTTAAATAGTCTTTCAGAAAAAACCGTTGCACGTGGAATACACAATTTAGCCGTTTTTTCTCTTTCGAAATTTTGAACTTGTTTCCCAGTAATGCAGTACACTACAAAGAGAAGATGACATATCATCGTTGAGATATGCAGCGATTTATTCTTGGGAACTGGTAACTAGCACTGAATTTGACACACGATTATTTTGTTGCATACTGTGCAGGTACCACATTCCTGACAATTTCACGGGCTGTGCAATGTTCTGCTTGCAGCAATAATATGTTCTAATTTTAAAATAAAATAAAAATTGCAGAATCACCATCAAAGTATCGAAAAAGTGTCGAGGGAATTTTCTAAAATATCGTTTGATGTTAATACCATACAAGTACGGTGAGTAAGTATCGAGGACCCAGGAAATTTCTAAATTTACTTTATTATTGCTCATAATATGAAATATTTATGCTTGTTTTTTTTTTAAATTAGATCATAATTCGTTCCCTTCCCCTCCTTTTTCCCATGGTAATGCGAGAGAATGGAATTTCAAAACTGTCACATAGCTACTCTAACGATTAAGCATTTACCTCGATTTAATTGAAGCAAATAGAAGAATAAGTTCAGTAACTAACAATTTGTAGAAGAATGGGTAGAGCATGTAAGTACATGTCAATGTTTTACATCACAAGTCACATTATTCACTGTGCAGCGCACACACAGAGCAAAAGGTCCAAGATACAGCACAAAGAAAGGTAGATAGTATATGTTGGAAAGAAGAACTGCTGAAGCCTCAGTGAAAGTTGGAACCTACAAGCAAATAGCATTGACGGTTACACAATCAAGGGCGGCTTATCTAACAAAGCGTCCTTCAACATGCCTGTTGATCCACTTTACTGTTCTGCATGTTTTTCCCCCCATTACAGTTGTCACAAACAGGGTTTATCTACACGAAAATGTGCAAGTTCGCAGAAAACTTCTGACTGTGTAATTGGGCAAAACCCAGCTTCTAAAAGCTGTTATTAGTGTTTTCTTCCATAGAAACATTGCAACAGAGATAACTAATTACACTATATTTTATATTTTTACGTTCTCTACCATCTACTTATTCGGGCATAATAAATTGAAAAATATCGCGTTCCAATGCGAAATTTCCCAGGACAGAAATAAACGTCTTCAAATTAAACAGATTTTTAGATTTCGTTAAAGTAACATTTGTCGAACTTCTCCGTAACATTGACTACGACTCTATGACATGTTTGGAGAAGTGGGGTGAGAGGACACCAAGGGTGGTCGGACCTGAGCAGAGATATCATACAGCACAGACTTTTTATCTTTATTGTTAACTGCATGCCCCATTACATGGCAATATTACATGCATTACAATACATCATTTCATTTTTAATTTACAGATTCAATTTTAATTTTATAGGCTTAACAGACTTGTTTCCTAATTTAATTTTGAGATATACACCTTTGAGCTTTTCTAACTTATATCTTTGTAGTGATTTCTCTGGTTTACTAGCCAATTCATGCATTGCATTGTTTTATACATAGTATCCTTGTAGTCTTATCACTAATTCAATTAGTATATTTAGAAATATACTGAATTTAAAATTAACTATTTTTATAAGTTAATTGAATGAATATATTTGCAGAGTGGTTTCGAGGATTGTGCAATAAGTTCCTGGTTGGTTGTGGCCATTTTGCTCCTCGTTTGTGCACTTCTGCCACCGATAGGCATATCTGCTGTTGTGTGTCTTTACATTCAAAGATTACATGGTTAACTGTTTGTCGGAGGTTAATGCATGTACTACAGCACAGACTTAATACTGGTGCAACCAGCTCCCCTGCAAGTTTACAAATCTCCTGGGAAGGGCTGGGACAGGGAGAAACAAGATTTACAAAGAGCAAATTCCCTACCATGCATACCCAAAACTCACCAGTATGAAAAGTAAAACGAAATGAGAAGTTAAGCTGAAATGGAGTGATAGGAAATTAATAATTATTCTTTACAGCATTAGCCTTAGTGGTCCGGGTAAATCTCCCGAAAACATTCAATGAGTCAGCAAGATCGGCCATGGGATTCGAACCCAGACCTGTAGAACCTAGGCCAAACACCTAAACCATTCCGCTTGATCTCTCTCTGTCAACCATTTCCGAAATACTTTATTTTTAGTTTTACATTTGCAAATACCACACTTTTGTTTTTTCAAGCGATAAGTACTGTCCAACCAACACAAGAAGGCAAGGCAGAGGAATGTGTAGCGTAATCACTTTTGCTGCCCGTATGATGTTTATGTTTGCCTTTCGGATATGATAAGGATGCTCTAGTTCATGTAAAATACACTGTTTTCACATAACTCACCCGTGAATAATATCATCACTGCAGTTACTGAAACAAGCATTAGATTTGGCAGCATGGACGATTCATATGCACTCTGATACACTCATTTCGTAGTAAACAGATCCACTACCAGAGCAGGTAAGCAGTCCAAACCCCTCTCCCTCTATAGGCCCCGCTTGCCTTCTTATGATGAGGAAACAGCAGCTCTGCTCTCTCTCTCTCTCGTGGTCATGCAAAGAGCATAGAAGTTAAAGGTCATTATATTACCATCCTTCCACTTCATGGCTTTGAACTTTTCAATCCGTTCTTGCTCCAATTTGGTCTGCCCATTTTGTCTTCGGCGTTCCCTGGGTTTTGTGCCTTTGGGTTTATAGTTTATGACTAATTTTAGGTATTCTGTTATTATTCATCCTTTGAACATGTTTTCCCATTGATATTTATTGTTGGCAATAATACTATTTATTCCTTTTACTTTTAATTCTTTCCTAATATCTTGATCGCATGTTTTGTCTTTTTTAGTGTACTCGACTATTGCTCTTAAAATTTCACTTCTGATGTCTATATCCTAGTACTATTTTCGTTTGTTAATGTTCATGTTTCTTTTTCGTATATCAAAATTGGTACTACCAATTTAGGCATTAAGGGCTTTTTTAAATGTGTTTGTTATACATTTATTTATTTTCTCTATTACTCCGTTTTTCCCTGGTACATGAAGTATTATCTGTTATTATACTGTCTAAAACCATTATTGATCTAACTGGTCTAATTCCTCTAAAAGCCACAATTTTAGATTTATTTGTTGATATTTTCATTCCATATTCAATAGTACTTTATTTAAACAGTGTAGCATTTTCTGCAGGTCCTTTTCATTTGTGACCATTAGTATTTGACTTTTCAGTTTAATTCCTGACACATTAATATCTCCATTACCTTTGACCAAATTCTTACTATTTCGTCAATATGCAAATTAAAAGGTGCGGTTGATAAAGAATAACCTTGTCTTACCCCACCATTAAATATCACTGGTTCTTTTTAATTCTTATTTTCGTATCAGTATACATGCCTTTTATAACTTCAATTAGTTGTAGTGGCATGCCTTTACTTTGTAAAATCTTCCACAGCATCGTTCGTGATACTGTGATACTTTATCAAAAGCTTTATAATAGTCAATAAATAACAAGTGCGTATCTAAATTTTCTTCTCTTCTTTTTTCTATAAAATGTTTCAGAGTGAGCTACTGCTATCTGCTTTATAAAATCTATCGCTATGGCCTGCTCTGTTCTCCTCAAACCTACAAGAAATGTGTAAATGTTACGTGTATGTTTATCTCGATTATCAAGTAGCTAAAATATAAAGTTTTGTAAGAATAGTTTATGGAAGTATCAATAGGGAAAAATCATGCGCTGCAATATATATTCCAAGAATATTTTCGAAACAAATGCAGAAACCTATGCTGCTGTTCACAAGACGACCTTGTTCTGCTAGTGAGTATTCCGATCACGTACATACATATCTCTCAGCCAGATGAAGCGAATTACTGAGCAAGCTCGAATCAGGACAGGGAATCATTTCTCTCGCCCAACTATTGGCCTGCAATCTGTTTCTCTAAATGGAACAGCTAGTGTCAAGTGAATCAGAAAAAAAAACCACTCCATTATATACATTAGAGTTACTTATTCATTTAAGTTACTTTGTTAACCCATTAACATTATCCTCATATTAATTATTCACACGTTATCCCACAAGCTTATCCAATTATATGAAATGACTTCCAGCATTGACATAGTTAAAATTAAATTGGGAGGTTATATTTGTTTGTTAATTCTAAAAAAGTATCGCCAGTATAATAATAGGGCATTTTTCTTCATGATTTTGAAATGTTCTGCCCATGTTTACATTTATGGACAGTAATGAATCATTTAATCCTACACGAGATCAAAACTCATTTCCATCATACACATTCAGTGTTAATGGAGTCCTATACACACCCACACAGGTGTCTGAATATTCTTTTTCACGCTACCACTCAATATGCTTTGGTTCCCTATCATGAAATGCGCCCGAGTTAGATTGCAACCTTATGCGGTGCGGATTCAGTGGGAGGGACCAGCTTGAGTGGGAGGAATTTAAGGACCTACGATAGGTAGCGAATCCCGGCCAAGATAGCCAACTCATCGGCTGGGGGTGCCGTGATATTGACCACATCTCCTCCCCCTATCGGTTGGATGATCGCCCACCTCTGCCTCCTGTGTGGGCGTGACGCCGACAATCCACCTGGCAGGCTCTGGCTTGCTTGCGGGCTGCTAAATTGTGGATTTATTATCAACATTAGCTAGTCAGAGTAAAATCATGGATAGGACAAGTTAAATTAATAGGCCCTTCCTTGCAGAGAATCTAACCACGAACCTCCAATCCTAAAGCGGCAATAAAAGGTTGAATGTCATAAAAATTCGTCCTGAATATTGTAAAAGGATAAGATAAATAGTGGGTTAAAAGCAAAGCAAGTATAAACATACACATATTGCAGTCATGCAGTGTAATTAACTGACAAAGAATTCAAATTAAAACCAATCCAAAAAAGGTATGTTCATTAATGCTGGCAGATATAATTTTAAACAACAAAGATATTTGCATTAAAGTACTCCTGTTTTCCTGCAATTGGTGGTAATGTATGGTAACGTGCAAGCTGTGGAGAATGAATCATAGCGGTTTCACTTTCTCAAATGTCAGGCTGTAACACACCAGATCCTCATCTAATGCAACTTAGTGCTGCAGGATTGCATACCAAATTATCTGCAGATGAAACATTACATCCCAAGCTGGCGAAGAAAATGTATGCACCACACAAAAGCAGACGAGGTATTCAGCTTCGCATCTTGGGTGGGGAAATGACTGCAAGATAATTGCACAAACTGTTCAAATCTGACTAGACACGTTCTAATGTATTTCGCCACAGGGAAATATGTCTCTTTTCTGAAACTTCCTACATGCTTAATGTGGATTCATGAACTTCATGCAAGTGTGCCTCTGCGCAATACCTAAAATACGAAATAAGAAATGCTATTAATTCACGACAAGTGCACTTAAGAGGTCCAAATCAGAATTGGGCTGTAAGTTAAAAATCCCTAACTTTTTATTTTTATTTGTTTTGTTTTTTGTTTTCACTGCACTACTAACTAGTTAGGAAAGATGCAATATGTATGCAATGTACTTTTATAAGAAAAGCAATTATTTGAAATGTGCTCTTACAAACAATTAACTAATTTTCAAAGCATAGACTATTAGATTCTATGATTTTGAGCTATCGTTCAGCGAGGTTTATTATCCCACGATGGTACCAGTCTCTGATTTTTGATCTGAAGAATTCGGCGACACTCACTTGCACTGCTTCAATGTTGTCAAAATGTCTTCAATGTAAAAAATGGGCCATGGATCGAAAGAGTTGACAATCTGATGGTGCGAGATCAGGACTGTATGCTGGGTGTGGTAGCAGTTCGATTCCTCTTTAATTCCTCAATTTTTCCATGGTTGTTTGTTGTATGGGATGCTGCATTGTCCTGTTGCAATAGATTCTATTTCGGTTAATAATACTGGGTATCTCCGTCTCAAAATGTCACGAACTCGTCCGGTTGTTGATTATAAATATCGAAATCAATCGCCCGCCCATTTGGAACAAACTCCCAATGAATCACACCTGCAAAATTCCACCAAACACACATTACTTTGGAACCAAAATGATTTTTTTAAACGAAGACTTTGGCAGATTGGCGAGGATCAAGCCACTGTTTCGAGGCATCAGGGTTTAGGTAATATACCCAAGTGACAATTCTCCTGACAAATCTATCACCCATGGGATTACTGATAAAGCTGACAACAGATATCTACTCTATGTTACGCCTGTTGTGGTGTCAGTTCATGAGATGCAAATCTACAGCTTCTCTGTGATTTTCCAAGCGACTTAATGTGGCGATGTATGGTATCTTCTGAAAGTCTACGGCTACTTTTTTGCGGATTTTCTCGCAAAACTTGGCGTATCTCAATATTCCATACTTTACGTCTTCCAGAACGTGTTTTCGTCTCCACTGTTGAAACGCTAAGACCATCGTGCCACACGCTCACTAACGACATCTCCTTGCAGTTCACATATTTGAGCTGCGGCAGAGGCTTTATAATATTGTTTCCAGTTTTTTTTTATTTACGTCCTCCAAATTTAAATCATATCGGACAAATAATTAATGGATGAAATGATGCTCATATGAGCCCGGGGTCCATGGAGCTTAGAGTTACCCGACATTCGTCTTCCAAGATAAGGGAAAACCCCGGCAAAAACCTTATAAAGGTAGCTCACCTGACCGAGATTCTAACTCGGGACCTCTTGAACGTGAGTCAGACATGCTACCATCTATGCTACCGAGGCAGGCTTGTTTTTTAGAAGGACTAAGTTAAGTGCAGAGGTTCCACTCCCATTAGTTCTGGACCCTGCATACTCCGGGGCTCTTTCCATAGGGCAACACCTTGAGTCTAAAAAGTCCCCCCCCCCCCCGCTGAGCACATTAAGTTCAAACTTTGTTATCTCCATTATGTGATTGTTTATTAACAACTGAAGATTGATACACGCTCGCCATGTACCCAACACTAGCCATAGCATCCTGTAAATAGCATTGCCAAACAAAAGAAATCCGATAAATTTTTAAAACCCCAAAATCAAGAAACCGACATTACTTATGAGACCACCTAATTACATAATTTTTAGAAACATCTTTCTCTCTATTTCTCTCTCTGTCTCAGTGTAGTTTGGAGTGGGGATTTTCTTTAAAATCTCCGTGTTGCATCCTTGGAAAATGTTTAACTAATACAAAATTTGGAACTTAATCGACTTTTCGCTTTTAATTTATGCTCTTCACAGCGCACACAGTTCTTTCTTTCCTTTTCTTTTCCACGTGTTATGCACTAAATAAAATATCCAATGTGCTTCCTATGTGAGTGTAACTGTTGGCTTTTCTAAACATTTAAATGCATATTTAATAAATTGATATATTTTCATTTTATATACTGTTTAAAACAGAAATATATGTTCCTAACTTTCTCTACCGAATACCAGTATTAGGTAGAGTATTGTACAACACATTGCTACCAACTTCCTGAAGTAGTTTTCGGATTCACTGAATCCAAAAAGGTATCCTTTTTAGAAAAAATGTCCGTGCATATATGTACGCGAGGGTTTGTGTGTGCATGAGAGAGGGAAGGTGGCGGGAGAGCAGAATAACTTAAACTACCATTTATCTATACATGTGGTTATTTTTCATTTTTTCAAAAAATTGTTATTTTGAGTATTTTTTATCAAGAATCGTGTTTGAACCATCAGCTCTCATACATTATAAGTTACAAGGGGTTAAGTAAGGTTGTAATGTGACAACGTGCTTGGCAATGGAATTGTGTATTTTGCGGAGTTGTGAACACAGGAATCATGCTCTTAAGTCGGTTTCCGATTTTCACTTGTGCGCAGATACCGTATTAATGATATACCTACTAAACTCGCATTAAGCCAACCATAAACTGTAAAGAGTCGATGTCACAGAGCCACGGTCAGTATCCTCGGTGTATTGTGCACAGCCAGAAGTAATCAAATACCGGATTATAACACGAGGCGTGAAACATTCACTACACAGAAACGAGATTTTAAACCTCAAACTTTATTTTCAGTCTTAAACAATGTCTTAAGATTTACCTATTCCACTTATATAGCCATCAATGAAAATGCTTTCTGCACTCTATAAAAATACTACCCTAAGTCTGAAATACACATTTGGACTTACCATTAAAAAATGTTATTTTAAAGCCACTTAAGTATGTTTTTGTTGAATAATGTTTACGAACAGTATTAAAAAATAAGAAATAAAAGTAAACGGAAAATACCAGACTCATTTTAAGGCTGTAATGATTTCCACGGAATACGCCCATACTAAACAATTCTTTGTAATAAACATTTTTCTTTCTTTCTTTACTTAAAAGTGCCTTTATAATGACTGGTTAAAAAAATATCTGGGCCGTTCTCTTCATTCTCATTGGAGTTATGTATATCTAGATAAACTTTTAAGAGAAAAACTCTTAACATAATCATATGCAAAACTTATTACAGTATAAAATTCGACATTTTTCGTCACATTAGCTGTTTCTTAAATATTCGCCGTATAATTCTGGTGAACATATGCGATTTTTTTTCTACTAAAATAATTATTTAATAAATTCAGACAACTATAATGTTGTAATGACTAAATGACTAAATCTTAGTCGCGATAGCATTAATAATAAATGTATGAGTATTTATGAAGTGTGTACATGAATTATTATTGGAAGATAAAATCCCTCTGATTGAACTGCTCGTTATGTTAATTTGGAATCCCTAAAATAAAGAAAAAGTCAATCCAATTACTCATCATACTATTTTTAATTTTATATTCTGAATTCTTCCTTTTCTATAATTTCTTTTACAATGTATTTTTTTAATTATATGATTTAGACTTTTTAGTGTTTAATGCTTTCGAAATTATCTTATGTGCATTTACTGTAGCAACTGCTAAATAATACCTAACAATATCGACGACATTGTATAATTTAAACTGACGGAAAAATAAATTTATGAAGCCTTAGAAACTAAGCTGATAGTGGGAAACTTTAGTTGGAACTTCGATAATTTTTTGGCATTTATTGTTCTCCGTTAAAAAGAAACCCTGGTTATTTAGAGCATTTTATGTTTTAAAAAATGTATTATTAAGTTCCTGAGAACGCTATTCTTTTAGCATTAAATAAAGAATTTCAAAGAAAAATAATATTAAATAAATAAAATCATAGGCCAAAAGTTTCTCAATGTCTAATAGCTCCAAATGTTAATGAGGAACTATACAGAGCGCACGTTTTCTTTGTCAATGCTTTCAAAAATAAAGAAGCGAGGAGCTTCACGCCAGTAAACTAGTTGTAAACGGAACTAGGTGGGTAACGCCATGTTTATATTCCTGTCTATTTTTAACAAATCAGATGACGTGAGGTACTATGTGGCAACTTCAGCGTTGCGACAGCAAGCATCATGATGTTAGACCACCTGCCCTTCACCTCTTCCTTACAGCATCGCCAAACTTGTCAACAGCGCATTCTTGTACCATTCATTCAAAGTTGAAGTGTGTGGGAATTAATCCTTCACATGTTTCGCTAATGAAGTAGTTCACATTTAGCTACGTCGCATGGGTTTTACAACTGTAATAAGGAAATGAAGATAACATGAGAATGTTGGGACCCGTCGACTCTACAGCTCAGCTGAATTCCAAAATAATGGACTTTACTGAGAATTGGGGGAATTTGGGTAGAGCGGCAGGAATTCATTTAACTAAACTTTATATCCCCAAGCCAAACTGCTCTATGAAGTAAGAACTCCAACCATGAATTATTAATTACTAACCATAGTCACAGAGTGGGATAGTTGTATTGTCTAAAACTATTTGCAAAACTCACAGGAATAGGCACATTTAAATTGCAACCTCTAATGAACATTTTATATTATAGATACCTATTCTTCATTTAACATTATTGCTACCTTATTTATTTATTATTGTCCTATTGTGCATGTTACTATCTGTTCATTATTCTATTTTTCTATTTAGTTGTTTGGCAGCCTCTCTGTGGAGGAAGCTTGCATAAATAAAATAGAAAAATTTCAGGGGCGAGGATAAAGAAACACTTTATATAGTTTCAAAATTCTAATTGAAATAATAAGTTTTGTTGTAAGTACATTGTTTACTAGACTTTGTATTCTTAATTTGTCACATCTATCACTTAAGTGCAGTTTTATACTAAAGGTAAAGTTTTAAAAAGTTCTTAAAATAGCTATTCAATATCCCTGGAATAACTGAAGATTATAATATATATACTCAGCACCGACTAAATGCTGCGAAAGTGATATGAAGGACTACATTTTTAATTTGGTTTCTAGAATGAAACTTCCTTTTTCAAAGGAAAAAAAAACACGCCTCTAGAGTTCATTAATTTTACAGTTTTTAAACGACATTCAAATGCGGAAAAGTATTCAAAATGGGGAAGATCATTTTAGCTTTGACCACTTGCATATCCACTTCACCTAAAAGAATGCTTTTCTTCTGTCCCTCAAAGTTAGAAAACAATGTTTTTGTTTAATGTAGATTTTATAACATATTTAACTTTTATTCTAAATAAAAAGGCTTATACTATTTTTCTCATTCACAACATTCATTACCGGTCGATGCTATTAATTTTCCTACAACAAAATAATATTGTAATAAATATAAACTAAAGGATGTCTCCAGAAATACGTTTATATTCGGCCTTATTTTTGACATCAGCATTGCAGATAGATACTGAAATAAGAACTGATTCTGATCCGGAAGATCCAAATCCCTCAGTGACAACAATTTTGTAAAACAGGCAGAGATTACACAAGAAACATCTGAACGTTTAAAAATAAAGCTAACAGAGAAGTACGAGAAAAATTGACTTTTAAATGCATCTTGCATGTTTACAAAGACCAATAATTGACTACTAATCTTAAAACACCAACCACCCTAACCCAGTATCATACTGCAGAGTCACATGCACATAAGAAGGCAATTTGGTGGGACTCGTGCTCATATTTCTCTAAAAATTCTATATAATTTGTATCCTAATAATCGAGCAGATAAATAACATGTAATATGATAAATGTACGTTTAATATCGTGTTGCTCAAACTTATTCCGTTGGTTTAACAGGCTCTTTTAAGCCTCCTAAAATTCTGTTCCCCCAATAACAAATCTTTTCTTATGGTGGCCTTGCTTGGGAAAAAATAACAAAGGTAACACTGATGACTTGAATGTGGTTCTTCAGGTATCAACTAGCTGCAACCAGTTTTCTTTGCACGATGCAGTCCATTTATATAAATGAAGGTCAAAATAAAAACTGCATTTTAAAACAGAAAAAATAAACATGTATTTGCTAAACAAACAAAAAAAAAAAAAAAAAAAATAGTAGAGGTAAGCTGGTACCCATAAAAACAGTCTAATCACAGTACTTCAGGCCATTTAAAATTTAAAGGTAACGCTGACCATACTTTTCCTTCTCGAATTCGAGAATGAACAATTTTCCCTATTTTTTCTATGTATAAGATGCACATATACATTCTCAAGAGTGCACATAATGTACACTATTTGCGCCTAATGAATATTATTCTTTCTTGGTTGTCTTTGGCTTTACACAAGCACATCCTTTTTAATCTGCATAACGTTTTGCATCTTCTTATGCAATAACTCTTGGCTCCAACTTTTAATTTTTATATTAAAGTGCTGGTTTTTAGCATAATGCTAATCATTACTTGGGTAAATCTAGAAAAAAAAGTATATTTGCAGTATGGGCTTGTAACTAGTTCGTGCAATATATAAGTACATATTTATTTATTTATTTTACGCAACTCAGGTGATGTTATAAATGATTAATTCGCGCAAATCAAGACTTAGATTTTGGCGACAGGTTACTCTGACTTATCCACAGTTGTTTACTTCTAATCCAAAGAGGCCGGTACGCAGGTGGACAAAAGTTCGTTTTGATTACAGAAGACATAGACACACAACAATGGCATTTACGACTGGCACACCCAAATAAAACGGTCCGCACACCCCTATTCTTAACAACAATTCAAAGATTACCAAAAGTCATCTGTCAGTGTCCATTTGCAATGTGGGAAGGTTGATACAATACGAGTATAGTGACACGGTCAGGTTGCGGAATGCGGCTGGCACCGGGGTCATCGCAGACCGGTTTCTGCCGCGAGCCTTCCTCCATTAGAGGTAGGTGTACGTAAACTAACGGTGCAACCTTCCTCTTATTTAGCACTTATGTCTGTGTTTCCTCAAATATTCAGCGTTCTAGTTGTGTAGCGGTCACGGTAACTTTCTCTGTCCCACGCTATCAAATTCTTCACCGTGTTCCACTTGATGCACCAGAACTTCTACTGGAATACCCATCGATATTTACCCCAACCTTCCTTTCAACCAATCTACACAGTTCCCAACTGTGACATCGTTAACTTAAGCTGTGGATAGTGCATATTACCTACAGCATAAAATCAGAAAACTGCAGTTAAAATGTTATATTCGTTTTAAAAGTTTGCCATTTGAAAAGGGTATTAAACACCGAAAATTAAAATAAATAAAAAAAAAAAAAAAAGAACCTCTCAGAAATAGCTAACCCACCAGTTGTACATCTTTTGTGAAGCAAAATTTTGTCTATCTCTTCCTTTTGGCAATAAATTATACAAAAACTATTAAAAATGACAGTACTTTGCACCCCTATTCCCAAAAAATGCAATATATACATTTTATTTATCATGTATATGTGTTAAACATATGGCATTTTATATAAAAAACAGTTGTTATTTTTGACAAAATAAAAGATAACGAAAATGCTTAAATATAGTTTGGGGCGAAAGAATTTAATTAAACATCATGTCGCTTCCCTATAAGCTGAACCTATGTACAGTAAATACAATTATTTTCGTGTTTTAATTATGCTGTACACACACACACGCACACACACACACACACACACACACACACACACACACAGAGAGAGAGAGAGAGAGGGGGAGAGGGAGAGGGAGGGGGAGAGACAGCAAAGGTACTGTTTTGAAAGGAAGGAATTCTAGGGATTAAAAAACGTGTTTTGTAGCAGTGACATTTCAATATTGAGTTTATTCCTGCAATGAAAACAGAATATAATCTACTTACTATAGGTAAATAGAGGAGAAGATAAAAAGAATCGCAAACTTTCAGAGGATGCGGGAGCGATGGAAACTCCGGGGCTCTTTCCATAGGGCAATACCTGATTTCTTAAAAAGCCCCCCCCCCCCCCCCCCCATCGACAACAACGTCAAGACAGGGTTGTGCGTTAGTTAACACGTTCGCACGGAGGAAATTGTGTAAACTTGAATATTCGAAATATTCTACGAAAATGTTTGACACGTATTGTGAAGTTAAATGAGATCTATAGGGCTTTTGTGTGTCATATGTTTCTTGGTTATACAAAATTATACAAATCCAATTAAATACACCGGCAGACTTAAGCGCATTCATAGACAATTCAAGATGTAATTTTAATTTACCATATTATGCTTATGGTATTTTAACCATAAAGTTTAAAGACATTTTTGACAAAATTTGTATCGCATTTTCAGAAGAATGCTATTGTCCCAGTTTTGGTTTATCAGTTATTCCATGCTGTTCTCTCTCTCGTATCTTTTTCTAATTTTTGCGTTCATGGGACTTCAAAAAATGCACTTTCGCTGAAGTGTGTATATCAATGTTTCAGCGAAACACTCTATTGCACCTATTTGTTACAAGAGTGGAGAAAGCAAATACGATGCGAATCGATGTTCTGTAAATTATTAAAACATTTAATGCCAATATTTTTCTGTATCACTGCATACTCCAATTGATTAACGAAAACACATTACCTGCATCAAATGGTATTACGATGGATTCAAGGCAGCAGAGATTCCGAAGTCCGTGTCAAATAGCATGTAATGTACTAACAGACAGTGAAATAACAAATTTGTAAGCCTGGATTTTCAGTGTGTGTCCATATCTGTTAAGTCTAAATAATATCACACACTGTATGCATGGAGTTGAAATTCACATGGTTCTTATCGCGACATATATAACGCTGCAGCAGTGGTAATGTTATGGTTCCAAAAGTTCATGTAAAATATCCTTAAATGTGTATTACAGATTTCAATTAAATGTTATATCTATGTGCTCATATACTTCTCCATGCGTAGTGCATTTCGCGGATCGTGAGTTACTTCAAGCGTATGGACAAGCAGATACAGCGATTATGAAAAGAGGTTTTGCACTACTCAACTCAATTAAAAGGCCATATTAGGCATTTTAAATGGGTACCTTTGGGCGCAGCTGAAACTGAAAGGCGGAGAAGTTGCACACAGTGAAATTATTATTATTATTATTATTATTATTATTATTATTATTATTATTATTATTATTATTATTATTATTATTATTATTATTATTATTATTATTATTATTATTATTATTATTATTATTATTATTATTATTATTATTATTATTATTATTATTATTATATTCAGGCACAAGTATGAAAGAAAATATGTTGTATTTATGATTAAGCTGATGGCAAAATGAAATATTTTCCAAATTTAAATTTAAATTAACTAGCTCAAGTTTCAGTGAGGGGAAAATACTGCAAATAATTTTAAAATGAGAGCTTTTAAATGTCTCAGTTAATATTATTTGATTGTGTAAAGTGGAACATTACAAAATAAAAATAAAAGTATCATAATGGCCTACATTACTGCACGTCCTCCAACATTAAGTCATATCGGGCGGTGAATGAAATGGATGAAATGATGCTCAAAAGTGTCCAGGGTCCATGGAGCTTGGATCTACCCGACATTCGTCGTTTAAGAATAAGGGAAAAACCCGAAAAAACCTTATCCAGGTAACTCACCCTGACCGAGATTCGATCTCGACACCTCTTGAACGTGAGGCAGACACGCTACCATCTACGCTACCGAGGCGGGCACTGCACTGAGTGTGGTAGAGTTAACATTAATTTCATGTAAATACACAATTGAAACTTCAAAGTAATATTTGTTTGTTGTATACATTTACTAAACACTCTCGCAATGTGTCAAAATGAATTTCTGTTGTTGTTAAAGCTAAAAAAAATTCTTAGTATTGTCTTTCACATTATGAATTACTAAACTATGTTCCATGATTTTTTTAGCTACTGCAGTCTTATTTTAAAATGTGATTTTGTTCGTATTATTAAATTAATAGCAGCATTTGCTGCAAATTCAATATCAATATCAGAATTGCTCATTTTTGCATTCATACGTTAAGATACTGATATCGTAAATAACATATCTGGTTTAGTAAAAACAGACCTTACAATTACATTTTACAACTTGTTAGGTTGATCGGAACGAGAGTTTTTAAGCTAAACTTTATCAGAGTGGGAGGGTTGTGCGTTGCCACTTTCTATAAATATTGAATTTCAGTAGCAACTCACTTTTTTAAATATCGAAGATCACTTCAAGCTCCTCCTCGTACCTAAAAGGAAAAGCATATTGAAACCGTTTCTGCAAACTCTTATCTCGCTTAACACGAAGTACATAAATAATCATTTGCAAGTCTAGTTTGTACAATATATATATATATATATATATAACCATAATATTGGAGAATGGGATATGAATATAAGGCACCAGATTTTGTTTTTCATTGGTAAGTACAAAATAAAAAAAGTATTTGTAGGGTCTTATGGCATGGTTTACCTCGTCACTAGACTAAGCCTGTTTG
The DNA here is from genome assembly GCA_030765055.1 of Mantis religiosa. Classification (NCBI taxonomy): domain Eukaryota; kingdom Metazoa; phylum Arthropoda; class Insecta; order Mantodea; family Mantidae; genus Mantis; species Mantis religiosa. The sequence continues at coordinate 67,909,816 of CM060959.1, forward strand.
GAAACATTCTATGCTGTGTAAACTACACACTTGCGATAGTTTTGGAATTTGTTTGTGATCATACAAGCGGCACTTAATGGTATACATGAATGCTGCAACGACCGGATGAGGAAGCTGAGGGCAGGATGAATGAAAGGGAAATGCGTATGGAAGAATGCAGGTTACCGCACTCACTGGACCACATTCTGCACGCGGCTGTCTTTTTTCTCGGTTCAGCAGAACTAACGGTCTGGTTCACCATAGCGAATGACAATAATGCCGAATGAGTTGGCAATTAATCTATCGCTGTGGGTGTTTTACGTTAGCCAGATCAAGGCAGTGGTTTGGGAACGTTAAAACAATGAAATGTTGATCAAATTTCGCATCGTTAATGGTCCAATATGTTGGAACATTTTATTAAATGTCCATTATAACCGTGGCTCTTATGGTATTTTGAAAAGTTTATGAAAATGAAAATAGAATAGGTTTCTAACTTTATGAACATTAGATCAGGAAGATATTGAAAGTAAATTAAATTAGTAGAATGCACTAAAACCTGACGCAACTGACAATAGTGGAAGAAACCCGAACTGCATGTGGTCTAACGTCCATCATTTTCTCCCACCCTTCATAATCTGTTTTAAGACAGTATAACAAATGATATACTTTTATCCAAGACGCAGCACTGCATCAGAACATTAAAATGCAAAGTTTTTCTGATGTATTTCGAGTCGTTTGTCCTGTGTACACTATACTTTGAGCCTATTCTCGAAAATTATTATTTTACACAAGGTATTTTAAATACTTTGAGGAAAACGGATATGGAATTCTAAAGTGAGTCGCACAGGAGCGATTATAAGCCTCTTAGAACGTATTCACAGACTTCCCTTTGGTCTGGACTACCTCCCGAGTGATTTGATCCGCACCAAAGGCCGTCTAACCTTTTGACATGCATTGGCAAATGTCTGCGCTAGCTACTGCATTCCTCGCTTCTACATTCCCTGGAGTCTTGCAGAGGAATGATTTCACATGTCCATATAGAAAGATGATTTTGGTGTTACAGTGACCTGACCTAAAAGTAGGAGAAAACCGAAATCTCAGCCCCCAACTTTTTCATCATTTAATCCCGTAAAATTTATGTTCAACGCATGGTTCAATATATCAAAATACTCTTGGTAACATTCTGTATATCTCAGAAACATCTGCATACACTTTTATATCACCACATATTAAAGTGCAAAATAGTGCATTGCACTACACTGAACTTTTTTATTACCCGTCTAGTCGTATTTCAGATGTTATATAGCATCCTATGTGAATAATATAATAAATTGTACCTTTTAGGCCATGCAAATTAATTATTTGGGCTTAAGCATAAAATCTGTGATCAAGTTATGTAATCGGACATAACGCTCAGGAATATTGCTATTTATTTGCATTTCACAGCTTTCTTACATTAGCACGGTGATAAATAATCTCTCTTCCATTTCTTTTTTCAAATGTAATCTAACTGAATCCTTTATTGCATCTTAAAGCGATGCATTATGCTCACTGTCTAAATATAGTGTTACGTAAAGCTACTTATTTCATTGCAGTTCATTTTAATATTGCCAGTGTATTTGGGTTATCATTAACGTAGAAACCTTTTCCAAGACCAGCTTCATGCTTCTTCCACTTTCTCCATTACCTTCTTGTTTGTACGCAATTTTTCCTCGCCTTCATTCATTATGCTTTTTAGGGCAGTCTCATTGAAAAATGCAGTTTCAAAACGTGAACCTGAGGAACAAGACCAGCCATGCGTAAAACTGTATGCTTTAATGAAAAGGTCAGATGACATAACAGTAAAACCTCCACAAGTTCATGAGAACTAGTGGTTACGTTTTAAGCTTCAAATCATGATTTTCTTTTGCCAAGCTTTACATTTAGTGATGCCCCTACACGAGATCATTTACAGAAAGCTAAAAAAAAGTGTTGAGCATCAATTAACCAGATGAGTCTTAAGCAATACATTCTCGGAAAATTTGTGTATAGATTGCCATATATCGCATTGAAATTCCTGAGTAGTTACGGTAAAATTTTCACTAGGAAAACCATAAATTGTTGGATAAAATTGAAAACTAAATTCTGAAACGACAGCTCCAAATTTTTATGTTACTTAAAAACAGCTGCAGACCATAGGCGGATCCAGGAAGCGACTAAGAATATCTATAGCCCCTCTTCGAAATAATTATAGAAAAAAAATTAAAACTGTTTTACTCAAGATTGAAGTTGCTTTGCTTTGTTACAATTAAAACCAACTTTTATTTCCATTCAATTACTTTAACTTAAAAAGTGTCTACTCGTTCTTAGCAAATGAATGTCTTTATTAATGCGGTGGATTATTTTTAAAAGATATTGCATAAACTCGAGAGGGATGAGAGAATAAAAATCAGATAAATCTAATCAAACTTACTTTAAAGTTACTGACAACTAATGAATAAGATGTAAGCTCTACAAGATGGAAAAGTTTTCTCAAAAATTAAATCACTTTTATTACAAAGGATAATTCGTGGATCACTTACGTGATGTATGAAAATTCAGAATTAAAAATGTTCTAGTATTACTATTTTACTCAATGGTAACACCAATTTCAAAAGAAGTTAGACTCTCTGTAAAGAAACCTTGGATGCAGCTCTCCTAAGGGCTATTTATGTTAAAAAATTATTATTTGCAGTGTAATTGAAGGACAACTAGTCATCATATACTTATATCACTGGTTTTAACGGAAAGGGAAAGTCCTATTTAAAGAGTGCTAGTTTATAACGTTACGGCTAACCTTTCACCGAGCTAAGCAAACTACAGAATATGAAGTCCTCATTTATAATTTAGTGGGTTGCGCAAACGGAATATTGACAACCAGGAGAACATACTCTTTGGATAGTTTCTGCTATCGCTCATGTTGTAAACATATTCGCGTATTTATTACTCCCAGCGTTGCAGGCACGGAGAATAGTGTCCTTGAACATCAGTGTAAATGCCGGCCCTCGTAGCCATGGTCGTTAGAGCTTATGCTTCTAGCGTTCCGTCGCGCAGAGGGTCGCGGGTTCGAGTCCCGCCTCGGGCATGGATGCCTTGTGTATGTGTATATATGCACCACTAGAGAAAACAGATTCCCTCCGATGGCAAACAGGTTTTTCCCGATGGCCAAATATGTGTGTAAAAGATCAGTGTAAATGAAAAATTGTAAGTTATAATCTTTATAAGCGGATTCATAACTCTTATTAATTTATCTGCAATACCTACACTTTTAGTAAAATAAAATTTTACCAAATGTACTGGGAAACTCTGAGGGGGAAAAAAAAAGAGTAAACGCGTGATTTAAATCTCTCAGCTTGATCCATTAGTTTAAGCCTGAAAAAATAACATCCTAATCAATCCTTTACTTCTGTCTTCAATCTTTAATATTTATAAACTATTAGATATACCTTCTTTAATTAATGTCTGTGATTATTGAATCAATATGAAAATTTACACACAAATTATCATACCATAAGAAATAGCTTATATAAAATATTAAGTTTATAAGATGAATAAAGGCTTAGAAATATTATAAAATATTATAAAATATAATTCAATAAACACAGCTATAAAGTATATCCTGGGAAATTAAGGAGGAAGAAAATTAAGTCGATACTACGTAATGTAATAGCAAAACCAATATTACTATATGCAAATGAGATGAGTATTAAGAGAGGACAACGAGGAATAAAGACTTCGGAAATACGATTTCCGTGGTTGTTGGAGATAACGCTAAGAGATAAAGCGAGAACTGCAAACATGAAGAAGGAATCAAGAACAAAATCAACAATAGGAGAAGATGTTATAGAATACCAAGAACATTGATACAACTATGCTGGAGAGACGATCCCTGAACCAATAGGAAGTCGGGATACAGAACGGCCAAGAAAGAGATGGAGAGGTCAATTCTGATATCCTTGATGCTGTACGGAATAAATACCAATCCTTTTCGTGACTTTCAATCTTATAAAAGCTATTTTTAAATACGCCTATTCTTCTTTCTACTTTCCAGGCCAACTTCTTTTATTACAATGGGAATTTAGGAGTACTGAGGCTTAAGCGATAATAAATCTTTTATGAGCTGGTCGATATGTGATGCTTTTGGCAATCCATTCTCCTTGCATGACCGGACAAAAAAAATGGATAACGTAGTCAGACTGAAAAATTCAATTACCCTAATAGTGGTTTAACTATGAAGCCTGGACTAAAGTACTTACAGCATAGTAAGTCGCCATAAAAGGTATGTATCTCTACATTGTTTATGAGAACCCCTAGTGGTTTACCGGGAAACATACGAGTCAGTTGGAGAATTTAATGTCATGACAGCATGATGGCCATGGTAGCTCAATGGTTAAGAGCAACCGGACGGAGACCGGGAGATCCATTGTTCAAATCCCAGCTATAGCATTGAATTTATCAGTCTCTATCCAAATCTACATGGCAATTGGGAAAGAACAATAAATTTAAAAAAATAAATGTTTAAAAAATATAAACAATTAAAAATTCGAATTAATAACAAGAAAAATCTCGAAAATTGATACCACTATAAAAAGACAAATGTGGACTTAAGTACTACCCACATTTTTAAACAGTAATCTTCTGTTTAACCCTGAGGGTTTACCTGTTATACAAAAGTCGTTAAGAAGACGATTTCTGAGACTATTCCCAGAAAATTCAAGTTGTAGATACGTTTTTGAGAAAATAAATATTTTCGAGTCGTATCCGTCAAAGATGCTGAACCAACTTCTCGTTTTGAGTTAATGCTGTTCAGCACAAGGACAAACACACACAGGACATTTTCTGAAATATATTTTTCATTTAGGAAACATCTCAGTATCTACTTCTTGGCTAGAATGCAATAACTTCTCTGCTTAATTTATTGTGATAGAGAAAGTAAAAAGATAAACACATGTGCAACATTTTAACTTAAAACTTGCAGAAATGTTAAATTTGGTCCTAGGGTCTCCAATACCAGTGAATCCACATGGAGGAGATAAAACACTTTTTCAATACGGCTTCATAAACGTGCCTGTATAAATGTTTTTCAATACAAGTAACTGTACACATTATCCCTCTTTTACAATTGATGCATTGTGTTTTTCTGAATCTACAAAGGTTAAAACCCCCTCAACTGTGACTGAAGTCGTTAACGTTGAAAATATATTGTCCCATTTTTTGTGACAAGACTTATTTCCTAGTTGCTATCCGGTTACAGTTAGTTTGGAGAGAGATTTTAGTTGGAGCAAAAACTCTTGCAACTGCTTCGTAAATCTTACGTAATCGACTTTACAATCAGCGGGCGCTTCTCGCAAATTGCTTCAGTTAAGGAATTAAGCGCCGAGAGACACGTTATCGAACAGGTAGTTCCGCGTTAACCAACAGGTATTATGAGGGGTGCAAAATCAGGCGTAAAAATGTTCATGAATATTCCTCCCTCATTATCCGCATCACTGCAAACACAATTAGCCCGTAACTGTTAGTGGTAGGCATGACGTACGGATACCCCGTAATGAAATGCTACATGGGTACGTTATTACTTTCACCTTTTTATGCTTTCCACACTAATGTGCTGGAATGCAGCAATGAATTTAGATTTCTGTGTTATTTCCTTATTCGTCAAACTCTGCATACTACAAATAAAAAATCAGTGTATAGCTTTAATATTACTTATACACATGGTTTTGTATATACTAAAATAACTAAAATATGCATATATGCTGCCAGAATATTCACTTATTATGCACAAAAGTTGTTTATACTTTTTATATTAACAATGCACATTATTTTATAGACAAAAATAATTACGGTCGTTGTAATTTGATTTGTAGTATGTAGTGTTCTTTTTTTTTAATTAATATTTTAACTTAGGTTTATATACGGGAAGGATCTTTCCACGCCTACAGACGTTATCTGAAAATTTAATTTCTCCGGAATTTTCTTCATGAAGAGTTAATTTTGAAGTTGAAGTTCTCATATTTGTCCACTTTAATGTCAGAGGTTCTATCTAAAACACTTCCATAATTCACCGCTTAATTTTCCGGCATCCTTTAAAGCCGCACTCTCAAGTCTATTCTGAAGCTCCATAGCCAAGATTTAAACTTTTTTTTTTAATTTATTCAATGATCGATTAGCAGTACATGCTTTACAGATCCTTGTTGGCTAATTGAATCTTTATGAACTATATAATAACATGTAAGGAAAACCAAGTTGGCTCCTATTATCTTCTTAACACTGAGAAACAAGAGAAAAAATAAGTTAATTAAAAAAACAAGTAATCAAAGAGATAAGAACAAGTCATTGTGAAACAATATTCATAGTTTTTTTTTTTTTTCATTCAGAGTCACTAAGGAGGAGATCTTGTGGGAGTCGTCTCTTCAGGCGCGTGGGCTGGCGGGTTCGTACGCCGATGTCGTACATCACAGCTCCTGGAACATCTGGCAGGTTTGAGAAGAAGCGAGAGGCGATCTGACGTATGTACTGGTGAAGAGGAAGGAGACCAAGTTCTTTATGCAGTTGTTGATTTCTTACGTACCAAGGGGCATCCGTGGCGATGCGCACAAATCAAGATTTAAACTGTAAGTGTAGTGTTTAACGCCCGCTTTTACTACGTACGGCACCGCAGGCGGTGACACTGATGATACATGAGATGAAGATGAAGCACCGGTGGAATGAGATGGCGGGGGAAACCGGAGGTCCCGGAGAAAACCCGCCCCAGCGCCATGTTGTCCACCACAAATCTCACTTTGCGGTCGCCTGGGATCGAACACGGGCCGCCTTGGTGAGAGTCAAGCGGTCTAACCACTGAGCCACGGCGATATTTAAACTGAGTTTTTATTCATGGACGCTGTTTAACTGTACTGGTTCACATTGTGATATGTCGGGCGTGAAAACCCGCTCAATATTTATTCAAATACCTCTTTATTAGGCTTAAGGTTTCTTTACTTGATGTAAATCTATGACATGGGACCTCCAGATTTACTTCCCATTCGTAGTAAGCATACTAGAAGTTTTACGCCCAAAATACCACAGAAGATGCCTATCTCCATAAGGATATCTCCACTGTAAGAAATTAATTATGTTATCCCTAATGCGTGTTAATTTTAATTTTAAAATAAAAAATACATATCTTATATGCTCGATGCATAGAAAAATAAAGGTGGCAGCACATGAAATATGTAATTATACACAGCATACAGCTGAACATACAAATACAGAAGAACACGATATATATTGCAGAAGTTAATTCCAAATTACAAGTAAAACAAAGTAAACCTATAGTTACGATGTCTACTTATAAGAGTAAACATATTTTAAACTGAGTGGGTGTTTGTAAAAACTAGCTAACCATCATTTATCAAGACAGAGAAAAGATGTACGTTCTAGGAATGAACAGCAATACAGCATCTGACCGAGTGTAGTCAGTAAGCAACATAGCTCAAAAAATACGTCACACATTTAACACACTTCGGATTCAAAACTGCCTTGGGAAGATTGTCCTGTAACGGTAGTTTTTCTTTGAAATGAGTTTTGTTTTCTGATCTAACTATTAATGGACCTAATAACAACATAAAAAAATGAATGGTTGCCAGGGAAAAAATCAATAATCTTGAGAGATATATGTTCTGTAATCTTGTTTCATGACGATGGAAAAATGTCGCGGTGAATATAAAAGTTTTGTAACGGAAAATGAATAATCTTCAAAAAGAGATATTCTGTAATCTTGATAGTGATGAATGGACATGCAGGAGTGAGGAATTTTATGTAATTAACGGAAACTATTAAGGAAGTAAGCATTTATCGAGATGCTGGAGATAACCTGCAATGATCGACTGAGAAAACACTTCGAGCAAAATTCAATCCAGATTATACACAATCAAATTATGTATGTATCGCAATTGTATTAGCTTATCTGATATTTCTGAGTAATTATTATTAACTCTTTATATACATTGCACATGTATTTGACGAGTAAAATGCAATCAAGACGATACAATTGGTGACCTGAAGAAACTGATAGTCACATAAACTGACGAGATGGGAAAGAATTGTGATCACAACGGATAGAAATCCCGCTACATATGGCGCCTGAACGTGTGGCCGAATAAAGAGTGTAGTTGAATAGAAATCTTGCTTCATATTGCGCCCGAACGTGTATCTGATTAAGATGGAGAGAAATTAACTACGAACAGAAAACCTTGTTTCAGTCCTCTCCAATCCAAACTCTCTTTAAAAAAGAAATACATTGCCTTATTTCTATTATTTTCCCAACAATGTTAATACTAACAATTTCAATTAAATTATCAATGAAAATACATATCCTGGCGCCCTCTTCATTCTTACTGCTACATTACCATAAAGCCTAAGAGTAAGTAAGAAGTTAAGGCAAGAAAAGTGAGTAGTAAAATTACATCAAAATATTCGTTCTGTTCGTTGGAATAACGTGGTACGAAACCTGTGCACATAGGAACACTTTCCCTCTCTCTCCACCTCGTGCGTGATGTGCGCATTTTCATAGCTAGCATACAAATTATGACCTGCATTTTAAACTGTTAAAGTATTGCCTCATTCTAGAAACTGTATATCAGCGTTATACTGTCTAATTTTAGGCGAATATTAAAACATGGTTAATAAAAAAGAACAAGTTCTTGTACGAATAACTCTAATGGCCTTGATTAAAACATCGTTTATTTGAGGTATTGACCTGAAGAATAAATATACTATATTGAAATGTCTAAATATTCTCTGAAAGTCTCTTCATTCTTAACGCCATTAATTTTGTAAAACCCAGAAACCCTAACAGATAGACAAAACGTAACTACTACACAAAAATACAAAACTTATAGAAACACATAATCTCTGTAAATGTTTTTCGTGCTTTAGTTTTCGAAATATTTCGTATTTTATGTTTACATTTTCTGAAGCATAAGTGCGCCATATCTATGGGGTCTTCTCTTTCTCTTACCAACTGATCATTCTATTAAGCAGTGTTTTAAATTTACGGTTTTTCTCATGTTGTACCTAAAAGCTTAATTTGAAATCTGTGCTAGGTAAAACATTTGTCAATAGCAACTAGGATAGAAAAATGACCTTAAATAATATATGAATGGTATATGTGTAAAATATGTATGTGAGCTTGTAATGAATAGAGGAAATAGGGTGTTCACCACATCAGATCTTATTTTAATCAGTTTTGGGGGCAATGCTAACATGATTTCAGAAGTGCAGTAGAAAAATAATCACATCCATTTTTGGTAGAATTGTGGGGTTATAAGGAAGCAATGTTACAATGTCTCCCAACATGGGAGACACATTAATCTGCTAAATATATGCTCTAAAATGAATAGCATACCAAAAAAGAACAATAATCCATGAACTTAGTATACGACGTGTCTTAACAAAAAGTTATATCTTTCAGTTTGTTTTTCTTGTACTACTTTCTGGTCTCACGCATTTCCTGAAAATTCAGCAAGTGAAACATGGTCTATGTCAGCAGTCCCTATTTCGGGAACCCTTTCATAGTTCCATTCGAATTCGCCCACAGTTATCGTCCAATCACGTTTGACTCCAAATTCGTAGGGAAAGTTAGCTACGAGGGATCAGAACCTGGACCAGCAGGGTAAAGCGGTTTGTGAGTTACATTGCAATGAGTGGAAGTGCAATCTGACAAAACTCTTACTTAAAACTAATTACCGCACGGGGTAATCCATTTGAAGCTACCAAGTTCTTGATCCTGTCTGCTTGCTAGAAGTTTACCAAACTTTGGTAATGAGAAAACAGAGTCGTTTAACCCCAACTCGGAGGAAAGCCCAAGTGTTGCTTTATCAGCCTAAGTAGTATTTGTGGATCTTGGTAATGCCATAGTCGTTTTTTCCCCCGAGGAGAGTTGATACGTTCCGAAGTAAAAGTACTCATCTTTTAGTAGTAGCTTAAGTTACGTTCTGTAGTTCTAAACATTTAACGGGTGTCCATGCGCATTAATGACTTTGTGAAATCCTAATGGTTATTTATGTAGCTATTAAAATATGAGCATCATTACTCCTCGAATGTTTTGCAGGGGGCAGCGTAAGCCTAGTTCTTAATTAAATGAGAGTAAAGTCCCAGCAGTTGCATTTATTTTATCCGCTATTTCATTCCTTATTTCATGATACGGTCGTTGATTTATAAATAACAGATTTGTGATATTTCATTATTCAATGTCTTGTAAATATAATACGTTGAGGACAGCAAAGTTGGTTTAGAAAGGAAACAGCTAGTGTAAAGGTAACAATAGATCGATTTAGATTATCTGTATCATCCAATTGGTTCTAAATAATGAGTCATTCTGAAGAAAGAATTCATCCAAATAGAGAAGTGGAGCTTGGATCCTTTTCTGATAAAATCGGGGGTGAATTGGCTATATGAAATGGCGCGAAGTTAAAAGGGGGTAAAATCATACCCAAGAAAGCTTTGCTTACCTACATATTTTGAGTTTTTACTTCAATTTTTCACTACCTTCATCTCTATGCCCCAAAGTGCTTTGAATGCTAAAGACGAGTTTAAAGCATGGGTATTAATTCGCTATCATGAGAAGTAATGAATTACGTATTGTACTCACTAAAGTAATGAATGTTATTACCATGTACAATAGTGAGCGCAGAGGCACAATGACGTAATAAATATAGTTAAAGGAAAATATCCAATAAAGGCTAACAACAACAAAACATTACATCCCGTTATACGCGGCCCAAAGAGGCCCTTAAACCTCACATACTCATGCTGGTATACGCTTCCATAATAGCAGACCTCCTTTTGGATACTAACGTGATCTTAGATTAGATATAACGCTCTCGTGAGTACCTTGTTCTAAAAACTCCATACGATGCTGCGGAACCTTAGAATCTCCTTGTTTCCAAGATCCAGTATAGCAGAAAGCTCACTAGAAAACTTCTAATTGATCAGATTTAATTGTGTATTAAGCACTAGCAATAGGCATGCGATGTAAGTCATGGAAACTGAAAAGGACAGTTACGGTGTTGATGGTGGGCATTAATCCCTTTAACATGAGTTAAATGAACAGTAGATAATTAATATTTGGTGGGATTTGCTCAGTATTATAAAACTACATTGAGAATTCAAGCGTTTCTGGCTGATTAGATCGGAAGCTCAAATTACTTTTTATTAAGGTTATTCTTTAACTGCTGTGCGTCCAATATTTTTGGCATGAAAGACCACTTAATTTTGATCAGTAATTTTTTATAAGACTTGAGGTCCTTTCACGCGAAATCAGCTTTACTTCCCTTACGAAGGAAGCCAAGGGAACTATCACTGTGCTCACACCGCTAAGCACCTGAAAATTTGATATAATGCCTGCTGTATATAAACCATGAACACCAAAAATCTACTGCGGAGTAGAATCACAAAGCCCGAAACTGAAGTCTGGAAAGTGCCGCATGCGACCACTTGCAAGTAGCTGCTGGACGTCCCTTGTCAGCTCTGTGCCTGCACTGCTTACGTATGCCATGTGTAGACCGCGACACATCAGGGGTAAACAATACCTCCCGCACAATGCTGTGTTATTATGCAACTGTGTTCCTACATATTCTGGGCTCATTTTGGGTACTTCCAGCTATACTCCGCACCGAATGCTTGCCACACAGGTCACACGTACAGCAGAGATGATGCCGTCAAACAGGTATCAGCATAATGGTTAGGATTTTTACACTCGAAAAAATCCATCGCCCTCCGACGAACCTGAACTAGAGACTGACATACTACTCCTAGACCATGTAGTGCATTGGAAGGAGAAAAGATTGGAGGAGAACACCGTGTCCCGGTTGCTATTATCTGTAACAGAAAGAGGAATCGGAATTTGTTACGAAAAAAACTCCAGACAATCAAGTAACAATGAACCGGGAGGTCCTTGCTGTTATATGTACGCATCTGTATATAGAAAATACATACTGGTGTTCTACTTCGATTTTACGTGTTTTAGAGGGGTTATTGTACTAATTTTTTAAACTAACGCTCGGAATTGTTATCTAACAATATCAATTTTTCCATTGGTATTTGCACTCGATTTAATTCAAATTTTCTCTTGAAGTCTTTGGGGCCTTGTAACATAACCATATTTATCCTTACTGCGTTGGCAATGGAAATGATTGCGTTATGTTTCAACTACTACAAACATTTGCTTCGTGTAAGGTAAAAACTAATTTTTATTAATCTTGTATGACAAATTAGCTACTTACAGTTCTCTCATGGAATCCTTTAGGTGTTTATCTGATGAATGCAAACTAACGCGGAAAACTGCAATCTTGAAGTACAAATAAATGTTAAGAGACATTTTAACACTTTTGAACGATGTTACTGCTTCTTCAGTTTGTTTTGTTCGCTTTTAGAGTTTACTAAATTATGCAACCGTTGTTGGTCTGTTAACAGCTGTAATTGCGTGGATTCCCCTTTTATGAGACTCGTGAAGATAGTCACTAAATATTAATTTGTAACCTAATCTAAAGAATTACACACTTATTACATAAATAAAAACTATGATTTATCATCAGACATTATTTAAAGAGTATTATTTTTAGACGAATCTTTGCCCGACTTGAATCACAGAAAGTGACACCCGTCCTCCTTGGAATGAGGTAGCAGGTGCTCCCGATGAGATACGCCCAGTTGCAAGAGATAAACTTTTTTTTTCCTTTCAATCTATTTCTTTGCTCTCCGAAGGCAAATATTGGATAATTCTAAGCTCTAATGACAACTAAATATAACTACTAAAAATACAGGAGGTCCAAGAAATGTTTCATCGTTTATAATTTAATAAATAGGAGTACAAGACTCCAATTTGAAGATGTAACTTAATGTTCAACTTAGATCACTTAGGGTACGCGCATCATCAGCAGCGATAACGCAATCGATGCCTTTGAACATGCCACAAACAAGTGCTCTGACGTGTACAATGGAATTGCTGCATACGATAATTCAAAGCGTTGGCATGATAGTGAGTAGCTTTGCCGATACAAAACATGTAGGGTCCTCAGAGGTAAAGTCTAAAGGCGTGTTGGATATTCGATAGCACCTCTTAGATCTAACAGTTTTCCAATGAAAGTTACGTCAATGGACTCTCTGAAGTCTTGGGGTACTGAGCTGGGTCACTATCTTGTTACAGATAAAACCTCTTGTCCCCATACGGATAATGGATCTCAGCTAAAATCGATGTCTGCTGATTTTCGAGATATAGCTTTGTACTCGCCATCTGGCGTGGCTGTTCACATCACCTAAGTAAACAAAAACATTATTGATCAAAGGCCCCCAAATCCTTGACACTAACCTAATTCTCCACCAAATTTGAAACTTGTATCTCAATTTGTTACAATTTTATTGAAGATCAAACAGGTAAAGGTAGATTTTGGACCCTCTATATATCTATTAATTTGGTAAAAATCAATTTAACAGGCATCTCGGCAGTGTATCCCACGGTAGCAAGGTAAGCGTTGTTTTCGCTTTGTTAGTAATGCATTAATTCGATATTTTCATTCAAATCACTCTTGTGGAAATTTAGTGATACAATTTTCAAACCGCACGACAATTCACACTTAGGAGACACTTGGGCAAATACTTTTCTGGGGTCTAAACAGGTGGCATGAGTGTTTGCTGATGTTCGATATTTAGATACGCTGTCGATATAATGTCGTTTTGGGGAATTAAAATATTTAGTGTTTATTATATCCATGTGAGTAATCCAGGTTACTACTTGTCAGTGGTTAGGAAAGAAAATCGACTGAAGTTATGTTTACTTTATAAATAGTAGCAGCTTCCTATTACGTGATGTACTCGATATTTCTAACGGAATGTTTATTTGGCAAGTCTTATTTCTAAAGACAGAACGGCATTGTTTTACCAATTAAGAATAGTACTTATTGGAAGCAATTTTGAAACCCAAACTGCTTGTGCTAGAGTGAATGTAACAGGAGCAGTGGAACTGGAAGTGAAGGAAGAGCGCTATGTTGCTATTTTGCTTTTTGTTGTTCCCTGCCCCCTCCACCAACATTTGGTCATATCGGACGATGAATGAAATCTGCCCAAATGAGGGTCCATAGAGCTTAGAGATACCAAACATGATATTCGTTTTCAGGATAAAGGAAAACCCTCGGGGGGGGGGGGGGGGGGAGTGGGAACTTTATCCAGATAGCTCATCCTGACCGAGATTCGAACTCGGGACTTCTTGAACGTGCGACAAGCGTGCTACTACCTACACCGCGTGAACGGGCGTGAACTTCTGAATTGAGGTTTCTCTTCAAAGAAGGAAGATATCATCGAAGACGGAGGGAAACTCCAGCATTAGAGAGTTTGGGAAAAAATCAAAACTTGAGCGAGGTATTTTAATAAAGACATGTATGACGTGGAATGTAAACATAGACTTCAGTTATTTTGTTGGCCATGCCTACTATTCTCAACATTTTTGGTTCTTTACCATTGATATGCGTGTATATAATAATACTTAAATGAAATATCTGAAAAAACACCAGAACAGATACACTGTATGTAATGTTGTCATTTGTTCTTTCTGGGTACATTTCTCTCTGTTAATTAGGCCGTTAGAATTTTTGAAGTGTAGAGAAATACTTTCTGGAGTCAATGTATCGGTATCAGTGATACAAGCCCGTAGCAGAAGGGGCATCAAAACGTCAGCGAAAGAGACATTTACGTTTTTGGGATGTATGAAAGGAAACACGAAAACCAGCTTAACGTAGCATGCTACGCCTGGAGGGTGAGTTCGGATCAGCTGATATTTGGCTAAGTCTTTACTTCTTTAGAAACCAACTTGGTAAAAGTTCCACCCCAAAATCGTAAACAACCCAAGACACATGGGACGCAATTTACCTGCTCCCAATTTTATGCTTAGCCCTTTGATGGGCTGTTCACGTCTTGTAATTACATGACTTGCTTTTTATGATACAATTAACAATCTGTTCCGCCTCTTAAAATCTTGCCCCAAACTGCGTATATGAGCTATGTTCAACGCGAACTCTCAGGAAAAGTCTCGGAGCTTTTGTTCGCCGCTACGGCCTGCAGAATTCATATCAAGGTCCCTACAGCATCATTAAACGTGCAGACAAGTTCTTTGTTATAGACAAAGACGGCAAAGAAGACGCAGCACCTATTGATCGTCTCAGGCTTGCTTTCTTTCAAACTCGTCAACTCCTACACCAAGCAAAGTTGATCAATCCATTACTTTAACGTAAGCAATAATTCAAAATCACCCAACAAAATTCAATGTATTTGAAATGTACATATATATCAGCTCAAAGGTGGATTTCCAAAAACTAATTTGTAATTTATTTTCATATACTGCGTGTATATATACCGGTTGAGTAATCAGTATGGAGCAATGTCTGTAAACCCTTAGTTGCAACTCTATAAAGTGACATTTTTCAGAAAAGCTGTAAGATATCAACATGTCCTCACATTACTATGATTACAAATAAAGGGTGTCAGTTTTTCCTTTTTTTCCCCTTTATGTTCCTTATTTTTTGTCGTTAAATGGCAACATTTCTTTTTTTCTGCACTCCTCCAGACCTCAAGTCTCAGAACGTACAAACAAATACTCTTTCAAACAGCAATTTAAATTCATTAGGACCTTACTGCATGTGTACTGAACAAAGGAAAACGCATTGCATTGCATTACATTAAAGTAAATTCATTTTAGAAACATCTTTAGTCTGGAAGGCCAAAAGTTATAGATGGTGATAAAGCTCTTAAAGTTTTTACATCAGTGGAAGAAAACCCACATTTATCTCCTCACCAGCACATTATAGAAGGCAGGTAGTAAATTACCTAAATAATGAATTTCCAGGAAGATGGATTGGCAGAAGAGTAAGTATTGAATGGCCGCCATGAAACTCCTGACCTGAAACCCTTAGACCTTTTCTTGTGGGGATATTTGAAGTGGAGGGTTTACAAGAACAGACCAAGAAATCTTGAAGAGTTAAAGCGAAAAATTGGACAAGAAATGCAGCTGATTAGGCTAACAATGTTGCTTGAAAAAACTAATTTCAAAGACAGACTTTGGCATTATTTGGTAGTAAATGGAGGTAATTTTGAGGACATCATCATCATTATCATCATCATCATCATCTTCAAGGGTTGGACCCTGTGACCCGTTCCGTTCTCTTCAAGAGCCTACTGATCCTTCCAGTGTAGAGCTGGGCGTCCCACATCTCTCTTTCCCTTCGGCATATAATGTAAAACTCTTCTTGGAAGTCGTTCCTCGTCTATTCTTAAAATATGATTTTTCCATTCATTTTTCTTCTTTATTATTTTACTGTTTAAACATCCCAATCTCTTCTCTCATTTTTTCGTTTCTTACATGGTCTACTCTTTTATAACCTGCCACGCTTTTCAAAAATCTCATCTCTGCCGATTCTAGCTGTTTGCGTTGGTTCTTTGCCATTGCCCATATTTCGGAACCGTATGTTAACGTTGGGACTGCCATTAGTTTATAAAATTTTATCTTTGTTTCCTTTCGTGTTTTCCTGTTCGGCGTTCTTATTATAGTTCCACACATTTGATTGAATTTGTTTAATTTCACCTCCATATCCTTGTTATTTGCTACTGCTACTGTGTAGCCTAGATAGTTTAAACTATTAACCTGTTCTATTATTTTATTGTTTATAACTATTTTTGCTCTGATGTTGTTCTTTCCTCTAAAAGCCATTACTTTAGTTTTGTGTTCTGAGATTGAAAGGTTATATGTTTCCACTATGTTGTTTAAACTATATACTGCTCTTTGCATGTCATCTTCTGAGTTGGATATTATCACTTGATCATTAGCAAATAATACTATATTTAAAATTCTGTTTCCATTCAGTACATTTTGTTTTATACTTTGCTGCCATTCTTGTACCATATTATCAATATAGATATTAAAGAGTATAGGCGATAGAGGACATCCTTGTCGTACTTCTTTATTTATGTCCACTGCTTCTGTTTTCCTTCCATTCTTTATTATTGCTATTGTAGTGTTTTTATACATACATTAGTTGCGATAGGCCTCACATCAAAATGTAAATTATTTAATACATCAAAAACTGTAAAAGCTTTTGGTCCTTCGAAAGCATGTCTTAATTACCATATTCCAAAGCGAATTGATCTTTAGCCGCATGAATAAGTGCATATCTAGTGTACATAATTTGTTCCGCAATTCTTTTTTCTTTTTTGTAATTTATGTCCTCCAACTTCATATCGGACGATGAATGAAATGGGTGAAATGATGCTCAAATGAGTCCGGTGTCCATGGAGCTTAGAGCTACCCGACATTCGTCATACAGGATAAGTGAAATATCGGAAAGAATCTTATCCAGGTAACTCACCCTAAGCGAGATTCGAACTCGGGACCTCTTAAAAGTGAGGCAGACACGCTACCATCTACGCTACCGAGGCTGACAAAATAAAAATGGTTCTGAACTTCATAATTTTAACACCGACAAGAGAGAAATTGTTCTGGTGTAATTATTCTTACGAACAAATCACATCCTTACAAACGAGATAAAAGCTACACGAATTCTTACTTTGTTTCTAAAGTTTTGTTCTCTTCAGCAGAAACTAGACGCTACAATTAAACCAGGACTCTACCTCTAATAAGAGTGTTACCACTATATGGTCGAATTACCTTCACTGTAACTGCATGCTTCATATTCTGAAAGGGAAGTACATACAATGGACGCAGTGGTTTGTTAACATAGAATTGAAGTTGCCGTCTGCTGAACACGATAATTGAGTACGTTAACCAACAACTACATACACGGTTACTGCGACTCAGATTAACAGTTAATAGTGATTAAATCGAATTTGCTATACTTTCACCACGAGTTACGTAGTCCATCTCGAAGACGATTCTTCAACCTATAAGCCAAGTTTTTGAAAGCAGAAATGTTTGCGCAACAGGGTTCAAAGCGGAATGTAACATTTCTGCAAGCAAAACAAAACCAATTTAACCTATGTTGCCATACACTACGTTTTAAACAGCCCTGAATATTAAGATATGAAGTATCCAGTTGAAACTTGCATGAAAACTAGAGGAAAATTCGAACAGCGGCAACAGTGTTCTCTTGTTTGTTGATATTTGGCCTTCTTTGTTATTTGTTCCTTCATGGCACTATATATTCCAGCAAAGTAGTTACTGTTTATAAGTATATATATATATTAGCTGAGACGGCGAACTTCGTACCTCCAGTAAAAATTGTCTGTACTTATCTATATGAATAAAACAAATTCGGATTAGCTATCTATTCTGCAATTGGGGGTGAAGTTTAAATACAATACAGTTACAATTAAGTTAATCAATTTAAAGCTTTTTGATAAACAATCTCTTTTATCCTTTCTGTTGTGCGTAAATATATAGAGATAATGGTTTTCAGACACGCGAACACACGACGCAAACTTCCGACTGACCTTGTGATTTATTTATAGTCATCTCAAAGGCCAAACGCACGGAATCATCGGAATACGCGGGATCGAGATATCCTCTCCTTTGTACTTTCGCTTGATGACTGACGTTATTCATTAGTTTTTTCACAGTTCCATTGCACAGTCGTGGTTGGTTAATATTACGCTGCATGATCACAACTGATCTTACTTTCAATTTTAAAATTGTGAGGTGGGAGTCCGGGCAATTCTAATAAATTTAAAAACCCTGTAGGATAGTTGCCGTCATTTTGGTTTATAACTATGTCAACTGATTTGTACAAAAACAACTCCTTCGGAAGAAATACACTCTAGAACGCAATTCTGACATATCAACACGACTATTAGCAATAATTGCATCTCGCTGCTCATCAACGCAGTCGACACGTAACGTAGCTCGTCGCACATTTGACCGACTGCTACGACCTAAGGCAGCTCGTGTTCTGCTTAGCACAGTAAAAAAGTTTCCACGAATTTCACAGTCTCATAGGAATTCAATTAAGTTTACTTCAATTTATATTTACGAATTCACGAACACAAATTATAAAGAAGGTATTCAAGGTTTCACCATATTTGACAACTGTCTGTGGGAAAATATTTATAGTGTTATAGTGCGTTTAGAAATTAATTTTATGTCTAATCTTCGAAAGCTATTTTTTTTTTTTTTTTTTTAATTTACGTCCTCCAACGTTGTCATATCGGACGATGAATGAAATGGGTGAAATGATGCTCAATGAGTCCGGTGTCCAAGTAGCTTAGAGTTTTACCCGACATTCATCTTTCAGGACAAGGGAAAACTCCGGAAAAACCTTATCCAGGTAACTCACCCTAACCGGGATTCGAACTCGGGACCTCTTGAACGTGAGGCAGACACGCTACCATCTACGCTGCCGAGGCGGGCCTTCGAAAGGTATATCATAGCATATAAAAAACCAGTCTTGATAGCAAACGATAAACGTTATTTAATAAAATATGGTAAGTGAAATAGCTTTGAAAACTTTGACAAGGAGTGGAATATCTTTCTTCTTTGTAATGCTTTTGTTTGTCGAAAATAAAAGAAGGTGTATGTGTTCCGTAAAAGTTTGCATATGTACTTTTACATTTAGTTAATAACCCGGTCCATTAACAAACACTTCAGGTTCTTTTTCTCGCCTTTTAAACCTTCCTTGGACTTATACAAATATTTCAAAACCAAAATTAGGCAAATCCGTTCAGCCGTTCTCGAGTTTTTGAGAGACTAACAAACGTTAACTCATAATATATAGTTTACTCGTAGTTTTGACTTCTTTGGTAACAACTGCAATGTTATCCTTCCCGTTGAATACAAAATTTATTTTGCTTCTGTCAATTCAACTTCAGAGTCATTCAAGATCTCCGCTTTCATAGCAAGAAACAAAGATAATAAACCATATATGTAACAAAATGCTATTCCAAAGGGTATTATCATCTTCAACTTCTAGTACTGGCTCAATACAAACTATTTAAAAAGATATTTAATTCCAAAATAAAACCCTGGGAAGATTTTTTCCTGCAGTCTTAATCTTGCTCACTCTTATAGAATGTTATACAGATCTGTATAAATGCGAAGCAATACGAAATAGACAAAAATGTTTACAGAAAATGTAGTCGTAATGCACAGTTTGCACCAAATTCTCTTTCGTGGCGTTGTTTTTGAAGTATTCCAGGGAGATTCTCCTAAACACAACGCATTGTTTAACAGAACATGTATGTTTCAAAGTTGGCGATTTTAGTTCTTTTTTTTTTTTCTTTGTTTCTGCAACAGATTATTTCGATTACGTAATTTAATCCTCCGTGAATCTAACATTAATTCTACATGCTAAAAACAAGTACTTATAGATTTACCTAGATGAAATAACTTCTACCGAAACAAATAACGAAACATAAGTTGTTGAAGTGGATTTGAAATGGGTAGAAAAAGCATGTGAATGCACATAAAATGTTCCAAATTAAAAACAATTTTTGTTTTCGGTTATAAGAGCTATTAATGTTCCCCTTCAAAATAGTATACACGTTGTGTTTCTTACATTTTACTGCTTTAAAAAGGCGAGTGAAATGTCCTGATATAACGCTATATAATTTTTTAAATAGACTTCCCCATTACCGTGGTTTTTTAGAGGCAGATAAGTCATATATCATCAAGCAGAAGACAGAAAAAAATTAAGGAGTGTACACCTGTATGTTTCTTTAACACGCAGTTCTTTTTGTTTTTCTTGGAAACATTTTACTTCAAGCTATAGTTACCCAATGTTTGGATTGAATACCGATGTAACTCTGAGGAAACAAAAGGTACACACCCATAATACTCCTATCTATTCTGTGTTCTCGAGTGATAAGGGAATTATTTCTTATTATTTCTTCAGCAAGTTCTTCTCTTAGGCAAGTGTACCATTTACAAGGAGAGAGAAAACGTGTGTACAAATGCAAGGCATTGCACAGCGTGACGCGTATTCTAAATTCTGCTCCGTAGTCCAGTGAGTTGGAGGGTAGTGTGCACAGAGCTTCCAACCCACCCATCGGGATCATTCAGCCCAAGTGTAGGACTGGTGTCTATACAACATCCTGAGAAATTTGAGAAGCTGCGATCGATTTGAGGTTTTGCCTGGAGGAAGTATGTTGCTGACCACATCACCTTCCCGTATTGCCTAGGTGACCACCGCTAATGTAGGCCTTATGATAATTATTACCCTAATAAAGCTAATTATTAATTTTGTAACTCAATAATTATTATGTAAAAAACTGAAGCTGCTGACAGTGAAGTAAACTAGGTTATTAATAATAACTAAACACTAGTAACACAACTTCACTTATCTTATTTAAGTCCTGGGACCGGTTTCAAAGCAAACATCTGCTTTATCCTCAGCCACTCAGCTTGACACTCACCTAAATAAGATAAGTGAAGTTGTGTTACTAGTGTTTAGTTATTATTAATAATCAATAATTATTACTTTTCTTATTTATTCTAATTATGCGTGTTGCCCGCCGCAGCTCCTGTTATGACGACAAAGCTTTCGATATTTTTTCATCAGGTTGACTAGACTGAAATTAGAAATTGTTCTATAAAGTTCAGTAACCAATGTAGGCATCCAGAAGTCATCAGTATTTGTCACTGTTTCTTTGAAACTTTTTGTAACAGTATCTTTGTCAAAATAATACAAAAGTAAATTACAAAAATCATTAAATACACTGTAACATAAAACTGCTGTTAAAAGGAAATATTGCAAAGATATTTTGCATTAAAAACTATTTTCTTTATGATTTTTCTCTTTAATGGTTGCACTAGTGTTTAATATGTGTAAAATAGCTAATTAAATGGTAGATACACTACAGCAAAAGGGAATTAATATTAAAAATCGTCGTATTAGGAATATCTCATGCCAAGATGATAAAACAAAGGCATCAAAGCTTCCTCATTTTGTTGGTCTTTCTCCTTAGCAACTTTCGAGTTCTACTAGGGTTTTATCAACGCTTCCATTGCAAAGATAATGCCAGTGGCGCTTCTTCAGGAAGGCGCTATTAAATGTTAGATCTTCACATTATTATACCTCCGTGTACTGAATCTTTGCAGTGATTTAACGTTAATGTCACACAAGCAGCGATGATTGTTATCGACAGGAAGCAGTCTCTCACTTCGCTTACAGACCGGATTTGAATCTATCTGATTAAACTCCCTTCTCCGAGTTTAAGAATTCCTCACGGACGTTCGTTCGCTTCAGGGATTTTACATCCGTGAATACTGGGAAACACTGCAGGGAAGAACTCTTTTGGCTCATAATTCGGAAGTCGTCAGTTGCTTGGACGATTATTTTGATGATCAGGGATTCAAACCTCTGTATTACTCTCGTAATTTTCTCTACTCTTGTACAAACTATTCTTACAAACTCTATTTCACATTTCAAGGTAAACATTTGCAGAAATTACGTTATTTCGAATAATCTGGTTGGTGCAAGGGGAATATAAGAATACAGTAGGCTTTAAGCGATTGTCAAGATATTTTAAAGCTGGCCACTATGTGATGACCTTGAAATTCCGCTCTCTTTGAATGTCAGGAAATATTTTGTGTAGTAAAAGGACATCCGCAGAAAATATAAAATATACACTTCCTTTGTCGTGAAAACATCTTAAACATACGGTATGTTAACCAAAATTATTAAGAGTCATTTTTGAAGGGGGGAAATATTTTTAAAATTATATTTTTAAAAAGTTGCAGCGCGAGGGAATTTTTGTTGTTGAAAATGTTGGTGTTGCATTCTTTAGTTAATGAACTTAAATATGAGTTTGGTATTAAACCTACTTTTCATCTTTTAGTCATGCTGTATACACACGCACGCTCACAAGACGCTGTTCTCAGTATGTTCTTTTTTCAAGATCAGGGGTTCCAAAACAGTATTACCTGGAAATCTCTCGATACCATTTTTTTTTTTTTTTTTTTTTTTTTGGGTCGGGGTGCAATCATTCCCCTAGTTACTATAGTAGACACAGCAAAGAGTTTTTCTTTGGGAAAGGTGGCAGTTCCGCTCCAGGATAAGAGAGTTCCGAAAAAAAAATCTAGACACGTGCTTGGGTAATTAGACTTACAGGCTACTCATTAGTTATAACTAATAAATTAATATCCCGAAAACGTCACACTGATATCGCCTCTGGTTTAATACAAGAACTGAAAACGTTAAAGTTCCTCAGAACATAAGAACCCCGGGCTGATTCGAGCATTTTTACCTATTTCATTCCTGTAGGATGACTACGTGGTCATTGAGAGAAGGGGGTTTGGGGAGGGGACTGTTTACATTTCCTGAGTTAGTTCTGCTCAATGAACCCACGGGCAAAACAAGAAAAATTACATATTATTAAACTTACATTACAGATGCTTACCTGACAGTTCGCCACGAGGAATCTAAAAACACAACACGAATATTTCGAACACGTTAAGGCCACAAAAACGTTATTTGAAATAAATCGTGCATTCCAATCAGCTATAAATGTTTGGCGCGTGTTTTTTCTACGTCTTATGATTAATTAGTAACAACAATTATAGAAAAGTAATTCAGAATGAGAGTACTTCGCGGGCTGTTCAGTTAAAATTCAACATTGGCATGCAAATTAGCTTAATTAATGTAATAAAATGCTCAGAAGCGTTAAAAAAAAGAAAGAAAAACGCTTCGTGTGAAGGATAGTTTTAACTTTTAAGTGTTCAGATTTTTTAAAACAAAACTGTCCCACTGCAAACTACCGTCCATCCTGAAAGACGGTCTTAAATAGGGACTTTATTATTAACCCATTATACAGTCCTCTCTCTCTCTAAACACCCACACGCACACACACGCACACGCACACAGACACACACACGCACGCACACAAACGCAAATGTTCTTTTCTTTGAATTCAGGTGATCTTGAAAGTTTGCTTTAATTCATTAAAACCTATGTTTTAATTCAAACAAATACATTTTTAGTATTCATGCTTGTGGTAATTACCAATAATAGTAATATTAAAACCTTATGCAACAAAAATGTTTAAAAATATGAACTACAAGCAGCAAAATAATGATTAATAATAGTAATAATAAATGATGATGATGATAATGATGATGATCATAATCATAATAATAATAATAATAATAATAATAATAATAATAATAATAATAATAATAATAATAATAATAATAATAATAATAATAATAATAATAATAATAATAATAATAATAATAATAATAATAATAATAATAATAATAATAATAATAATAATAATAATAATAATAATAATAATAGGAGGTGGAGGAAGAAGAATAAACACAAATTTGAATTAATTAGCCTTGGTCGCTGCTGTAATTCAGCAGCGATTTCGTTGTTGGGAGCATTCACGAGCTATCTTGTACATGATTTGCCACATAGATTTCCCCCTGAGGGTCATGGTAGTCTGATCTGTAAAGCTTGTGATGTAATTGGTGCATTAGCAGTCTTGCTATTGTGCTGGGGATCTTGTTATTCTATCCTGTCTAATTACGGTTGATCATTGCGTCTGTTAGCTAGGGTATTTCTCCTCTTTGCCGTTTGTTCTTTCGGTCGAGCTTCTTGTTGTATAGCCAAAAGAGGGGTCTCGTGCGTAGGTCTTCCACGAGGAACGTTTTATGAATTATCTTGTATGCAAGCCTCCAGAAAGTGAATTTGATATCCATAGTACTGCTTTCGTGAATCATTTCCAAAGCTGTAGGTCACTTGTAGCTCAGGTAGCTCATATGATTTCTACACCACTAAAATTGGAAGTCTTTTGGCCTCAAATAGTTTCATGGCTATAGCGAGTGATAATATTCCTATATGATTATTGTAGCGGCTGTTTCCCTCTCTTTGTATTTTAAAGAATTTGGCTGTCGTTTGCAGGGTTACTCTCATATATTTAAAGGCATTTGAGATTTGCAAAGCATTGTTTCTCAGCGAACTTCCTGAATAACATCTGAAAAGTTTTCATCTTGTAAACGGCAAACTTATTCTTTCGGCCCACCTTATGAGCGTATTAACTAATTCTTGCTATTCTAATTCCCTGTCTGTTGATCTGAAGGTCAATATATTAATGCCTGTGGGCGGCACATCTCAATTATATCTGGTATCATTAGTTTGAAGTAGGGGAGTCCATACGGATCCCTCTAGTACTCCTCTGGGTTGTACAATATACTTTTATTGCTGTAAGGTGTCGTTTATCCTTATATATCGTGGATGCTGATGAGAGTGTGTCCGTCCATCTGATATATTTTTCGATTTGGTCATCAGTAGCTCTACGTCCACCTTGTCGAAAGCTTTGTAATAATCTCTTAACATAGAACATCTGCTTCGGTTTGGTAGACTTCATGACACCTTTTGGAAAGGCGAATTGCTAGTACGGGATATTGCTTTTTTGTTTTAGTTATTCTTTTTTACATTCAAGATGTTGGTCAACAGTTTTCTAGAACGATCCCATACGAGTTTGAGTCCTGTATGGATCTTTAGCACTACACATATAACACCTTTAGACTGGTTTATCTCCAGCAGTTGGTAATCATCTTATCTCTGAGTATTTCTTGAAGATTTCCTCTCATGTTTATTATACACCAATATCATAGACATGGTATCTGACTGCATACCTTTATTCTCCTGTACAAAGATATTATGGCCATTGAATCATTCCTTTCTTACATTTCCCTGTATTTTTCCTGTAGTGATTACGACGCGCCCGATAATTACAAAAGAAGCCACGTTAGTCAACATGCTATCGAATGATGTCACTGTTAAGCTACGCCCTGTATGGTGAAACACGAAGTAAAGCTGAGGTTTTCCATCCATCCATTACGAACTCATCTTCTATTACAAAACAATAGTTTATTTTTATAAATATTTTGTATATATTTATATGTCTTATTTATGAATTATGTACTTGTAAAATATGTACCAATTATTCAATTCATTATACTTTCTCTAATACGTGCATAATAGAGAAGGTACTGCATTTCACCCATCAACATTTTACTGGAAATACGCGTTTTGACTTCCACTGAATGGTTTTTAGAAAACGGTACGTGTGTGAGCGTGTACTTGTATGCAAATAGCACGTTTGTTACAAAACGCTAAACGATATTAAACATTACATTTGATAATTAAGTTCAACATCTTTTAAGGTTGTGACATGAAGACCCACCAGATAACTATCCTTAGGTGGAAATCTTTTAAGAATCTTTTGATGTTTTCAAAAAATTTTCTATTAAAATTCCATATGTTAATGGCAAATGAAATGAGTATCTTTTAAATGTTCTGGTAATAGTCTGGATGACGTGCATAATTTGTAAACCGTAAAACGTAAACGGAATCTTAGTACCTAAAAAAGAGACATCTTGCTGAACAAGCAATTATTTTTTTTATATTACTCGTTATATGTTTCAGTGTTTAAATACTTATAATTTTCTCAAACAAGTAGTTTGTTTTTTATGTAGATACTACTCTAGAAAGGAGAAGCCATTACACAGCCAATAGCTTCTAAAAGTTTTAACCATCGCTTAAGGCCTTCTCTTATAAACAAAAAGGAAATGTGTAATAAAACAATTTCTTCAAACGTTTAGGTATCTCTATTAATATGCAGTAGACAGAGGAATGAGGTTAACACTACCACTATAGTTACTACTGTAAACCCAGGGAGATATCATCTTTATGATATTTCACTTATATAGCATACATGTAACCTAACACTGTTATATGCCGATGTATTTCCGAAGAAGATACAGTTAAGATATTATCAACAGCATTCCATTCTGTCCAGTGTTTCAGAAGGCCATAAACACTCCCCTTATATGAAAACCAGTTATGCACCGCCCTCTTAACTTCACCTGATACAAGTTGTGCCCACGAACTGCAGCGAACCGCAGTCGTGGACATACTATGTCAAAATTTCATGCCACAAAACTAACACACTATGACTAATGTGATCTTTTATTAACCTTTGTTTTGGATTTACGCGTTACAGATAGTTTGCATAGAGGAAGCCCTTGTTAGGAGTGTGTAAGGCTTTTGGAAAGAAAAGAAAAAAAAAGAAGATATTTATCTATTGCCATAAAGTGTAAGATATTTGCCTCAAACAGCAACTGATCTGTATTCAATTCAACACAACCATGTCTTTCCTGTATGAAACATCTAAAAGATATTAATCCTGCTCATTAGAAAAAGGTCATGGTATTTAAAGTTTGAGTGGCATTTTACGTTTTAATCCCGGAAATATTTATTTTCTGCAAAGTAGGTCTGTGTAATTTTTATCCTTAGCTTTCTAAACATGCAAAGTTTTAATTTTCTAGCATAAAACTTGTGGCGCTATACAGTTTTGATGGTGTAAACAATAATACAAAAATTACTTCCTCTTCGTCAAACTTAAGGTTCTTTTCAGTACCGTAAATTTACGACACCTAACCATCATCAATTTTATTACCCTTACGAAGGAAGCCATGCTAAAGATTTTTTCGCCCGAAAATAGCCATCGCTCTCCGCCAGGTTTGAACCTCAGGAACCAAAAGCTAGGATGGATGACTATTATTTTAAGAGGTATGTGTGTGCAAGTAGTACTTTGTAGTACAATTACAGACACTTCCGTGTGTCATAGGGCTTAAACGTTAGCCAAAATATTGACTTAAGGTTAAAATGGTTAAAATAGATAGTTGTCTTACACAACATTATTGCAAGAGATTGAAAATAAGAATTCGGGTGGTATTAAAAGTTGCGAAGAGACTACAATTTTCACTCGCACTCAATGCCTTAGTAAGAACATTTTACCACATTAGTCAAGTGCTGCTAATTTGTGTAAAGAGATTGAAAATAAAATAAGTTGTAAGGTATGCAATTACATCGCCATGTTATGTAGTTCTTTACACAAATTTGTGCTCTTTTGGTATAGTTTTATAAACATGGTTATGTCTACAAAGGGCTGCAAAAAGGGTAGCGGTAGCTATAAGCTTTTGCATCAACTATTTTTCAGGTCCTTTAGCCTAAGTGTGCAGTACTTTGAATGCATTAATTGTTGCAGGTATGTATAAGGGATTTAAGTTGTTTTTTTTGGTGTAATTTACGTTCTCCAACGTTGTCATACCGGACGATGAATGGAATGGGTGAAATGATGCTCAAGTGAGCCCGGGGCTCACAGAGCTTAAAGTTACCCAAAATTCGTCTTTCAGGATAAGGGTAAAACCCGGAAAAAACTTTATCCAGGTAACTCACCCTGACCGAGATTCGAACTTGGGACCTCTTGAATGTGAGGCAGACATGCTACCACCACGCTACCGAGGCGGGCGGGAATTTAAGATACGATATAGTTGGTGAAGTTTAAATAAGTGTGGGTTAGCTTATCGTTTATAAAAGAATTTTTTAAACTGATACAAAACGTGCTCCATGCTAAAAATCATCGAAATCAAACGAGTATTTATTGATACAAACTGTATAACTCAATTTAAGAGTGTAACACTTCCCCTAAGGTAAAAGTCATTAAAAACCTGTCATGTAAACAATAAAGTGTCAAAATATGCTGCAACATTGACATTCAACAAAAGGGGCTTTAAAATAGGTGGCATGTATATGAAAGCCACCTCAAGTCCGAGTTTTAAAATTGTAATATTCTATAATCTATTCCGTCAACAATGGATTTCAATGATAGAACAACTTTTGAAAATGGCACACACCCACGCCCATCCTAGCATGCAACACACGTTTCTTTATTTATTTTGGTATCTATAGATAGAACAACGAAAACGGGAATTTTTCTTGAAAATGGCCAAATTTCATTCACACCTCACATAACGACTAAGACTGCACCCTGCACTTCTATTGGATGGTTGATAAATCCGGCGTTTGTATCTAAGTGTAGGCATTGTTAACGAAATAATCGACCTTTCCCTACAGATAAGCAGTTTCTGTTAAAATGACCTAATAATACACACGTGAGTCATATCTGAGACACTCCAGCTATAACTAACGTGGTGTGTAAGCAATTCCCACGACGTTCAAAATGCATGACCGACAACATGACCGTAATGTCTAGCGCAAATTAACGTCTCCTTGAAAGATGTCCAGGACATTTTGATGTTACTACGTTATATATATATATATTTCAGTAGAGTGCATGAGATTCAGCTTTGTTTCTTCCAGAGGAACTAGCCATAGGCGTAATACAAACTTGACACATGTTTCTAGATTCCCGAATTGCATGCGGTAATCTTCTGGAAGCTACAAATTGAATAATATAACCAACGATATTCAATATGAAGAAACTGTTAAACTAAACAAACAGAATGAAAAGGAATCTTGCCAAAGTTTCTATGAACAGCTAAGGGGTTGTTTGAACAGGATCGGCGAACTAAAACAGCATCACAATTAAACTAATGGTGTAAATTCTCCATTGCGATTGTGTGCCGCTCAGAAGCTGGCAATGCAAGGAGAAAGAAGTGCAGAATTTTCGTCTATGGGGCTAAGGAAAAATAAAATTTGCATTTTGCAAACTCTTACGTTGCCTAGTGACGTGGGTGCAAAGTTTTTTCATTGTGAATGGGGGATGAATACTAATCAGAACAGATAGCATTGCGTTTGTTTATTTGCGTTCAGCAAAGGAACTACATGTACATGCCTAATCGGTGTACAAGGGACGTACATTAACACAATAACAGCGCTACCAATCCATACGCATTGCAATATAAATGTCCCGAGTTCTACTTGCAAGGTGAGCAGTAGTGCAAGATTTATTTAACATCCCTTACCGTAAGAGGGGGTTCTAATAACAAGCGATCGTTCAAAGGCCAAAATTGGTCAACATTGGTAAGTTTAATTGGTACGACTTTAATTTCCCTTATGTTTTTTTTAATTCAATGTTAGTGAACAAAGCCTACACATTTTATGTGGAGTGTTCCGTTTTCTAAGTTGTCTGAGTTAATAGCGTCCTACCCACGGGAAATATTTCTATAATAAGGTACATGGCTTTTAAACGATGGTCATTATACATCAAGATCAACCATTGATAAAGGTTTTGTGTTGATAGCCGCATTCACCGACTTAATTGCTTCTGCGCGGCGAATGGATGCTATATTGCTCATGATTAACAATCCGCAAAATCCGAGTTGTAAGAGCACGAGAAGATAAATTACTGCCGATTGCGAGTGACTAGAGAGCTGCCGGAAGACATAACTAATGTCCAAAAGAAATTGTATTTCAACTGTCACTGCTGATGTTCTTGTTGACAAACAGTGACGCGAGACGAGAGAATTGAGTGCTTCCGCAATGGATACTGTGGTTCTATCGTATTCCTGGTGTCTTCTCACGTGATCATAGACTGTGCGCTGGCTGTTTTTATATCTGATATCGACCTTTGTAAACATCTTGGTTTTACGAATACTGAAGAGGACGTTTTAATTTGTGAGAAACTGCCGAACGGCCACATAAGACTACCGTGCGTAAGTGCATGACAGGTGTACTTCACGGGGTACACCAGCTATATTCTTGATATAAACCTCTATATACACCTCACTGTTTAATAAGAGCATTTAATATGACATTGTTTTAACATGTGAGAGACTACCGAAGGGTGACAAAACGTGCCCATCCACCGATCAATGTACAACTAATCTCAGGGGTGATCTTGCTGACAGAACCATAGTTGCATGACAAGCGTACAGTGTGTCATTAGCGATGACATTAGTGTGGAATTAGCGATGATATCAGGCGAGTAATGTCGGAAGACCCCTCGAAATTACTCTGCTAATAACCCGAGAACAACTCTCGTGTAATAGGACATACTCCATGGCAGCTCCAAATCACAGCACATACCACTAAACGGTCGGGTACGATAAACGTGGCACTGTTAGGATTTGTCAGCTATTTAAGCGCTCTTCTGCACCTAATTTTACACACCACATGAATAATTACTTCGCTTTTAAAGAGATTGTGCAAAATATTTACCTCGTCACACCTGAGAGGCTTGCAATGTTATGACATTTTGCCCTATTTTTTAAAAAAACTGGTAACAAATCTGCCGATATGATACAAAATTCAGCTACAATCTCGTAGCCTTTTTTTTGTATATTATATTTTGGTCCAAAATTAATTTTTCCCCACAGTTTCCTGAAGCGAGAAATTTTTAGTTTACAGAATACCATGGCCATACATGCAATACCAAATCTATCACAGCACGTTAATTCTGCCCTAAATTATCTTCTTACTGCGTTGCGAGTATTGTTAAGTCGCTAGAGGAATGATGTCATTCAGATTAACTTCCTAATGATGTAATTAACCTAATTAGAACGTCTGCCGTACACTTAAGGAGTGCGTCTGCAGTCCACATCCGGTTCTACACAAAGCGAACATTAAGGAAATGAATATGAACGTACAGACACTTACTTGATCACTCGAGTAAACTTGATTGCTACTTTGAGGAAGTTAGAATGTCATATCAGACGATGTGTGAATAAATCACTCATGAATGGCGAAACGGTCATAAGCATCTTGAAATCATTGCGCTCTCTGACCGGCATTAGAATCCCAGAACGATAATTCAAATACAATTTAGATGTTTTCGTAGTGCATCTGTTTTCATTCTGCAACGTAATACCACATTCTATAACTGTTGCTTCTAGGTTTACTATATTTCGAACACACGGGACCACTTTAGATAATGAATTAGTTAAACCAACGCGGTGATGTTGATATTCATCCTAAGGAATACAGAAAATGTCAATTCTAAAGCTCAGATTGACCTATAACAAACTGGAACCTAGCTTGGTTGAATAACAGGCAAGAACTACAAACGTGGCAGCTACGTATAAAACGTAATTTTAATTTCTTCTAAATACAATTATAAGACTGCAGAGGAAACTAAATCGCCACCTAAATGTAACTATTTCTTAAAGGAACATTACATTTCATGACACTCCAAACGTAAGAAAATCCTACTGTTAGAAACAAACTCGATTAAATTAATATGGTTAATATTGCACAGACATCTAAATTTCGTAAACGAAAGATCAAACCGTTATCTAGTGTAATAATTAAATATTAACACACCGAAACAGCTCTTTGTGGATCACCCTCAAGGTTTCAACGATTTACTTTAAGGAATTCTTTACTTAACTATGGAGTAAATTAATTTTTTACTCCATTAATATCAAGCATTCGCTATTGACTGGCATATATTTCTGAAGAAGCTTCAGAAATTCTAAATTTAAAAAAAATAGTATAGTCTTAACTGTTGTTATAGAGAAATAATCATTCATCACTGGACCTCGGATTTTAAGGCTGTGTTATTCAAGAAGCGTACTGCAACAACTGAGACCTATTTTAAGGTTTTATAGCCTAAAAGTGCCTTTGTTACCATTTGTGATGTTCAGTCTTTTTTTCTCCTTTTTTTCCATACAGCAAGGAAAGACAGTATTATCACGGGAAGGTTTGTTTGTTCCTAATAATAAGAATGCTGTAGGTACCAATGAGACATTCCGGGAAAAAAAGATTGGTTTATTTTGGGACTTTCAGAAGTACATTAACTCATTTTATTGAAAGAAAAACAGTCTTGCTCTTTCTCGGTAGATCTGTCATTTTTTGGTACTGAGGTGACTGACGTGGGACAGAAATCTCTCCCAAAGAGTAAGTTTTAGTGACGGATTTTGCGTAGTTTCTGACTAGCACATCTCGTCCACTTCACTAAATGCCTCAGTGAATGTTATCACATACGAAAGTTCTAACACTAACTTCATCTCTTAATCTATTCATATCCAAAATAAAACTGTTAATACGCACATGTTCAAGATCTATCCAGCTTTTCTCTGTTAAATTTTCAAATATATTTCGAGTAGTTCTTTAACATTGCTGTCCACGATACATTGTTTGGAAATATCATTTTGAGCGGAGGGTCCATATCAGCTGTAGAGCACTTACGTCGCAATAATACGTTAGTGTTGTATGGTGAATTTCAACTGAAATTTATCTAATAAGGCTTGAGAGTATCTTTTTTTAACTTCATAAATTCATATTGTGCATTAGCAGCCTTAAGCAACTTAAAAGACAAGTCTCTAGCTATAGTTAATAGTTTAATAAATTTACTGCGTGTGTAATTTTTAATATTCGCCAATTGCCTTTTAATGGAAATTAGTTGTTCTTTCACATTAGCCATGTGTAGGACGCACTATGAAAGGGTAGAGCCAGACTAAAAAATTCAGTGCCATAGCCAGTTTGGTTCTACCCTTTCATAGTGCGCCCTGCACACGGCTAGTGTGAAAGAACAATTAATTTCCATTTATTGTACCTAACAGTGGTCCGAACTATACAGCCCGGGCCTTAAAGTACTTACAGCATAGCAAGTCGTCATTAAGGTAGTTGTATGTGTTTATGAGAACTCCTAAGTGGTTTACCGAAAAAAACACGAGTCAGTTGGAGAATTTAATGTCATGTTGGCACGTTGGCCATAGTAACTCAATGGTTTAGAGTGGCTGGACGGACACCAGAAAATTCGTGGTTCAAATCCCGGCTATGGCATTGAATTTTTCAGTCTAGCTCTACCCTTTCATAATTGCCTTTTACTCATTTTAGAAGGTGGTAAACAGTTTAGATGCATAAAATCAAACTTTTAATAATTTATTACGTACCAAATACCTTTACGCGCTCTCTCTCTCTCTCTCTCTCTCTCTCTCTCTCTCTCTCTCTCTCTCTCTCTCTCTCTCTCTCTCTCTCTCTCTCTCTCTCTCTCTCTCTCTCTCTCTCTCTCTCTCTCTCTCTCTGCGTGTGTAATACAAATAGATCTGGATGCAAGTTTTCTACTTATTGTATGTATTTTACAAGATGGCTATGAATTTCTATTAATTTAAGACCTTAGGATATTGGAAATTAATTGTTCTTTCACACTAGCCGTGTGTAGGACGCACTATGAAAGGATAGAGCCAGAATGAAAAATTCAATGCCATAGCCGGGATTTGAACCACGGATCTTCTGGTTTCCGTCCAGCCGCACTACCATTGTGCTACTATGGCCAACGTGCCGATATGACATTAAATTCTCCATCTGACTCGTGTTTTTCCCGGTAAACCATTAGGAGTTCTCATAAACACATGAGACGACTACCTTGATGGCGACTTACTATGCTGTAAGTACTTTAAGGCCCGGGCTTTATAGTTCGGACCACTATTAGGTACAATTAATGGAAATTAATTGTTCTTTCACACTAGCCGTGTGTAGGACGCACTATGAAAGGATAGAGCCAGAATGAAAAATTCAATGCCATAGCCGGGATTTGAACCACGGATCTTCTGGTTTCCGTCCAGCCGCACTACCATTGTGCTACTATGGCCAACGTGCCGATATGACATTAAATTCTCCATCTGACTCGTGTTTTTCCCGGTAAACCATTAGGAGTTCTCATAAACACATGAGACGACTACCTTGATGGCGACTTACTATGCTGTAAGTACTTTAAGGCCCGGGCTTTATAGTTCGGACCACTATTAGGTACAATTAATGGAAATTAATTGTTCTTTCACACTAGCCGTGTGTAGGACGCACTATGAAAGGATAGAGCCAGAATGAAAAATTCAATGCCATAGCCGGGATTTGAACCACGGATCTTCTGGTTTCCGTCCAGCCGCACTACCATTGTGCTACTATGGCCAACGTGCCGATATGACATTAAATTCTCCATCTGACTCGTGTTTTTCCCGGTAAACCATTAGGAGTTCTCATAAACACATGAGACGACTACCTTGATGGCGACTTACTATGCTGTAAGTACTTTAAGGCCCGGGCTTTATAGTTCGGACCACTATTAGGTACAATTAATGGAAATTAATTGTTCTTTCACACTAGCCGTGTGTAGGACGCACTATGAAAGGATAGAGCCAGAATGAAAAATTCAATGCCATAGCCGGGATTTGAACCACGGATCTTCTGGTTTCCGTCCAGCCGCACTACCATTGTGCTACTATGGCCAACGTGCCGATATGACATTAAATTCTCCATCTGACTCGTGTTTTTCCCGGTAAACCATTAGGAGTTCTCATAAACACATGAGACGACTACCTTGATGGCGACTTACTATGCTGTAAGTACTTTAAGGCCCGGGCTTTATAGTTCGGACCACTATTAGGTACAATTAATGGAAATTAATTGTTCTTTCACACTAGCCGTGTGTAGGACGCACTATGAAAGGATAGAGCCAGAATGAAAAATTCAATGCCATAGCCGGGATTTGAACCACGGATCTTCTGGTTTCCGTCCAGCCGCACTACCATTGTGCTACTATGGCCAACGTGCCGATATGACATTAAATTCTCCATCTGACTCGTGTTTTTCCCGGTAAACCATTAGGAGTTCTCATAAACACATGAGACGACTACCTTGATGGCGACTTACTATGCTGTAAGTACTTTAAGGCCCGGGCTTTATAGTTCGGACCACTATTAGGTACAATTAATGGAAATTAATTGTTCTTTCACACTAGCCGTGTGTAGGACGCACTATGAAAGGATAGAGCCAGAATGAAAAATTCAATGCCATAGCCGGGATTTGAACCACGGATCTTCTGGTTTCCGTCCAGCCGCACTACCATTGTGCTACTATGGCCAACGTGCCGATATGACATTAAATTCTCCATCTGACTCGTGTTTTTCCCGGTAAACCATTAGGAGTTCTCATAAACACATGAGACGACTACCTTGATGGCGACTTACTATGCTGTAAGTACTTTAAGGCCCGGGCTTTATAGTTCGGACCACTATTAGGTACAATTAATGGAAATTAATTGTTCTTTCACACTAGCCGTGTGTAGGACGCACTATGAAAGGATAGAGCCAGAATGAAAAATTCAATGCCATAGCCGGGATTTGAACCACGGATCTTCTGGTTTCCGTCCAGCCGCACTACCATTGTGCTACTATGGCCAACGTGCCGATATGACATTAAATTCTCCATCTGACTCGTGTTTTTCCCGGTAAACCATTAGGAGTTCTCATAAACACATGAGACGACTACCTTGATGGCGACTTACTATGCTGTAAGTACTTTAAGGCCCGGGCTTTATAGTTCGGACCACTATTAGGTACAATTAATGGAAATTAATTGTTCTTTCACACTAGCCGTGTGTAGGACGCACTATGAAAGGATAGAGCCAGAATGAAAAATTCAATGCCATAGCCGGGATTTGAACCACGGATCTTCTGGTTTCCGTCCAGCCGCACTACCATTGTGCTACTATGGCCAACGTGCCGATATGACATTAAATTCTCCATCTGACTCGTGTTTTTCCCGGTAAACCATTAGGAGTTCTCATAAACACATGAGACGACTACCTTGATGGCGACTTACTATGCTGTAAGTACTTTAAGGCCCGGGCTTTATAGTTCAGACCACTATTAGGTACAATTAATGGAAATTAATTGTTCTTTCACACTAGCCGTGTGTAGGACGCACTATGAAAGGATAGAGCCAGAATGAAAAATTCAATGCCATAGCCGGGATTTGAACCACGGATCTTCTGGTTTCCGTCCAGCCGCACTACCATTGTGCTACTATGGCCAACGTGCCGATATGACATTAAATTCTCCATCTGACTCGTGTTTTTCCCGGTAAACCATTAGGAGTTCTCATAAACACATGAGACGACTACCTTGATGGCGACTTACTATGCTGTAAGTACTTTAAGGCCCGGGCTTTATAGTTCGGACCACTATTAGGTACAATTAATGGAAATTAATTGTTCTTTCACACTAGCCGTGTGTAGGACGCACTATGAAAGGATAGAGCCAGAATGAAAAATTCAATGCCATAGCCGGGATTTGAACCACGGATCTTCTGGTTTCCGTCCAGCCGCACTACCATTGTGCTACTATGGCCAACGTGCCGATATGACATTAAATTCTCCATCTGACTCGTGTTTTTCCCGGTAAACCATTAGGAGTTCTCATAAACACATGAGACGACTACCTTGATGGCGACTTACTATGCTGTAAGTACTTTAAGGCCCGGGCTTTATAGTTCGGACCACTATTAGGTACAATTAATGGAAATTAATTGTTCTTTCACACTAGCCATGTGTAGGACGCACTATGAAAGGATAGAGCCAGAATGAAAAATTCAATGCCATAGCCGGGATTTGAACCACGGATCTTCTGGTTTCCGTCCAGCCGCACTACCATTGTGCTACTATGGCCAACGTGCCGATATGACATTAAATTCTCCATCTGACTCGTGTTTTTCCCGGTAAACCATTAGGAGTTCTCATAAACACATGAGACGACTACCTTGATGGCGACTTACTATGCTGTAAGTACTTTAAGGCCCGGGCTTTATAGTTCGGACCACTATTAGGTACAATTAATGGAAATTAATTGTTCTTTCACACTAGCCGTGTGTAGGACGCACTATGAAAGGATAGAGCCAGAATGAAAAATTCAATGCCACAGCCGGGATTTGAACCACGGATCTTCTGGTTTCCGTCCAGCCGCACTACCATTGTGCTACTATGGCCAACGTGCCGATATGACATTAAATTCTCCATCTGACTCGTGTTTTTCCCGGTAAACCATTAGGAGTTCTCATAAACACATGAGACGACTACCTTGATGGCGACTTACTATGCTGTAAGTACTTTAAGGCCCGGGCTTTATAGTTCGGACCACTATTAGGTACAATTAATGGAAATTAATTGTTCTTTCACACTAGCCGTGTGTAGGACGCACTATGAAAGGATAGAGCCAGAATGAAAAATTCAATGCCATAGCCGGGATTTGAACCACGGATCTTCTGGTTTCCGTCCAGCCGCACTACCATTGTGCTACTATGGCCAACGTGCCGATATGACATTAAATTCTCCATCTGACTCGTGTTTTTCCCGGTAAACCATTAGGAGTTCTCATAAACACATGAGACGACTACCTTGATGGCGACTTACTATGCTGTAAGTACTTTAAGGCCCGGGCTTTATAGTTCGGACCACTATTAGGTACAATTAATGGAAATTAATTGTTCTTTCACACTAGCCATGTGTAGGACGCACTATGAAAGGATAGAGCCAGAATGAAAAATTCAATGCCATAGCCGGGATTTGAACCACGGATCTTCTGGTTTCCGTCCAGCCGCACTACCATTGTGCTACTATGGCCAACGTGCCGATATGACATTAAATTCTCCATCTGACTCGTGTTTTTCCCGGTAAACCATTAGGAGTTCTCATAAACACATGAGACGACTACCTTGATGGCGACTTACTATGCTGTAAGTACTTTAAGGCCCGGGCTTTATAGTTCGGACCACTATTAGGTACAATTAATGGAAATTAATTGTTCTTTCACACTAGCCGTGTGTAGGACGCACTATGAAAGGATAGAGCCAGAATGAAAAATTCAATGCCATAGCCGGGATTTGAACCACGGATCTTCTGGTTTCCGTCCAGCCGCACTACCATTGTGCTACTATGGCCAACGTGCCGATATGACATTAAATTCTCCATCTGACTCGTGTTTTTCCCGGTAAACCATTAGGAGTTCTCATAAACACATGAGACGACTACCTTGATGGCGACTTACTATGCTGTAAGTACTTTAAGGCCCGGGCTTTATAGTTCGGACCACTATTAGGTACAATTAATGGAAATTAATTGTTCTTTCACACTAGCCGTGTGTAGGACGCACTATGAAAGGATAGAGCCAGAATGAAAAATTCAATGCCATAGCCGGGATTTGAACCACGGATCTTCTGGTTTCCGTCCAGCCGCACTACCATTGTGCTACTATGGCCAACGTGCCGATATGACATTAAATTCTCCATCTGACTCGTGTTTTTCCCGGTAAACCATTAGGAGTTCTCATAAACACATGAGACGACTACCTTGATGGCGACTTACTATGCTGTAAGTACTTTAAGGCCCGGGCTTTATAGTTCGGACCACTATTAGGTACAATTAATGGAAATTAATTGTTCTTTCACACTAGCCGTGTGTAGGACGCACTATGAAAGGATAGAGCCAGAATGAAAAATTCAATGCCATAGCCGGGATTTGAACCACGGATCTTCTGGTTTCCGTCCAGCCGCACTACCATTGTGCTACTATGGCCAACGTGCCGATATGACATTAAATTCTCCATCTGACTCGTGTTTTTCCCGGTAAACCATTAGGAGTTCTCATAAACACATGAGACGACTACCTTGATGGCGACTTACTATGCTGTAAGTACTTTAAGGCCCGGGCTTTATAGTTCGGACCACTATTAGGTACAATTAATGGAAATTAATTGTTCTTTCACACTAGCCGTGTGTAGGACGCACTATGAAAGGATAGAGCCAGAATGAAAAATTCAATGCCATAGCCGGGATTTGAACCACGGATCTTCTGGTTTCCGTCCAGCCGCACTACCATTGTGCTACTATGGCCAACGTGCCGATATGACATTAAATTCTCCATCTGACTCGTGTTTTTCCCGGTAAACCATTAGGAGTTCTCATAAACACATGAGACGACTACCTTGATGGCGACTTACTATGCTGTAAGTACTTTAAGGCCCGGGCTTTATAGTTCGGACCACTATTAGGTACAATTAATGGAAATTAATTGTTCTTTCACACTAGCCGTGTGTAGGACGCACTATGAAAGGATAGAGCCAGAATGAAAAATTCAATGCCATAGCCGGGATTTGAACCACGGATCTTCTGGTTTCCGTCCAGCCGCACTACCATTGTGCTACTATGGCCAACGTGCCGATATGACATTAAATTCTCCATCTGACTCGTGTTTTTCCCGGTAAACCATTAGGAGTTCTCATAAACACATGAGACGACTACCTTGATGGCGACTTACTATGCTGTAAGTACTTTAAGGCCCGGGCTTTATAGTTCGGACCACTATTAGGTACAATTAATGGAAATTAATTGTTCTTTCACACTAGCCGTGTGTAGGACGCACTATGAAAGGATAGAGCCAGAATGAAAAATTCAATGCCATAGCCGGGATTTGAACCACGGATCTTCTGGTTTCCGTCCAGCCGCACTACCATTGTGCTACTATGGCCAACGTGCCGATATGACATTAAATTCTCCATCTGACTCGTGTTTTTCCCGGTAAACCATTAGGAGTTCTCATAAACACATGAGACGACTACCTTGATGGCGACTTACTATGCTGTAAGTACTTTAAGGCCCGGGCTTTATAGTTCAGACCACTATTAGGTACAATTAATGGAAATTAATTGTTCTTTCACACTAGCCGTGTGTAGGACGCACTATGAAAGGATAGAGCCAGAATGAAAAATTCAATGCCATAGCCGGGATTTGAACCACGGATCTTCTGGTTTCCGTCCAGCCGCACTACCATTGTGCTACTATGGCCAACGTGCCGATATGACATTAAATTCTCCATCTGACTCGTGTTTTTCCCGGTAAACCATTAGGAGTTCTCATAAACACATGAGACGACTACCTTGATGGCGACTTACTATGCTGTAAGTACTTTAAGGCCCGGGCTTTATAGTTCGGACCACTATTAGGTACAATTAATGGAAATTAATTGTTCTTTCACACTAGCCGTGTGTAGGACGCACTATGAAAGGATAGAGCCAGAATGAAAAATTCAATGCCATAGCCGGGATTTGAACCACGGATCTTCTGGTTTCCGTCCAGCCGCACTACCATTGTGCTACTATGGCCAACGTGCCGATATGACATTAAATTCTCCATCTGACTCGTGTTTTTCCCGGTAAACCATTAGGAGTTCTCATAAACACATGAGACGACTACCTTGATGGCGACTTACTATGCTGTAAGTACTTTAAGGCCCGGGCTTTATAGTTCGGACCACTATTAGGTACAATTAATGGAAATTAATTGTTCTTTCACACTAGCCATGTGTAGGACGCACTATGAAAGGATAGAGCCAGAATGAAAAATTCAATGCCATAGCCGGGATTTGAACCACGGATCTTCTGGTTTCCGTCCAGCCGCACTACCATTGTGCTACTATGGCCAACGTGCCGATATGACATTAAATTCTCCATCTGACTCGTGTTTTTCCCGGTAAACCATTAGGAGTTCTCATAAACACATGAGACGACTACCTTGATGGCGACTTACTATGCTGTAAGTACTTTAAGGCCCGGGCTTTATAGTTCGGACCACTATTAGGTACAATTAATGGAAATTAATTGTTCTTTCACACTAGCCGTGTGTAGGACGCACTATGAAAGGATAGAGCCAGAATGAAAAATTCAATGCCATAGCCGGGATTTGAACCACGGATCTTCTGGTTTCCGTCCAGCCGCACTACCATTGTGCTACTATGGCCAACGTGCCGATATGACATTAAATTCTCCATCTGACTCGTGTTTTTCCCGGTAAACCATTAGGAGTTCTCATAAACACATGAGACGACTACCTTGATGGCGACTTACTATGCTGTAAGTACTTTAAGGCCCGGGCTTTATAGTTCGGACCACTATTAGGTACAATTAATGGAAATTAATTGTTCTTTCACACTAGCCGTGTGTAGGACGCACTATGAAAGGATAGAGCCAGAATGAAAAATTCAATGCCATAGCCGGGATTTGAACCACGGATCTTCTGGTTTCCGTCCAGCCGCACTACCATTGTGCTACTATGGCCAACGTGCCGATATGACATTAAATTCTCCATCTGACTCGTGTTTTTCCCGGTAAACCATTAGGAGTTCTCATAAACACATGAGACGACTACCTTGATGGCGACTTACTATGCTGTAAGTACTTTAAGGCCCGGGCTTTATAGTTCGGACCACTATTAGGTACAATTAATGGAAATTAATTGTTCTTTCACACTAGCCATGTGTAGGACGCACTATGAAAGGATAGAGCCAGAATGAAAAATTCAATGCCATAGCCGGGATTTGAACCACGGATCTTCTGGTTTCCGTCCAGCCGCACTACCATTGTGCTACTATGGCCAACGTGCCGATATGACATTAAATTCTCCATCTGACTCGTGTTTTTCCCGGTAAACCATTAGGAGTTCTCATAAACACATGAGACGACTACCTTGATGGCGACTTACTATGCTGTAAGTACTTTAAGGCCCGGGCTTTATAGTTCGGACCACTATTAGGTACAATTAATGGAAATTAATTGTTCTTTCACACTAGCCGTGTGTAGGACGCACTATGAAAGGATAGAGCCAGAATGAAAAATTCAATGCCATAGCCGGGATTTGAACCACGGATCTTCTGGTTTCCGTCCAGCCGCACTACCATTGTGCTACTATGGCCAACGTGCCGATATGACATTAAATTCTCCATCTGACTCGTGTTTTTCCCGGTAAACCATTAGGAGTTCTCATAAACACATGAGACGACTACCTTGATGGCGACTTACTATGCTGTAAGTACTTTAAGGCCCGGGCTTTATAGTTCGGACCACTATTAGGTACAATTAATGGAAATTAATTGTTCTTTCACACTAGCCGTGTGTAGGACGCACTATGAAAGGATAGAGCCAGAATGAAAAATTCAATGCCATAGCCGGGATTTGAACCACGGATCTTCTGGTTTCCGTCCAGCCGCACTACCATTGTGCTACTATGGCCAACGTGCCGATATGACATTAAATTCTCCATCTGACTCGTGTTTTTCCCGGTAAACCATTAGGAGTTCTCATAAACACATGAGACGACTACCTTGATGGCGACTTACTATGCTGTAAGTACTTTAAGGCCCGGGCTTTATAGTTCGGACCACTATTAGGTACAATTAATGGAAATTAATTGTTCTTTCACACTAGCCGTGTGTAGGACGCACTATGAAAGGATAGAGCCAGAATGAAAAATTCAATGCCATAGCCGGGATTTGAACCACGGATCTTCTGGTTTCCGTCCAGCCGCACTACCATTGTGCTACTATGGCCAACGTGCCGATATGACATTAAATTCTCCATCTGACTCGTGTTTTTCCCGGTAAACCATTAGGAGTTCTCATAAACACATGAGACGACTACCTTGATGGCGACTTACTATGCTGTAAGTACTTTAAGGCCCGGGCTTTATAGTTCGGACCACTATTAGGTACAATTAATGGAAATTAATTGTTCTTTCACACTAGCCGTGTGTAGGACGCACTATGAAAGGATAGAGCCAGAATGAAAAATTCAATGCCATAGCCGGGATTTGAACCACGGATCTTCTGGTTTCCGTCCAGCCGCACTACCATTGTGCTACTATGGCCAACGTGCCGATATGACATTAAATTCTCCATCTGACTCGTGTTTTTCCCGGTAAACCATTAGGAGTTCTCATAAACACATGAGACGACTACCTTGATGGCGACTTACTATGCTGTAAGTACTTTAAGGCCCGGGCTTTATAGTTCGGACCACTATTAGGTACAATTAATGGAAATTAATTGTTCTTTCACACTAGCCATGTGTAGGACGCACTATGAAAGGATAGAGCCAGAATGAAAAATTCAATGCCATAGCCGGGATTTGAACCACGGATCTTCTGGTTTCCGTCCAGCCGCACTACCATTGTGCTACTATGGCCAACGTGCCGATATGACATTAAATTCTCCATCTGACTCGTGTTTTTCCCGGTAAACCATTAGGAGTTCTCATAAACACATGAGACGACTACCTTGATGGCGACTTACTATGCTGTAAGTACTTTAAGGCCCGGGCTTTATAGTTCGGACCACTATTAGGTACAATTAATGGAAATTAATTGTTCTTTCACACTAGCCGTGTGTAGGACGCACTATGAAAGGATAGAGCCAGAATGAAAAATTCAATGCCATAGCCGGGATTTGAACCACGGATCTTCTGGTTTCCGTCCAGCCGCACTACCATTGTGCTACTATGGCCAACGTGCCGATATGACATTAAATTCTCCATCTGACTCGTGTTTTTCCCGGTAAACCATTAGGAGTTCTCATAAACACATGAGACGACTACCTTGATGGCGACTTACTATGCTGTAAG
Organism: Mantis religiosa; assembly: GCA_030765055.1. Taxonomy (NCBI): domain Eukaryota; kingdom Metazoa; phylum Arthropoda; class Insecta; order Mantodea; family Mantidae; genus Mantis; species Mantis religiosa. The sequence goes on from CM060959.1 coordinate 67,953,761, forward strand.
TACTTTAAGGCCCGGGCTTTATAGTTCGGACCACTATTAGGTACAATTAATGGAAATTAATTGTTCTTTCACACTAGCCGTGTGTAGGACGCACTATGAAAGGATAGAGCCAGAATGAAAAATTCAATGCCATAGCCGGGATTTGAACCACGGATCTTCTGGTTTCCGTCCAGCCGCACTACCATTGTGCTACTATGGCCAACGTGCCGATATGACATTAAATTCTCCATCTGACTCGTGTTTTTCCCGGTAAACCATTAGGAGTTCTCATAAACACATGAGACGACTACCTTGATGGCGACTTACTATGCTGTAAGTACTTTAAGGCCCGGGCTTTATAGTTCGGACCACTATTAGGTACAATTAATGGAAATTAATTGTTCTTTCACACTAGCCGTGTGTAGGACGCACTATGAAAGGATAGAGCCAGAATGAAAAATTCAATGCCATAGCCGGGATTTGAACCACGGATCTTCTGGTTTCCGTCCAGCCGCACTACCATTGTGCTACTATGGCCAACGTGCCGATATGACATTAAATTCTCCATCTGACTCGTGTTTTTCCCGGTAAACCATTAGGAGTTCTCATAAACACATGAGACGACTACCTTGATGGCGACTTACTATGCTGTAAGTACTTTAAGGCCCGGGCTTTATAGTTCGGACCACTATTAGGTACAATTAATGGAAATTAATTGTTCTTTCACACTAGCCGTGTGTAGGACGCACTATGAAAGGATAGAGCCAGAATGAAAAATTCAATGCCATAGCCGGGATTTGAACCACGGATCTTCTGGTTTCCGTCCAGCCGCACTACCATTGTGCTACTATGGCCAACGTGCCGATATGACATTAAATTCTCCATCTGACTCGTGTTTTTCCCGGTAAACCATTAGGAGTTCTCATAAACACATGAGACGACTACCTTGATGGCGACTTACTATGCTGTAAGTACTTTAAGGCCCGGGCTTTATAGTTCGGACCACTATTAGGTACAATTAATGGAAATTAATTGTTCTTTCACACTAGCCGTGTGTAGGACGCACTATGAAAGGATAGAGCCAGAATGAAAAATTCAATGCCATAGCCGGGATTTGAACCACGGATCTTCTGGTTTCCGTCCAGCCGCACTACCATTGTGCTACTATGGCCAACGTGCCGATATGACATTAAATTCTCCATCTGACTCGTGTTTTTCCCGGTAAACCATTAGGAGTTCTCATAAACACATGAGACGACTACCTTGATGGCGACTTACTATGCTGTAAGTACTTTAAGGCCCGGGCTTTATAGTTCGGACCACTATTAGGTACAATTAATGGAAATTAATTGTTCTTTCACACTAGCCGTGTGTAGGACGCACTATGAAAGGATAGAGCCAGAATGAAAAATTCAATGCCATAGCCGGGATTTGAACCACGGATCTTCTGGTTTCCGTCCAGCCGCACTACCATTGTGCTACTATGGCCAACGTGCCGATATGACATTAAATTCTCCATCTGACTCGTGTTTTTCCCGGTAAACCATTAGGAGTTCTCATAAACACATGAGACGACTACCTTGATGGCGACTTACTATGCTGTAAGTACTTTAAGGCCCGGGCTTTATAGTTCGGACCACTATTAGGTACAATTAATGGAAATTAATTGTTCTTTCACACTAGCCGTGTGTAGGACGCACTATGAAAGGATAGAGCCAGAATGAAAAATTCAATGCCATAGCCGGGATTTGAACCACGGATCTTCTGGTTTCCGTCCAGCCGCACTACCATTGTGCTACTATGGCCAACGTGCCGATATGACATTAAATTCTCCATCTGACTCGTGTTTTTCCCGGTAAACCATTAGGAGTTCTCATAAACACATGAGACGACTACCTTGATGGCGACTTACTATGCTGTAAGTACTTTAAGGCCCGGGCTTTATAGTTCGGACCACTATTAGGTACAATTAATGGAAATTAATTGTTCTTTCACACTAGCCGTGTGTAGGACGCACTATGAAAGGATAGAGCCAGAATGAAAAATTCAATGCCATAGCCGGGATTTGAACCACGGATCTTCTGGTTTCCGTCCAGCCGCACTACCATTGTGCTACTATGGCCAACGTGCCGATATGACATTAAATTCTCCATCTGACTCGTGTTTTTCCCGGTAAACCATTAGGAGTTCTCATAAACACATGAGACGACTACCTTGATGGCGACTTACTATGCTGTAAGTACTTTAAGGCCGGGCTTTATAGTTCGGACCACTATTAGGTACAATTAATGGAAATTAATTGTTCTTTCACACTAGCCATGTGTAGGACGCACTATGAAAGGATAGAGCCAGAATGAAAAATTCAATGCCATAGCCGGGATTTGAACCACGGATCTTCTGGTTTCCGTCCAGCCGCACTACCATTGTGCTACTATGGCCAACGTGCCGATATGACATTAAATTCTCCATCTGACTCGTGTTTTTCCCGGTAAACCATTAGGAGTTCTCATAAACACATGAGACGACTACCTTGATGGCGACTTACTATGCTGTAAGTACTTTAAGGCCCGGGCTTTATAGTTCGGACCACTATTAGGTACAATTAATGGAAATTAATTGTTCTTTCACACTAGCCGTGTGTAGGACGCACTATGAAAGGATAGAGCCAGAATGAAAAATTCAATGCCATAGCCGGGATTTGAACCACGGATCTTCTGGTTTCCGTCCAGCCGCACTACCATTGTGCTACTATGGCCAACGTGCCGATATGACATTAAATTCTCCATCTGACTCGTGTTTTTCCCGGTAAACCATTAGGAGTTCTCATAAACACATGAGACGACTACCTTGATGGCGACTTACTATGCTGTAAGTACTTTAAGGCCCGGGCTTTATAGTTCGGACCACTATTAGGTACAATTAATGGAAATTAATTGTTCTTTCACACTAGCCGTGTGTAGGACGCACTATGAAAGGATAGAGCCAGAATGAAAAATTCAATGCCATAGCCGGGATTTGAACCACGGATCTTCTGGTTTCCGTCCAGCCGCACTACCATTGTGCTACTATGGCCAACGTGCCGATATGACATTAAATTCTCCATCTGACTCGTGTTTTTCCGGTAAACCATTAGGAGTTCTCATAAACACATGAGACGACTACCTTGATGGCGACTTACTATGCTGTAAGTACTTTAAGGCCCGGGCTTTATAGTTCGGACCACTATTAGGTACAATTAATGGAAATTAATTGTTCTTTCACACTAGCCGTGTGTAGGACGCACTATGAAAGGATAGAGCCAGAATGAAAAATTCAATGCCATAGCCGGGATTTGAACCACGGATCTTCTGGTTTCCGTCCAGCCGCACTACCATTGTGCTACTATGGCCAACGTGCCGATATGACATTAAATTCTCCATCTGACTCGTGTTTTTCCCGGTAAACCATTAGGAGTTCTCATAAACACATGAGACGACTACCTTGATGGCGACTTACTATGCTGTAAGTACTTTAAGGCCCGGGCTTTATAGTTCGGACCACTATTAGGTACAATTAATGGAAATTAATTGTTCTTTCACACTAGCCATGTGTAGGACGCACTATGAAAGGATAGAGCCAGAATGAAAAATTCAATGCCATAGCCGGGATTTGAACCACGGATCTTCTGGTTTCCGTCCAGCCGCACTACCATTGTGCTACTATGGCCAACGTGCCGATATGACATTAAATTCTCCATCTGACTCGTGTTTTTCCCGGTAAACCATTAGGAGTTCTCATAAACACATGAGACGACTACCTTGATGGCGACTTACTATGCTGTAAGTACTTTAAGGCCCGGGCTTTATAGTTCGGACCACTATTAGGTACAATTAATGGAAATTAATTGTTCTTTCACACTAGCCGTGTGTAGGACGCACTATGAAAGGATAGAGCCAGAATGAAAAATTCAATGCCATAGCCGGGATTTGAACCACGGATCTTCTGGTTTCCGTCCAGCCGCACTACCATTGTGCTACTATGGCCAACGTGCCGATATGACATTAAATTCTCCATCTGACTCGTGTTTTTCCCGGTAAACCATTAGGAGTTCTCATAAACACATGAGACGACTACCTTGATGGCGACTTACTATGCTGTAAGTACTTTAAGGCCCGGGCTTTATAGTTCGGACCACTATTAGGTACAATTAATGGAAATTAATTGTTCTTTCACACTAGCCGTGTGTAGGACGCACTATGAAAGGATAGAGCCAGAATGAAAAATTCAATGCCATAGCCGGGATTTGAACCACGGATCTTCTGGTTTCCGTCCAGCCGCACTACCATTGTGCTACTATGGCCAACGTGCCGATATGACATTAAATTCTCCATCTGACTCGTGTTTTTCCCGGTAAACCATTAGGAGTTCTCATAAACACATGAGACGACTACCTTGATGGCGACTTACTATGCTGTAAGTACTTTAAGGCCCGGGCTTTATAGTTCGGACCACTATTAGGTACAATTAATGGAAATTAATTGTTCTTTCACACTAGCCGTGTGTAGGACGCACTATGAAAGGATAGAGCCAGAATGAAAAATTCAATGCCATAGCCGGGATTTGAACCACGGATCTTCTGGTTTCCGTCCAGCCGCACTACCATTGTGCTACTATGGCCAACGTGCCGATATGACATTAAATTCTCCATCTGACTCGTGTTTTTCCCGGTAAACCATTAGGAGTTCTCATAAACACATGAGACGACTACCTTGATGGCGACTTACTATGCTGTAAGTACTTTAAGGCCCGGGCTTTATAGTTCGGACCACTATTAGGTACAATTAATGGAAATTAATTGTTCTTTCACACTAGCCGTGTGTAGGACGCACTATGAAAGGATAGAGCCAGAATGAAAAATTCAATGCCATAGCCGGGATTTGAACCACGGATCTTCTGGTTTCCGTCCAGCCGCACTACCATTGTGCTACTATGGCCAACGTGCCGATATGACATTAAATTCTCCATCTGACTCGTGTTTTTCCCGGTAAACCATTAGGAGTTCTCATAAACACATGAGACGACTACCTTGATGGCGACTTACTATGCTGTAAGTACTTTAAGGCCCGGGCTTTATAGTTCGGACCACTATTAGGTACAATTAATGGAAATTAATTGTTCTTTCACACTAGCCATGTGTAGGACGCACTATGAAAGGATAGAGCCAGAATGAAAAATTCAATGCCATAGCCGGGATTTGAACCACGGATCTTCTGGTTTCCGTCCAGCCGCACTACCATTGTGCTACTATGGCCAACGTGCCGATATGACATTAAATTCTCCATCTGACTCGTGTTTTTCCCGGTAAACCATTAGGAGTTCTCATAAACACATGAGACGACTACCTTGATGGCGACTTACTATGCTGTAAGTACTTTAAGGCCCGGGCTTTATAGTTCGGACCACTATTAGGTACAATTAATGGAAATTAATTGTTCTTTCACACTAGCCGTGTGTAGGACGCACTATGAAAGGATAGAGCCAGAATGAAAAATTCAATGCCATAGCCGGGATTTGAACCACGGATCTTCTGGTTTCCGTCCAGCCGCACTACCATTGTGCTACTATGGCCAACGTGCCGATATGACATTAAATTCTCCATCTGACTCGTGTTTTTCCCGGTAAACCATTAGGAGTTCTCATAAACACATGAGACGACTACCTTGATGGCGACTTACTATGCTGTAAGTACTTTAAGGCCCGGGCTTTATAGTTCGGACCACTATTAGGTACAATTAATGGAAATTAATTGTTCTTTCACACTAGCCATGTGTAGGACGCACTATGAAAGGATAGAGCCAGAATGAAAAATTCAATGCCATAGCCGGGATTTGAACCACGGATCTTCTGGTTTCCGTCCAGCCGCACTACCATTGTGCTACTATGGCCAACGTGCCGATATGACATTAAATTCTCCATCTGACTCGTGTTTTTCCCGGTAAACCATTAGGAGTTCTCATAAACACATGAGACGACTACCTTGATGGCGACTTACTATGCTGTAAGTACTTTAAGGCCCGGGCTTTATAGTTCGGACCACTATTAGGTACAATTAATGGAAATTAATTGTTCTTTCACACTAGCCGTGTGTAGGACGCACTATGAAAGGATAGAGCCAGAATGAAAAATTCAATGCCATAGCCGGGATTTGAACCACGGATCTTCTGGTTTCCGTCCAGCCGCACTACCATTGTGCTACTATGGCCAACGTGCCGATATGACATTAAATTCTCCATCTGACTCGTGTTTTTCCCGGTAAACCATTAGGAGTTCTCATAAACACATGAGACGACTACCTTGATGGCGACTTACTATGCTGTAAGTACTTTAAGGCCCGGGCTTTATAGTTCGGACCACTATTAGGTACAATTAATGGAAATTAATTGTTCTTTCACACTAGCCGTGTGTAGGACGCACTATGAAAGGATAGAGCCAGAATGAAAAATTCAATGCCATAGCCGGGATTTGAACCACGGATCTTCTGGTTTCCGTCCAGCCGCACTACCATTGTGCTACTATGGCCAACGTGCCGATATGACATTAAATTCTCCATCTGACTCGTGTTTTTCCCGGTAAACCATTAGGAGTTCTCATAAACACATGAGACGACTACCTTGATGGCGACTTACTATGCTGTAAGTACTTTAAGGCCCGGGCTTTATAGTTCGGACCACTATTAGGTACAATTAATGGAAATTAATTGTTCTTTCACACTAGCCGTGTGTAGGACGCACTATGAAAGGATAGAGCCAGAATGAAAAATTCAATGCCATAGCCGGGATTTGAACCACGGATCTTCTGGTTTCCGTCCAGCCGCACTACCATTGTGCTACTATGGCCAACGTGCCGATATGACATTAAATTCTCCATCTGACTCGTGTTTTTCCCGGTAAACCATTAGGAGTTCTCATAAACACATGAGACGACTACCTTGATGGCGACTTACTATGCTGTAAGTACTTTAAGGCCCGGGCTTTATAGTTCGGACCACTATTAGGTACAATTAATGGAAATTAATTGTTCTTTCACACTAGCCGTGTGTAGGACGCACTATGAAAGGATAGAGCCAGAATGAAAAATTCAATGCCATAGCCGGGATTTGAACCACGGATCTTCTGGTTTCCGTCCAGCCGCACTACCATTGTGCTACTATGGCCAACGTGCCGATATGACATTAAATTCTCCATCTGACTCGTGTTTTTCCCGGTAAACCATTAGGAGTTCTCATAAACACATGAGACGACTACCTTGATGGCGACTTACTATGCTGTAAGTACTTTAAGGCCCGGGCTTTATAGTTCGGACCACTATTAGGTACAATTAATGGAAATTAATTGTTCTTTCACACTAGCCGTGTGTAGGACGCACTATGAAAGGATAGAGCCAGAATGAAAAATTCAATGCCATAGCCGGGATTTGAACCACGGATCTTCTGGTTTCCGTCCAGCCGCACTACCATTGTGCTACTATGGCCAACGTGCCGATATGACATTAAATTCTCCATCTGACTCGTGTTTTTCCCGGTAAACCATTAGGAGTTCTCATAAACACATGAGACGACTACCTTGATGGCGACTTACTATGCTGTAAGTACTTTAAGGCCCGGGCTTTATAGTTCGGACCACTATTAGGTACAATTAATGGAAATTAATTGTTCTTTCACACTAGCCGTGTGTAGGACGCACTATGAAAGGATAGAGCCAGAATGAAAAATTCAATGCCATAGCCGGGATTTGAACCACGGATCTTCTGGTTTCCGTCCAGCCGCACTACCATTGTGCTACTATGGCCAACGTGCCGATATGACATTAAATTCTCCATCTGACTCGTGTTTTTCCCGGTAAACCATTAGGAGTTCTCATAAACACATGAGACGACTACCTTGATGGCGACTTACTATGCTGTAAGTACTTTAAGGCCCGGGCTTTATAGTTCAGACCACTATTAGGTACAATTAATGGAAATTAATTGTTCTTTCACACTAGCCGTGTGTAGGACGCACTATGAAAGGATAGAGCCAGAATGAAAAATTCAATGCCATAGCCGGGATTTGAACCACGGATCTTCTGGTTTCCGTCCAGCCGCACTACCATTGTGCTACTATGGCCAACGTGCCGATATGACATTAAATTCTCCATCTGACTCGTGTTTTTCCCGGTAAACCATTAGGAGTTCTCATAAACACATGAGACGACTACCTTGATGGCGACTTACTATGCTGTAAGTACTTTAAGGCCCGGGCTTTATAGTTCGGACCACTATTAGGTACAATTAATGGAAATTAATTGTTCTTTCACACTAGCCGTGTGTAGGACGCACTATGAAAGGATAGAGCCAGAATGAAAAATTCAATGCCATAGCCGGGATTTGAACCACGGATCTTCTGGTTTCCGTCCAGCCGCACTACCATTGTGCTACTATGGCCAACGTGCCGATATGACATTAAATTCTCCATCTGACTCGTGTTTTTCCCGGTAAACCATTAGGAGTTCTCATAAACACATGAGACGACTACCTTGATGGCGACTTACTATGCTGTAAGTACTTTAAGGCCCGGGCTTTATAGTTCGGACCACTATTAGGTACAATTAATGGAAATTAATTGTTCTTTCACACTAGCCATGTGTAGGACGCACTATGAAAGGATAGAGCCAGAATGAAAAATTCAATGCCATAGCCGGGATTTGAACCACGGATCTTCTGGTTTCCGTCCAGCCGCACTACCATTGTGCTACTATGGCCAACGTGCCGATATGACATTAAATTCTCCATCTGACTCGTGTTTTTCCCGGTAAACCATTAGGAGTTCTCATAAACACATGAGACGACTACCTTGATGGCGACTTACTATGCTGTAAGTACTTTAAGGCCCGGGCTTTATAGTTCGGACCACTATTAGGTACAATTAATGGAAATTAATTGTTCTTTCACACTAGCCGTGTGTAGGACGCACTATGAAAGGATAGAGCCAGAATGAAAAATTCAATGCCATAGCCGGGATTTGAACCACGGATCTTCTGGTTTCCGTCCAGCCGCACTACCATTGTGCTACTATGGCCAACGTGCCGATATGACATTAAATTCTCCATCTGACTCGTGTTTTTCCCGGTAAACCATTAGGAGTTCTCATAAACACATGAGACGACTACCTTGATGGCGACTTACTATGCTGTAAGTACTTTAAGGCCCGGGCTTTATAGTTCGGACCACTATTAGGTACAATTAATGGAAATTAATTGTTCTTTCACACTAGCCGTGTGTAGGACGCACTATGAAAGGATAGAGCCAGAATGAAAAATTCAATGCCATAGCCGGGATTTGAACCACGGATCTTCTGGTTTCCGTCCAGCCGCACTACCATTGTGCTACTATGGCCAACGTGCCGATATGACATTAAATTCTCCATCTGACTCGTGTTTTTCCCGGTAAACCATTAGGAGTTCTCATAAACACATGAGACGACTACCTTGATGGCGACTTACTATGCTGTAAGTACTTTAAGGCCCGGGCTTTATAGTTCGGACCACTATTAGGTACAATTAATGGAAATTAATTGTTCTTTCACACTAGCCATGTGTAGGACGCACTATGAAAGGATAGAGCCAGAATGAAAAATTCAATGCCATAGCCGGGATTTGAACCACGGATCTTCTGGTTTCCGTCCAGCCGCACTACCATTGTGCTACTATGGCCAACGTGCCGATATGACATTAAATTCTCCATCTGACTCGTGTTTTTCCCGGTAAACCATTAGGAGTTCTCATAAACACATGAGACGACTACCTTGATGGCGACTTACTATGCTGTAAGTACTTTAAGGCCCGGGCTTTATAGTTCGGACCACTATTAGGTACAATTAATGGAAATTAATTGTTCTTTCACACTAGCCGTGTGTAGGACGCACTATGAAAGGATAGAGCCAGAATGAAAAATTCAATGCCATAGCCGGGATTTGAACCACGGATCTTCTGGTTTCCGTCCAGCCGCACTACCATTGTGCTACTATGGCCAACGTGCCGATATGACATTAAATTCTCCATCTGACTCGTGTTTTTCCCGGTAAACCATTAGGAGTTCTCATAAACACATGAGACGACTACCTTGATGGCGACTTACTATGCTGTAAGTACTTTAAGGCCCGGGCTTTATAGTTCGGACCACTATTAGGTACAATTAATGGAAATTAATTGTTCTTTCACACTAGCCGTGTGTAGGACGCACTATGAAAGGATAGAGCCAGAATGAAAAATTCAATGCCATAGCCGGGATTTGAACCACGGATCTTCTGGTTTCCGTCCAGCCGCACTACCATTGTGCTACTATGGCCAACGTGCCGATATGACATTAAATTCTCCATCTGACTCGTGTTTTTCCCGGTAAACCATTAGGAGTTCTCATAAACACATGAGACGACTACCTTGATGGCGACTTACTATGCTGTAAGTACTTTAAGGCCCGGGCTTTATAGTTCGGACCACTATTAGGTACAATTAATGGAAATTAATTGTTCTTTCACACTAGCCGTGTGTAGGACGCACTATGAAAGGATAGAGCCAGAATGAAAAATTCAATGCCATAGCCGGGATTTGAACCACGGATCTTCTGGTTTCCGTCCAGCCGCACTACCATTGTGCTACTATGGCCAACGTGCCGATATGACATTAAATTCTCCATCTGACTCGTGTTTTTCCCGGTAAACCATTAGGAGTTCTCATAAACACATGAGACGACTACCTTGATGGCGACTTACTATGCTGTAAGTACTTTAAGGCCCGGGCTTTATAGTTCGGACCACTATTAGGTACAATTAATGGAAATTAATTGTTCTTTCACACTAGCCGTGTGTAGGACGCACTATGAAAGGATAGAGCCAGAATGAAAAATTCAATGCCATAGCCGGGATTTGAACCACGGATCTTCTGGTTTCCGTCCAGCCGCACTACCATTGTGCTACTATGGCCAACGTGCCGATATGACATTAAATTCTCCATCTGACTCGTGTTTTTCCCGGTAAACCATTAGGAGTTCTCATAAACACATGAGACGACTACCTTGATGGCGACTTACTATGCTGTAAGTACTTTAAGGCCCGGGCTTTATAGTTCGGACCACTATTAGGTACAATTAATGGAAATTAATTGTTCTTTCACACTAGCCGTGTGTAGGACGCACTATGAAAGGATAGAGCCAGAATGAAAAATTCAATGCCATAGCCGGGATTTGAACCACGGATCTTCTGGTTTCCGTCCAGCCGCACTACCATTGTGCTACTATGGCCAACGTGCCGATATGACATTAAATTCTCCATCTGACTCGTGTTTTTCCCGGTAAACCATTAGGAGTTCTCATAAACACATGAGACGACTACCTTGATGGCGACTTACTATGCTGTAAGTACTTTAAGGCCCGGGCTTTATAGTTCGGACCACTATTAGGTACAATTAATGGAAATTAATTGTTCTTTCACACTAGCCATGTGTAGGACGCACTATGAAAGGATAGAGCCAGAATGAAAAATTCAATGCCATAGCCGGGATTTGAACCACGGATCTTCTGGTTTCCGTCCAGCCGCACTACCATTGTGCTACTATGGCCAACGTGCCGATATGACATTAAATTCTCCATCTGACTCGTGTTTTTCCCGGTAAACCATTAGGAGTTCTCATAAACACATGAGACGACTACCTTGATGGCGACTTACTATGCTGTAAGTACTTTAAGGCCCGGGCTTTATAGTTCGGACCACTATTAGGTACAATTAATGGAAATTAATTGTTCTTTCACACTAGCCGTGTGTAGGACGCACTATGAAAGGATAGAGCCAGAATGAAAAATTCAATGCCATAGCCGGGATTTGAACCACGGATCTTCTGGTTTCCGTCCAGCCGCACTACCATTGTGCTACTATGGCCAACGTGCCGATATGACATTAAATTCTCCATCTGACTCGTGTTTTTCCCGGTAAACCATTAGGAGTTCTCATAAACACATGAGACGACTACCTTGATGGCGACTTACTATGCTGTAAGTACTTTAAGGCCCGGGCTTTATAGTTCGGACCACTATTAGGTACAATTAATGGAAATTAATTGTTCTTTCACACTAGCCGTGTGTAGGACGCACTATGAAAGGATAGAGCCAGAATGAAAAATTCAATGCCATAGCCGGGATTTGAACCACGGATCTTCTGGTTTCCGTCCAGCCGCACTACCATTGTGCTACTATGGCCAACGTGCCGATATGACATTAAATTCTCCATCTGACTCGTGTTTTTCCCGGTAAACCATTAGGAGTTCTCATAAACACATGAGACGACTACCTTGATGGCGACTTACTATGCTGTAAGTACTTTAAGGCCCGGGCTTTATAGTTCGGACCACTATTAGGTACAATTAATGGAAATTAATTGTTCTTTCACACTAGCCGTGTGTAGGACGCACTATGAAAGGATAGAGCCAGAATGAAAAATTCAATGCCATAGCCGGGATTTGAACCACGGATCTTCTGGTTTCCGTCCAGCCGCACTACCATTGTGCTACTATGGCCAACGTGCCGATATGACATTAAATTCTCCATCTGACTCGTGTTTTTCCCGGTAAACCATTAGGAGTTCTCATAAACACATGAGACGACTACCTTGATGGCGACTTACTATGCTGTAAGTACTTAAGGCCCGGGCTTTATAGTTCAGGACCACTATTAGGTACAATTAATGGAAATTAATTGTTCTTTCACACTAGCCGTGTGTAGGACGCACTATGAAAGGATAGAGCCAGAATGAAAAATTCAATGCCATAGCCGGGATTTGAACCACGGATCTTCTGGTTTCCGTCCAGCCGCACTACCATTGTGCTACTATGGCCAACGTGCCGATATGACATTAAATTCTCCATCTGACTCGTGTTTTTCCCGGTAAACCATTAGGAGTTCTCATAAACACATGAGACGACTACCTTGATGGCGACTTACTATGCTGTAAGTACTTTAAGGCCCGGGCTTTATAGTTCGGACCACTATTAGGTACAATTAATGGAAATTATTTGTTCTTTCACACTAGCCGTGTGTAGGACGCACTATGAAAGGATAGAGCCAGAATGAAAAATTCAATGCCATAGCCGGGATTTGAACCACGGATCTTCTGGTTTCCGTCCAGCCGCACTACCATTGTGCTACTATGGCCAACGTGCCGATATGACATTAAATTCTCCATCTGACTCGTGTTTTTCCCGGTAAACCATTAGGAGTTCTCATAAACACATGAGACGACTACCTTGATGGCGACTTACTATGCTGTAAGTACTTTAAGGCCCGGGCTTTATAGTTCGGACCACTATTAGGTACAATTAATGGAAATTAATTGTTCTTTCACACTAGCCATGTGTAGGACGCACTATGAAAGGATAGAGCCAGAATGAAAAATTCAATGCCATAGCCGGGATTTGAACCACGGATCTTCTGGTTTCCGTCCAGCCGCACTACCATTGTGCTACTATGGCCAACGTGCCGATATGACATTACATTCTCCATCTGACTCGTGTTTTTCCCGGTAAACCATTAGGAGTTCTCATAAACACATGAGACGACTACCTTGATGGCGACTTACTATGCTGTAAGTACTTTAAGGCCCGGGCTTTATAGTTCGGACCACTATTAGGTACAATTAATGGAAATTAATTGTTCTTTCACACTAGCCGTGTGTAGGACGCACTATGAAAGGATAGAGCCAGAATGAAAAATTCAATGCCATAGCCGGGATTTGAACCACGGATCTTCTGGTTTCCGTCCAGCCGCACTACCATTGTGCTACTATGGCCAACGTGCCGATATGACATTAAATTCTCCATCTGACTCGTGTTTTTCCCGGTAAACCATTAGGAGTTCTCATAAACACATGAGACGACTACCTTGATGGCGACTTACTATGCTGTAAGTACTTTAAGGCCCGGGCTTTATAGTTCGGACCACTATTAGGTACAATTAATGGAAATTAATTGTTCTTTCACACTAGCCGTGTGTAGGACGCACTATGAAAGGATAGAGCCAGAATGAAAAATTCAATGCCATAGCCGGGATTTGAACCACGGATCTTCTGGTTTCCGTCCAGCCGCACTACCATTGTGCTACTATGGCCAACGTGCCGATATGACATTAAATTCTCCATCTGACTCGTGTTTTTCCCGGTAAACCATTAGGAGTTCTCATAAACACATGAGACGACTACCTTGATGGCGACTTACTATGCTGTAAGTACTTTAAGGCCCGGGCTTTATAGTTCGGACCACTATTAGGTACAATTAATGGAAATTAATTGTTCTTTCACACTAGCCATGTGTAGGACGCACTATGAAAGGATAGAGCCAGAATGAAAAATTCAATGCCATAGCCGGGATTTGAACCACGGATCTTCTGGTTTCCGTCCAGCCGCACTACCATTGTGCTACTATGGCCAACGTGCCGATATGACATTAAATTCTCCATCTGACTCGTGTTTTTCCCGGTAAACCATTAGGAGTTCTCATAAACACATGAGACGACTACCTTGATGGCGACTTACTATGCTGTAAGTACTTTAAGGCCCGGGCTTTATAGTTCGGACCACTATTAGGTACAATTAATGGAAATTAATTGTTCTTTCACACTAGCCGTGTGTAGGACGCACTATGAAAGGATAGAGCCAGAATGAAAAATTCAATGCCATAGCCGGGATTTGAACCACGGATCTTCTGGTTTCCGTCCAGCCGCACTACCATTGTGCTACTATGGCCAACGTGCCGATATGACATTAAATTCTCCATCTGACTCGTGTTTTTCCCGGTAAACCATTAGGAGTTCTCATAAACACATGAGACGACTACCTTGATGGCGACTTACTATGCTGTAAGTACTTTAAGGCCCGGGCTTTATAGTTCGGACCACTATTAGGTACAATTAATGGAAATTAATTGTTCTTTCACACTAGCCGTGTGTAGGACGCACTATGAAAGGATAGAGCCAGAATGAAAAATTCAATGCCATAGCCGGGATTTGAACCACGGATCTTCTGGTTTCCGTCCAGCCGCACTACCATTGTGCTACTATGGCCAACGTGCCGATATGACATTAAATTCTCCATCTGACTCGTGTTTTTCCCGGTAAACCATTAGGAGTTCTCATAAACACATGAGACGACTACCTTGATGGCGACTTACTATGCTGTAAGTACTTTAAGGCCCGGGCTTTATAGTTCGGACCACTATTAGGTACAATTAATGGAAATTAATTGTTCTTTCACACTAGCCGTGTGTAGGACGCACTATGAAAGGATAGAGCCAGAATGAAAAATTCAATGCCATAGCCGGGATTTGAACCACGGATCTTCTGGTTTCCGTCCAGCCGCACTACCATTGTGCTACTATGGCCAACGTGCCGATATGACATTAAATTCTCCATCTGACTCGTGTTTTTCCCGGTAAACCATTAGGAGTTCTCATAAACACATGAGACGACTACCTTGATGGCGACTTACTATGCTGTAAGTACTTTAAGGCCCGGGCTTTATAGTTCGGACCACTATTAGGTACAATTAATGGAAATTAATTGTTCTTTCACACTAGCCGTGTGTAGGACGCACTATGAAAGGATAGAGCCAGAATGAAAAATTCAATGCATAGCCGGGATTTGAACCACGGATCTTCTGGTTTCCGTCCAGCCGCACTACCATTGTGCTACTATGGCCAACGTGCCGATATGACATTAAATTCTCCATCTGACTCGTGTTTTTCCCGGTAAACCATTAGGAGTTCTCATAAACACATGAGACGACTACCTTGATGGCGACTTACTATGCTGTAAGTACTTTAAGGCCCGGGCTTTATAGTTCGGACCACTATTAGGTACAATTAATGGAAATTAATTGTTCTTTCACACTAGCCGTGTGTAGGACGCACTATGAAAGGATAGAGCCAGAATGAAAAATTCAATGCCATAGCCGGGATTTGAACCACGGATCTTCTGGTTTCCGTCCAGCCGCACTACCATTGTGCTACTATGGCCAACGTGCCGATATGACATTAAATTCTCCATCTGACTCGTGTTTTTCCCGGTAAACCATTAGGAGTTCTCATAAACACATGAGACGACTACCTTGATGGCGACTTACTATGCTGTAAGTACTTTAAGGCCCGGGCTTTATAGTTCGGACCACTATTAGGTACAATTAATGGAAATTAATTGTTCTTTCACACTAGCCATGTGTAGGACGCACTATGAAAGGATAGAGCCAGAATGAAAAATTCAATGCCATAGCCGGGATTTGAACCACGGATCTTCTGGTTTCCGTCCAGCCGCACTACCATTGTGCTACTATGGCCAACGTGCCGATATGACATTAAATTCTCCATCTGACTCGTGTTTTTCCCGGTAAACCATTAGGAGTTCTCATAAACACATGAGACGACTACCTTGATGGCGACTTACTATGCTGTAAGTACTTTAAGGCCCGGGCTTTATAGTTCGGACCACTATTAGGTACAATTAATGGAAATTAATTGTTCTTCACACTAGCCGTGTGTAGGACGCACTATGAAAGGATAGAGCCAGAATGAAAAATTCAATGCCATAGCCGGGATTTGAACCACGGATCTTCTGGTTTCCGTCCAGCCGCACTACATTGTGCTACTATGGCCAACGTGCCGATATGACATTAAATTCTCCATCTGACTCGTGTTTTTCCCGGTAAACCATTAGGAGTTCTCATAAACACATGAGACGACTACCTTGATGGCGACTTACTATGCTGTAAGTACTTTAAGGCCCGGGCTTTATAGTTCGGACCACTATTAGGTACAATTAATGGAAATTAATTGTTCTTTCACACTAGCCGTGTGTAGGACGCACTATGAAAGGATAGAGCCAGAATGAAAAATTCAATGCCATAGCCGGGATTTGAACCACGGATCTTCTGGTTTCCGTCCAGCCGCACTACCATTGTGCTACTATGGCCAACGTGCCGATATGACATTAAATTCTCCATCTGACTCGTGTTTTTCCCGGTAAACCATTAGGAGTTCTCATAAACACATGAGACGACTACCTTGATGGCGACTTACTATGCTGTAAGTACTTTAAGGCCCGGGCTTTATAGTTCGGACCACTATTAGGTACAATTAATGGAAATTAATTGTTCTTTCACACTAGCCGTGTGTAGGACGCACTATGAAAGGATAGAGCCAGAATGAAAAATTCAATGCCATAGCCGGGATTTGAACCACGGATCTTCTGGTTTCCGTCCAGCCGCACTACCATTGTGCTACTATGGCCAACGTGCCGATATGACATTAAATTCTCCATCTGACTCGTGTTTTTCCCGGTAAACCATTAGGAGTTCTCATAAACACATGAGACGACTACCTTGATGGCGACTTACTATGCTGTAAGTACTTTAAGGCCCGGGCTTTATAGTTCGGACCACTATTAGGTACAATTAATGGAAATTAATTGTTCTTTCACACTAGCCGTGTGTAGGACGCACTATGAAAGGATAGAGCCAGAATGAAAAATTCAATGCCATAGCCGGGATTTGAACCACGGATCTTCTGGTTCCGTCCAGCCGCACTACCATTGTGCTACTATGGCCAACGTGCCGATATGACATTAAATTCTCCATCTGACTCGTGTTTTTCCCGGTAAACCATTAGGAGTTCTCATAAACACATGAGACGACTACCTTGATGGCGACTTACTATGCTGTAAGTACTTTAAGGCCCGGG
Source organism: Mantis religiosa (assembly GCA_030765055.1). NCBI lineage: Eukaryota > Metazoa > Arthropoda > Insecta > Mantodea > Mantidae > Mantis > Mantis religiosa. The sequence goes on from CM060959.1 coordinate 67,971,523, forward strand.
CTTTATAGTTCGGACCACTATTAGGTACAATTAATGGAAATTAATTGTTCTTTCACACTAGCCGTGTGTAGGACGCACTATGAAAGGATAGAGCCAGAATGAAAAATTCAATGCCATAGCCGGGATTTGAACCACGGATCTTCTGGTTTCCGTCCAGCCGCACTACCATTGTGCTACTATGGCCAACGTGCCGATATGACATTAAATTCTCCATCTGACTCGTGTTTTTCCCGGTAAACCATTAGGAGTTCTCATAAACACATGAGACGACTACCTTGATGGCGACTTACTATGCTGTAAGTACTTTAAGGCCCGGGCTTTATAGTTCGGACCACTATTAGGTACAATTAATGGAAATTAATTGTTCTTTCACACTAGCCGTGTGTAGGACGCACTATGAAAGGATAGAGCCAGAATGAAAAATTCAATGCCATAGCCGGGATTTGAACCACGGATCTTCTGGTTTCCGTCCAGCCGCACTACCATTGTGCTACTATGGCCAACGTGCCGATATGACATTAAATTCTCCATCTGACTCGTGTTTTTCCCGGTAAACCATTAGGAGTTCTCATAAACACATGAGACGACTACCTTGATGGCGACTTACTATGCTGTAAGTACTTTAAGGCCCGGGCTTTATAGTTCGGACCACTATTAGGTACAATTAATGGAAATTAATTGTTCTTTCACACTAGCCGTGTGTAGGACGCACTATGAAAGGATAGAGCCAGAATGAAAAATTCAATGCCATAGCCGGGATTTGAACCACGGATCTTCTGGTTTCCGTCAGCCGCACTACCATTGTGCTACTATGGCCAACGTGCCGATATGACATTAAATTCTCCATCTGACTCGTGTTTTTCCCGGTAAACCATTAGGAGTTCTCATAAACACATGAGACGACTACCTTGATGGCGACTTACTATGCTGTAAGTACTTTAAGGCCCGGGCTTTATAGTTCGGACCACTATTAGGTACAATTAATGGAAATTAATTGTTCTTTCACACTAGCCGTGTGTAGGACGCACTATGAAAGGATAGAGCCAGAATGAAAAATTCAATGCCATAGCCGGGATTTGAACCACGGATCTTCTGGTTTCCGTCCAGCCGCACTACCATTGTGCTACTATGGCCAACGTGCCGATATGACATTAAATTCTCCATCTGACTCGTGTTTTTCCCGGTAAACCATTAGGAGTTCTCATAAACACATGAGACGACTACCTTGATGGCGACTTACTATGCTGTAAGTACTTTAAGGCCCGGGCTTTATAGTTCGGACCACTATTAGGTACAATTAATGGAAATTAATTGTTCTTTCACACTAGCCATGTGTAGGACGCACTATGAAAGGATAGAGCCAGAATGAAAAATTCAATGCCATAGCCGGGATTTGAACCACGGATCTTCTGGTTTCCGTCCAGCCGCACTACCATTGTGCTACTATGGCCAACGTGCCGATATGACATTAAATTCTCCATCTGACTCGTGTTTTTCCCGGTAAACCATTAGGAGTTCTCATAAACACATGAGACGACTACCTTGATGGCGACTTACTATGCTGTAAGTACTTTAAGGCCCGGGCTTTATAGTTCGGACCACTATTAGGTACAATTAATGGAAATTAATTGTTCTTTCACACTAGCCGTGTGTAGGACGCACTATGAAAGGATAGAGCCAGAATGAAAAATTCAATGCCATAGCCGGGATTTGAACCACGGATCTTCTGGTTTCCGTCCAGCCGCACTACCATTGTGCTACTATGGCCAACGTGCCGATATGACATTAAATTCTCCATCTGACTCGTGTTTTTCCCGGTAAACCATTAGGAGTTCTCATAAACACATGAGACGACTACCTTGATGGCGACTTACTATGCTGTAAGTACTTTAAGGCCCGGGCTTTATAGTTCGGACCACTATTAGGTACAATTAATGGAAATTAATTGTTCTTTCACACTAGCCGTGTGTAGGACGCACTATGAAAGGATAGAGCCAGAATGAAAAATTCAATGCCATAGCCGGGATTTGAACCACGGATCTTCTGGTTTCCGTCCAGCCGCACTACCATTGTGCTACTATGGCCAACGTGCCGATATGACATTAAATTCTCCATCTGACTCGTGTTTTTCCCGGTAAACCATTAGGAGTTCTCATAAACACATGAGACGACTACCTTGATGGCGACTTACTATGCTGTAAGTACTTTAAGGCCCGGGCTTTATAGTTCGGACCACTATTAGGTACAATTAATGGAAATTAATTGTTCTTTCACACTAGCCGTGTGTAGGACGCACTATGAAAGGATAGAGCCAGAATGAAAAATTCAATGCCAATGCCATAGCCGGGATTTGAACCACGGATCTTCTGGTTTCCGTCCAGCCGCACTACCATTGTGCTACTATGGCCAACGTGCCGATATGACATTAAATTCTCCATCTGACTCGTGTTTTTCCCGGTAAACCATTAGGAGTTCTCATAAACACATGAGACGACTACCTTGATGGCGACTTACTATGCTGTAAGTACTTTAAGGCCCGGGCTTTATAGTTCGGACCACTATTAGGTACAATTAATGGAAATTAATTGTTCTTTCACACTAGCCGTGTGTAGGACGCACTATGAAAGGATAGAGCCAGAATGAAAAATTCAATGCCATAGCCGGGATTTGAACCACGGATCTTCTGGTTTCCGTCCAGCCGCACTACCATTGTGCTACTATGGCCAACGTGCCGATATGACATTAAATTCTCCATCTGACTCGTGTTTTTCCCGGTAAACCATTAGGAGTTCTCATAAACACATGAGACGACTACCTTGATGGCGACTTACTATGCTGTAAGTACTTTAAGGCCCGGGCTTTATAGTTCGGACCACTATTAGGTACAATTAATGGAAATTAATTGTTCTTTCACACTAGCCGTGTGTAGGACGCACTATGAAAGGATAGAGCCAGAATGAAAAATTCAATGCCATAGCCGGGATTTGAACCACGGATCTTCTGGTTTCCGTCCAGCCGCACTACCATTGTGCTACTATGGCCAACGTGCCGATATGACATTAAATTCTCCATCTGACTCGTGTTTTTCCCGGTAAACCATTAGGAGTTCTCATAAACACATGAGACGACTACCTTGATGGCGACTTACTATGCTGTAAGTACTTTAAGGCCCGGGCTTTATAGTTCGGACCACTATTAGGTACAATTAATGGAAATTAATTGTTCTTTCACACTAGCCGTGTGTAGGACGCACTATGAAAGGATAGAGCCAGAATGAAAAATTCAATGCCATAGCCGGGATTTGAACCACGGATCTTCTGGTTTCCGTCCAGCCGCACTACCATTGTGCTACTATGGCCAACGTGCCGATATGACATTAAATTCTCCATCTGACTCGTGTTTTTCCCGGTAAACCATTAGGAGTTCTCATAAACACATGAGACGACTACCTTGATGGCGACTTACTATGCTGTAAGTACTTTAAGGCCCGGGCTTTATAGTTCGGACCACTATTAGGTACAATTAATGGAAATTAATTGTTCTTTCACACTAGCCGTGTGTAGGACGCACTATGAAAGGATAGAGCCAGAATGAAAAATTCAATGCCATAGCCGGGATTTGAACCACGGATCTTCTGGTTTCCGTCCAGCCGCACTACCATTGTGCTACTATGGCCAACGTGCCGATATGACATTAAATTCTCCATCTGACTCGTGTTTTTCCCGGTAAACCATTAGGAGTTCTCATAAACACATGAGACGACTACCTTGATGGCGACTTACTATGCTGTAAGTACTTTAAGGCCCGGGCTTTATAGTTCGGACCACTATTAGGTACAATTAATGGAAATTAATTGTTCTTTCACACTAGCCGTGTGTAGGACGCACTATGAAAGGATAGAGCCAGAATGAAAAATTCAATGCCATAGCCGGGATTTGAACCACGGATCTTCTGGTTTCCGTCCAGCCGCACTACCATTGTGCTACTATGGCCAACGTGCCGATATGACATTAAATTCTCCATCTGACTCGTGTTTTTCCCGGTAAACCATTAGGAGTTCTCATAAACACATGAGACGACTACCTTGATGGCGACTTACTATGCTGTAAGTACTTTAAGGCCCGGGCTTTATAGTTCGGACCACTATTAGGTACAATTAATGGAAATTAATTGTTCTTTCACACTAGCCGTGTGTAGGACGCACTATGAAAGGATAGAGCCAGAATGAAAAATTCAATGCCATAGCCGGGATTTGAACCACGGATCTTCTGGTTTCCGTCCAGCCGCACTACCATTGTGCTACTATGGCCAACGTGCCGATATGACATTAAATTCTCCATCTGACTCGTGTTTTTCCCGGTAAACCATTAGGAGTTCTCATAAACACATGAGACGACTACCTTGATGGCGACTTACTATGCTGTAAGTACTTTAAGGCCCGGGCTTTATAGTTCGGACCACTATTAGGTACAATTAATGGAAATTAATTGTTCTTTCACACTAGCCGTGTGTAGGACGCACTATGAAAGGATAGAGCCAGAATGAAAAATTCAATGCCATAGCCGGGATTTGAACCACGGATCTTCTGGTTTCCGTCCAGCCGCACTACCATTGTGCTACTATGGCCAACGTGCCGATATGACATTAAATTCTCCATCTGACTCGTGTTTTTCCCGGTAAACCATTAGGAGTTCTCATAAACACATGAGACGACTACCTTGATGGCGACTTACTATGCTGTAAGTACTTTAAGGCCCGGGCTTTATAGTTCGGACCACTATTAGGTACAATTAATGGAAATTAATTGTTCTTTCACACTAGCCGTGTGTAGGACGCACTATGAAAGGATAGAGCCAGAATGAAAAATTCAATGCCATAGCCGGGATTTGAACCACGGATCTTCTGGTTTCCGTCCAGCCGCACTACCATTGTGCTACTATGGCCAACGTGCCGATATGACATTAAATTCTCCATCTGACTCGTGTTTTTCCCGGTAAACCATTAGGAGTTCTCATAAACACATGAGACGACTACCTTGATGGCGACTTACTATGCTGTAAGTACTTTAAGGCCCGGGCTTTATAGTTCGGACCACTATTAGGTACAATTAATGGAAATTAATTGTTCTTTCACACTAGCCATGTGTAGGACGCACTATGAAAGGATAGAGCCAGAATGAAAAATTCAATGCCATAGCCGGGATTTGAACCACGGATCTTCTGGTTTCCGTCCAGCCGCACTACCATTGTGCTACTATGGCCAACGTGCCGATATGACATTAAATTCTCCATCTGACTCGTGTTTTTCCCGGTAAACCATTAGGAGTTCTCATAAACACATGAGACGACTACCTTGATGGCGACTTACTATGCTGTAAGTACTTTAAGGCCCGGGCTTTATAGTTCGGACCACTATTAGGTACAATTAATGGAAATTAATTGTTCTTTCACACTAGCCGTGTGTAGGACGCACTATGAAAGGATAGAGCCAGAATGAAAAATTCAATGCCATAGCCGGGATTTGAACCACGGATCTTCTGGTTTCCGTCCAGCCGCACTACCATTGTGCTACTATGGCCAACGTGCCGATATGACATTAAATTCTCCATCTGACTCGTGTTTTTCCCGGTAAACCATTAGGAGTTCTCATAAACACATGAGACGACTACCTTGATGGCGACTTACTATGCTGTAAGTACTTTAAGGCCCGGGCTTTATAGTTCGGACCACTATTAGGTACAATTAATGGAAATTAATTGTTCTTTCACACTAGCCGTGTGTAGGACGCACTATGAAAGGATAGAGCCAGAATGAAAAATTCAATGCCATAGCCGGGATTTGAACCACGGATCTTCTGGTTTCCGTCCAGCCGCACTACCATTGTGCTACTATGGCCAACGTGCCGATATGACATTAAATTCTCCATCTGACTCGTGTTTTTCCCGGTAAACCATTAGGAGTTCTCATAAACACATGAGACGACTACCTTGATGGCGACTTACTATGCTGTAAGTACTTTAAGGCCCGGGCTTTATAGTTCGGACCACTATTAGGTACAATTAATGGAAATTAATTGTTCTTTCACACTAGCCATGTGTAGGACGCACTATGAAAGGATAGAGCCAGAATGAAAAATTCAATGCCATAGCCGGGATTTGAACCACGGATCTTCTGGTTTCCGTCCAGCCGCACTACCATTGTGCTACTATGGCCAACGTGCCGATATGACATTAAATTCTCCATCTGACTCGTGTTTTTCCCGGTAAACCATTAGGAGTTCTCATAAACACATGAGACGACTACCTTGATGGCGACTTACTATGCTGTAAGTACTTTAAGGCCCGGGCTTTATAGTTCGGACCACTATTAGGTACAATTAATGGAAATTAATTGTTCTTTCACACTAGCCGTGTGTAGGACGCACTATGAAAGGATAGAGCCAGAATGAAAAATTCAATGCCATAGCCGGGATTTGAACCACGGATCTTCTGGTTTCCGTCCAGCCGCACTACCATTGTGCTACTATGGCCAACGTGCCGATATGACATTAAATTCTCCATCTGACTCGTGTTTTTCCCGGTAAACCATTAGGAGTTCTCATAAACACATGAGACGACTACCTTGATGGCGACTTACTATGCTGTAAGTACTTTAAGGCCCGGGCTTTATAGTTCGGACCACTATTAGGTACAATTAATGGAAATTAATTGTTCTTTCACACTAGCCGTGTGTAGGACGCACTATGAAAGGATAGAGCCAGAATGAAAAATTCAATGCCATAGCCGGGATTTGAACCACGGATCTTCTGGTTTCCGTCCAGCCGCACTACCATTGTGCTACTATGGCCAACGTGCCGATATGACATTAAATTCTCCATCTGACTCGTGTTTTTCCCGGTAAACCATTAGGAGTTCTCATAAACACATGAGACGACTACCTTGATGGCGACTTACTATGCTGTAAGTACTTTAAGGCCCGGGCTTTATAGTTCGGACCACTATTAGGTACAATTAATGGAAATTAATTGTTCTTTCACACTAGCCGTGTGTAGGACGCACTATGAAAGGATAGAGCCAGAATGAAAAATTCAATGCCATAGCCGGGATTTGAACCACGGATCTTCTGGTTTCCGTCCAGCCGCACTACCATTGTGCTACTATGGCCAACGTGCCGATATGACATTAAATTCTCCATCTGACTCGTGTTTTTCCCGGTAAACCATTAGGAGTTCTCATAAACACATGAGACGACTACCTTGATGGCGACTTACTATGCTGTAAGTACTTTAAGGCCCGGGCTTTATAGTTCGGACCACTATTAGGTACAATTAATGGAAATTAATTGTTCTTTCACACTAGCCGTGTGTAGGACGCACTATGAAAGGATAGAGCCAGAATGAAAAATTCAATGCCATAGCCGGGATTTGAACCACGGATCTTCTGGTTTCCGTCCAGCCGCACTACCATTGTGCTACTATGGCCAACGTGCCGATATGACATTAAATTCTCCATCTGACTCGTGTTTTTCCCGGTAAACCATTAGGAGTTCTCATAAACACATGAGACGACTACCTTGATGGCGACTTACTATGCTGTAAGTACTTTAAGGCCCGGGCTTTATAGTTCGGACCACTATTAGGTACAATTAATGGAAATTAATTGTTCTTTCACACTAGCCATGTGTAGGACGCACTATGAAAGGATAGAGCCAGAATGAAAAATTCAATGCCATAGCCGGGATTTGAACCACGGATCTTCTGGTTTCCGTCCAGCCGCACTACCATTGTGCTACTATGGCCAACGTGCCGATATGACATTAAATTCTCCATCTGACTCGTGTTTTTCCCGGTAAACCATTAGGAGTTCTCATAAACACATGAGACGACTACCTTGATGGCGACTTACTATGCTGTAAGTACTTTAAGGCCCGGGCTTTATAGTTCGGACCACTATTAGGTACAATTAATGGAAATTAATTGTTCTTTCACACTAGCCGTGTGTAGGACGCACTATGAAAGGATAGAGCCAGAATGAAAAATTCAATGCCATAGCCGGGATTTGAACCACGGATCTTCTGGTTTCCGTCCAGCCGCACTACCATTGTGCTACTATGGCCAACGTGCCGATATGACATTAAATTCTCCATCTGACTCGTGTTTTTCCCGGTAAACCATTAGGAGTTCTCATAAACACATGAGACGACTACCTTGATGGCGACTTACTATGCTGTAAGTACTTTAAGGCCCGGGCTTTATAGTTCGGACCACTATTAGGTACAATTAATGGAAATTAATTGTTCTTTCACACTAGCCGTGTGTAGGACGCACTATGAAAGGATAGAGCCAGAATGAAAAATTCAATGCCATAGCCGGGATTTGAACCACGGATCTTCTGGTTTCCGTCCAGCCGCACTACCATTGTGCTACTATGGCCAACGTGCCGATATGACATTAAATTCTCCATCTGACTCGTGTTTTTCCCGGTAAACCATTAGGAGTTCTCATAAACACATGAGACGACTACCTTGATGGCGACTTAGTAAGTCGCCATCAAGGTAGTCGTCTCATGTGTTTATGAGAACTCCTAATGGTTTACCGGGAAAAACACGAGTCAGATGGAGAATTTAATGTCATATCGGCACGTTGGCCATAGTAGCACAATGGTAGTGCGGCTGGACGGAAACCAGAAGATCCGTGGTTCAAATCCCGGCTATGGCATTGAATTTTTCATTCTGGCTCTATCCTTTCATAGTGCGTCCTACACACGGCTAGTGTGAAAGAACAATTAATTTCCATTAATTGTACCTAATAGTGGTCCGAACTATAAAGCCCGGGCCTTAAAGTACTTACAGCATAGTAAGTCGCCATCAAGGTAGTCGTCTCATGTGTTTATGAGAACTCCTAATGGTTTACCGGGAAAAACACGAGTCAGATGGAGAATTTAATGTCATATCGGCACGTTGGCCATAGTAGCACAATGGTAGTGCGGCTGGACGGAAACCAGAAGATCCGTGGTTCAAATCCCGGCTATGGCATTGAATTTTTCATTCTGGCTCTATCCTTTCATAGTGCGTCCTACACACGGCTAGTGTGAAAGAACAATTAATTTCCATTAATTGTACCTAATAGTGGTCCGAACTATAAAGCCCGGGCCTTAAAGTACTTACAGCATAGTAAGTCGCCATCAAGGTAGTCGTCTCATGTGTTTATGAGAACTCCTAATGGTTTACCGGGAAAAACACGAGTCAGATGGAGAATTTAATGTCATATCGGCACGTTGGCCATAGTAGCACAATGGTAGTGCGGCTGGACGGAAACCAGAAGATCCGTGGTTCAAATCCCGGCTATGGCATTGAATTTTTCATTCTGGCTCTATCCTTTCATAGTGCGTCCTACACATGGCTAGTGTGAAAGAACAATTAATTTCCATTAATTGTACCTAATAGTGGTCCGAACTATAAAGCCCGGGCCTTAAAGTACTTACAGCATAGTAAGTCGCCATCAAGGTAGTCGTCTCATGTGTTTATGAGAACTCCTAATGGTTTACCGGGAAAAACACGAGTCAGATGGAGAATTTAATGTCATATCGGCACGTTGGCCATAGTAGCACAATGGTAGTGCGGCTGGACGGAAACCAGAAGATCCGTGGTTCAAATCCCGGCTATGGCATTGAATTTTTCATTCTGGCTCTATCCTTTCATAGTGCGTCCTACACACGGCTAGTGTGAAAGAACAATTAATTTCCATTAATTGTACCTAATAGTGGTCCGAACTATAAAGCCCGGGCCTTAAAGTACTTACAGCATAGTAAGTCGCCATCAAGGTAGTCGTCTCATGTGTTTATGAGAACTCCTAATGGTTTACCGGGAAAAACACGAGTCAGATGGAGAATTTAATGTCATATCGGCACGTTGGCCATAGTAGCACAATGGTAGTGCGGCTGGACGGAAACCAGAAGATCCGTGGTTCAAATCCCGGCTATGGCATTGAATTTTTCATTCTGGCTCTATCCTTTCATAGTGCGTCCTACACATGGCTAGTGTGAAAGAACAATTAATTTCCATTAATTGTACCTAATAGTGGTCCGAACTATAAAGCCCGGGCCTTAAAGTACTTACAGCATAGTAAGTCGCCATCAAGGTAGTCGTCTCATGTGTTTATGAGAACTCCTAATGGTTTACCGGGAAAAACACGAGTCAGATGGAGAATTTAATGTCATATCGGCACGTTGGCCATAGTAGCACAATGGTAGTGCGGCTGGACGGAAACCAGAAGATCCGTGGTTCAAATCCCGGCTATGGCATTGAATTTTTCATTCTGGCTCTATCCTTTCATAGTGCGTCCTACACACGGCTAGTGTGAAAGAACAATTAATTTCCATTAATTGTACCTAATAGTGGTCCGAACTATAAAGCCCGGGCCTTAAAGTACTTACAGCATAGTAAGTCGCCATCAAGGTAGTCGTCTCATGTGTTTATGAGAACTCCTAATGGTTTACCGGGAAAAACACGAGTCAGATGGAGAATTTAATGTCATATCGGCACGTTGGCCATAGTAGCACAATGGTAGTGCGGCTGGACGGAAACCAGAAGATCCGTGGTTCAAATCCCGGCTATGGCATTGAATTTTTCATTCTGGCTCTATCCTTTCATAGTGCGTCCTACACACGGCTAGTGTGAAAGAACAATTAATTTCCATTAATTGTACCTAATAGTGGTCCGAACTATAAAGCCCGGGCCTTAAAGTACTTACAGCATAGTAAGTCGCCATCAAGGTAGTCGTCTCATGTGTTTATGAGAACTCCTAATGGTTTACCGGGAAAAACACGAGTCAGATGGAGAATTTAATGTCATATCGGCACGTTGGCCATAGTAGCACAATGGTAGTGCGGCTGGACGGAAACCAGAAGATCCGTGGTTCAAATCCCGGCTATGGCATTGAATTTTTCATTCTGGCTCTATCCTTTCATAGTGCGTCCTACACACGGCTAGTGTGAAAGAACAATTAATTTCCATTAATTGTACCTAATAGTGGTCCGAACTATAAAGCCCGGGCCTTAAAGTACTTACAGCATAGTAAGTCGCCATCAAGGTAGTCGTCTCATGTGTTTATGAGAACTCCTAATGGTTTACCGGGAAAAACACGAGTCAGATGGAGAATTTAATGTCATATCGGCACGTTGGCCATAGTAGCACAATGGTAGTGCGGCTGGACGGAAACCAGAAGATCCGTGGTTCAAATCCCGGCTATGGCATTGAATTTTTCATTCTGGCTCTATCCTTTCATAGTGCGTCCTACACACGGCTAGTGTGAAAGAACAATTAATTTCCATTAATTGTACCTAATAGTGGTCCGAACTATAAAGCCCGGGCCTTAAAGTACTTACAGCATAGTAAGTCGCCATCAAGGTAGTCGTCTCATGTGTTTATGAGAACTCCTAATGGTTTACCGGGAAAAACACGAGTCAGATGGAGAATTTAATGTCATATCGGCACGTTGGCCATAGTAGCACAATGGTAGTGCGGCTGGACGGAAACCAGAAGATCCGTGGTTCAAATCCCGGCTATGGCATTGAATTTTTCATTCTGGCTCTATCCTTTCATAGTGCGTCCTACACATGGCTAGTGTGAAAGAACAATTAATTTCCATTAATTGTACCTAATAGTGGTCCGAACTATAAAGCCCGGGCCTTAAAGTACTTACAGCATAGTAAGTCGCCATCAAGGTAGTCGTCTCATGTGTTTATGAGAACTCCTAATGGTTTACCGGGAAAAACACGAGTCAGATGGAGAATTTAATGTCATATCGGCACGTTGGCCATAGTAGCACAATGGTAGTGCGGCTGGACGGAAACCAGAAGATCCGTGGTTCAAATCCCGGCTATGGCATTGAATTTTTCATTCTGGCTCTATCCTTTCATAGTGCGTCCTACACACGGCTAGTGTGAAAGAACAATTAATTTCCATTAATTGTACCTAATAGTGGTCCGAACTATAAAGCCCGGGCCTTAAAGTACTTACAGCATAGTAAGTCGCCATCAAGGTAGTCGTCTCATGTGTTTATGAGAACTCCTAATGGTTTACCGGGAAAAACACGAGTCAGATGGAGAATTTAATGTCATATCGGCACGTTGGCCATAGTAGCACAATGGTAGTGCGGCTGGACGGAAACCAGAAGATCCGTGGTTCAAATCCCGGCTATGGCATTGAATTTTTCATTCTGGCTCTATCCTTTCATAGTGCGTCCTACACACGGCTAGTGTGAAAGAACAATTAATTTCCATTAATTGTACCTAATAGTGGTCCGAACTATAAAGCCCGGGCCTTAAAGTACTTACAGCATAGTAAGTCGCCATCAAGGTAGTCGTCTCATGTGTTTATGAGAACTCCTAATGGTTTACCGGGAAAAACACGAGTCAGATGGAGAATTTAATGTCATATCGGCACGTTGGCCATAGTAGCACAATGGTAGTGCGGCTGGACGGAAACCAGAAGATCCGTGGTTCAAATCCCGGCTATGGCATTGAATTTTTCATTCTGGCTCTATCCTTACCTTAGGATATTGTTAAAACTCATTGCATTTAACAATTAATGAGTTTTGAATTTCATCTACTCCTTTCTAATCCAATCTAATTAAAATGTTAAACTTTTGGCACTGTAAAGACATGACTAAATATTATGTAACAGCAAATGTAGTGTCTTTCTTACCCTCTTGAGAAAACTGTACATAAGAATTTAATGGAATAAATATTCATAATTAACATCTTTGTAAAACAATCGGCGATCAAGCTATCTGAAGGTGCATTCAAAAGACTATATTTGGCAATTGATGTATTTCAATTAACATTTCATTGTTGATATTAACTTAAAGAACGAATCTTTTGGTTATCTAGCTTTTGAAATATATGTTGAGCAGCTATGACGTCCATGTCCACAATTACCGTTAAATTCTTATTTTGTTCTAATGTAATAAAATACACACAATGCTATGAGTATTTTGATTCCAGTAATTGAAAAACAATTTCTGCACTCTTTCCCTTGTTACCTGGTAATGGCATGACGACTGCTTATAGCTAGGCGGTACTCTTGTTCCGGAATTGCCTCCCTTCTGCAATCTGTTGTTTCAGCTTCCCTAGGCACCACAGCGCTTGCTCGAAGATTTAAAGTTTGCTGTACAAAAGTATTTTGGAACTGTACACTACATGCAATTTACTGAAGCTGTTCTCTTTTTGGACTGAAATCCAACTGAGTAATAGAGCAAAAATGAATTCCAAACGATCTGTTTCATTAATGGCGACATAAATCTATGTGTAGTTAACAATCCGAGGCGCCAATAACATTCCGGGAGCCTGACACTTCTACAATTGGGGCGAGAAGGGGTGGGGGTGACGTGTACAATCTATAAACCCAGATGGCACTCGCCTTATTAGCATGTACAAGAGCTCGAGTGAAAAGAGAACCACACCTGAGCGGGACCATGTTTCAGTAACTGCCAATACGCCCAGTGTGACCGTTTTGGCATTTAATCGTTCGGCAGCACGTATCCGTTATTCTCGTCACGTTGGCAACCAATTCTAGGAAGTAACACGTTCTTTAGACATTCCAATAAGCTCCAAGAGCATTTACTTTTTGGATAAAACACTTAATTCGTTTTCTACTTTCTTTCTTTTTATGAATCAGCAAGTTTTTAAAGGAATTTTATTTGTTTGTAGTTGAAAACGTGCTCTGAGTTCCATATTCCGTCACTAATTCGCCGAATAACAGACTCTGGGACCCATTAACATTTTTTCCATACCAAACTTCTAACTTCAGTCTGTTATCGCTTTAAAGAGGTCAAGTGATTTTCAAGAACTCCTCATGCAACTCTAACATTTATATGAACTTATTTACTCAACAGTAACTAACAAATATTATTAAATCATCACATTAATTTATGAATTTTCGTATACGGCCTCTTAAGCATTTTTTATTCCTAGTGACCATTTTAATGAGGAACCGAAAAAAATATATACAGAATAATTTAACCCGTAAAATGCAAAACCTAGCCATGCAGCATCAAAGTGTATCTTCATCTTAAATTCACTGTGGTCGGATCCATGAACCCATGTAAATGTAGGATTCTCCCTCCACTCTTCCCATGAAAAGAAACCAACTTGTAATATAAATAGGTGTTGTGCTGTTTGCGCAACTGAGTGTCTGAAGGGCATACTGCAACATTTGTCATGTTTATACTCGCCTTTATAGTATCCAAATTAATGCAGACATGTTCTAAATTTAAGTATAAACAAGTAATATAAGTTTAGGTATTTTATATTTTATGATTTTTATAATTTTTAAGATTCTACCAATTATCCAACTCCTTTATATATTTTCCCAATTATCTTGCAAGCCTTAGTATAAAGCAGTGTTGCCAACTGGTGACTTTGCCACTAATTCTATCGACTTTGATTCTGTGTTAGGGTCGGAATCATTCTTTTAGTGTCTACGACAAATATCACAATATTTTAAATTAACGCGGTTTAATTGCAAATTCGGTATCGCTAAGCTCTTAAAAGTATTTGTGGCCTAATCAAGATTTGTATCAACTCAAAAGTTCTATCGTAATTGATCTTATGTTCACTTTTCCGTAATCAGCAGCTCCATCACGAACTAGGACTATTACCTCTTCACAACTAGATTCGCAGGATCGCCCGTCGTTTCTTTTCCACACTGCAAGAAGTTCCAGGAGCTGTGCATTATAGCATCAGCGTCCGCACGTGCCAACCCTCACGCTTAAAGAGGAGACTACCACAGGACCTGTTTCTAAATGACACATCTGATTCCAGTGATTCTAGTGTTTGATGTGTGTTCTTACATCTCCAATATTGACTTAATTCCTCAGAGAGTATTATTGGAGTTCTAACATAACGTAGTTAGGGGGGCGGCCTGTTAGCCTACCCGTGAGTGTTATTGTTCTTTAATTTATTGTTTTGTTGCCTTCTTTTCACTCTGATCTGTAAAGCATTGTGCTGCTGATCGATCAATAAATAATTATAAAAAATGTTTATTTTTAACTAGTTTATATCACTGAAGTTGCAAGTGGGATTCAAATTGCAACCCACTTCATTTAGACGTTTTTCCTCGTTATGTAAGAGAGTTTCTAATACCAGAGCTTTATTTAAACTGTGTGCGGCAATTACGTTCTTATGACAAAGTAAACAAGTTTAGTTCAGGGCTGCGCGTAACAAGTAATTAATAGTGGGGCAGTGCGGTATAAGACTATATGTGGCTAAACATTCTAACCATAAACAATGGAAGTAAACTTGTAGTCAGGGCTGGGTTACAACCTGCAGGTACTGACAAACCAGCCGCAAGGTACCGTCGAACTAAAATATATGCAAATTAAATAATAAAAGAAAACACAGTGACACACTGAAGCACATTTCCTACACAAACTTGTCAGTCACCAGGGTGAATTAATAAAAGTACAGCACAATCTTACTCCTTTAAATCAAACTGTCCGTTTTGACCAGAGAAGCCTTCCACTTCAGATTAAAGAAAGCTAGGGAAGTATGCAACAGCATATAACGATTAGGATCTATGTTGATCATGGTGTAGTTACTCCTCTTCAAAAATGAATAAATATATCCAAGAACTAACATTGCAAATGCAATTCTTTTAAGACTCCTTCCTTTTTGGAAGCACTTTAGCTACATTTTGATATTATTTAGCGACTTTCTCGCATCAAGATAGCGACAAGATACACTGGGTGCAATAGCATTTTCTTTTGTACGTCATTGAAATATTTAAATGTCACAGAATTGATTCGTGGAATCGTGGAAACGAAGCAGCTGACACAGAAAGTCGGGGATGGGGATTGATTATTTGTGGCCTCAAAATGTCCTCCCTTCAACAGATCAAAACCGATTTTCCTCAAACTTTCATGTGGTATGCAAAAATTTGCTCTATTAAAAAGCGTGTAATTATTTGTTCTATTTATACGTCCATTTAATATAGGCGGCTTTGACTTAGTCATAATTATGATACTATGATATTCCTTTGGTGCTCTCTTCTAAAGTCTACCTCCTCATTTTCTTCAGCTAGCATCTCAGGAAAGCTGCAATAAACGCGGAGGTATAAACTAATTGGGTAGTGCAGATACTGACGGTGTAGTGATAAGGAACAATAAGAAATACATCTGACGATATTAATTTATACATATTTACGTGAACATTAGGGGATGTTTTATACGTTATTAAAAATACCATATATGTTTAAAAATTACAATTGTAAGTGGCAAAGCCGAGGTTTTGGCACTAAAAACGCACAGATCGTACAATAGCTTCATCAAGTATCATCAAGTAGTCGTTGGATAAGCCATTTAGAATAGCAGTGCACATGAATGCGAGTTGCGCAGTAGCGTTCCTGAGAAACAACCTGCCAAGAAATATAGCGACAATGAGACAGTGTTCTACCTAATCTATCGATACATTTATGCATCTGTCTATGTGCAGTAGTTTCCCAATGTGTCTTGTATGCTCCTCCCGATTCTATGAATTATAAGTGTACATTAACTGGTAAAGAAGCAAATTATATTTTAAAAATTAGAAATGAATGAAGCGGAACTGTTGCATCAATAGCAATGCCAATAGTAGAGTGAATGCCCATAAGTAAGGCGTAATGAGTGAAAATCTCTAATGAACTAGACGTACGAGTTATTAGAAAGGAGCAGGATAGTTTCTACGCTTTTGAGTGAAGTGAAGGACAGCGCTATACAACAGCATCTATTTTCTTACGACGTTTCTGACACCAGACAGACTCCACACGCCTTTTCTGTCAATGTTAAGCATGCAATTCACACTCACAATAGCACATTCAACACGTGCATCACGCGTATGTTTTCTATTCACGGAACACAGCACGTTTGCGCATTTCTACTGGAGCTTTCTTCACCTACTGATGTCCCACGAGGCTCGTGAAAGTAGGGAATTAATATTCCTCTACATATATGACGCGAAAGATTAGAGTCCAAATTCTGAAAGCATTTTGTACACCATTCTCTAGCAATTCTTGGCCTGAAAGCAAATTTTTAAAGATTGTCAGATTACATAATGTACATTCTGTCAAATATCCCGAAATATTAAGAAGAATATCATTTTAATAAAATATACAAATTAAATTGAAAAAGTTGACAGTCACACAACTTCTCTAAGCATTATAATTTACATTCAATACAATACAATACTTCTTTATTATATGTAGTAAAGTAAACGATATTGTTTTCTCGAAGCCTTATGCTAGCACAGGTGATTCGTTAATGATATATTTTAACAGGTTAAGCTTGTGTGTTCTTTTTTAATTAAGCAACAGAGCTGAGCGTTCTAGGTCCTCTTGGAGTCTCGTGTTAAACTTACATATCTCTCAGACTCTTTGCCTTGTAGTATTTCATTTTCAAACGTGATGATTAGAGGTGGACATTTTTTCAAATGCGATACAGTGCGAAATAGTAGGTACTTAAAAAGCTTGCACTCTTCTATTTTCATGTTTATACCTATAATACACATTTTTGTGTGTGATGAAAATGCGACAAAACTGACTGAAGATTCTATTAAAACATCAAATGTGTGGCAAACGAGCAACATGAACATTTTTATGGACTGTACTCGTCAATGCAACAAATATTTGAGCATTCATATTTAAGAAAACGAAACAAATGCCACTTTTATCTAAGAATCTAGTATACTCTTAATCTTGCCACTCTGGCGAGTACACCAAAAATATTTCAGTGAAAATAAAACAACTACCGGAATTTTGGGGTTTAATAGGTTTTGTTGAGAGACGAATACTTATATTTCCAACCGATAAAAACAATTCACAAAAAAAAAAGCTGTAGACTGTAAATGCTATTAACTGTACATCTAAAATATACAGTTTTCCAAACAGTTTTACAATGCACGCTGGCTCTTACCAACAACATAGATGTTGAAGGACTTTCAGGAAATACAATTTGATTGTGACAGTAGAGCACAAATAACAGAATAAATCGTTGTGGGATGTTCTACGATTTCATTTAACAGTGATTCATGGATATCCATCACTTAATTTAATTTCGTGTATTTTCTTTTCATTTTGAATCTGGATCAATACAACTTTCTCTTTTTATGTTATTCATTAATCTGTAAAAATTTGTTCAATTTCCATCTGTGTTGCTTGAATTTAAGTAATTTAAAATATTAATGTTGTTTAACAAGACTCCAGCTATATACATTTCTTTAAAGTACTAAACCTTACCAATAATATTCTTCTTCCTTTTTTAAAAAAAAATGCATATTTTTTCGACCCATTGTTTTTAAAATCTACGTCCTTCAACGTTAAGTCATATAGGGCGATAAATGACATGCATGAAATGAAGCTCAAACAAGCCAGGGTTCATAGAACTTAAGTGTATTGACATTCATCTTACTGGAAAATCCCGATAAAGACCTTATCCAGATAACTCGCTCTTACCGAGCACCGGACTCGGGACCTCTTGAACGGGAGGCAGACACGCTACTACACATAGGCGGAATCCCAAACGCTTTTCAACTCCGATGGAATCAATTGCCAAACCGTGGTTCACAGCCAATGTATGTCCAGTTCAAAAAATGTCTAATCACAATCAGAAAACATTTTTGAAGTGTTTCGGGTAGAAGACGTTTGAGTAATGCCGGCAAGGTCACAGAACCTGTGTCAATATTGGAGTGATTGATTTCCCGCATCATAGGACAAGTAACTAATATGGAAGTTGGTCTGAAAATTGCGTGAAGCAATTAAGCAGTTAGGTGTGGCTTTAGCTGAGAGACAAGCAAGACTACGCCTCTGTGCTTCCATGGCTGGCATCCATCTCTGGACCTTACTTCCAGAGAACATTTACTGGTCGCAAAGAAATATCTATCGGGTTTAGTTAAAGCCGGATTTCCCACAAGACCGTCATAGCCTCTACCTCTAGGGAGAGGAAGATATTTTGCCATAAATCGCGAACCAAGAAAGGGTCTGTGTTTTCTCTTTCGTTGACCAGTTCCCCTATGGGCAGAAATACTGAGAAACCCCAAGCTTGGCACATTGCTATAGGAGTGTGGGTGGTGCATTATTATCTACAGAACCCTGGAACGTTTTCAAAAGACAAGACCAGCCGTGTCTTTTCTATTTCCGAGATTCTGTTATGCATTTCACACATATGTTACACACTATTTTTTAATTTTCTTGATTTTCATTAGTTTGAATGAATTTAAAAACAAATTCCACTGAACTTACGCATCGGCACCTCGATTTCCGTTAACGCAGTGCTGCCAGTAATACAGCTATGAATAATACGATTGCTTACTATCACAAGCCTTTATGAGTGACAGATGACCGATTCTGTAACTTAAAACGGATTTCTGAAAAAAAAATCTGGATGATAATACAGATAAGAAACATCTGAAGACAGAGATTTGAATTATTAAGATGCAGACACTGAGTGTGTATTGATGGCGAAGACTGACTGTCACCCTTGACGCCGACTACAATCTCGTTCTCGCAAAAAATCTGCTGCCAGCTGCTTCAGTGCTGAACTCGAGATTTTTTACCTCAGGGCATGTGTAGGCTGGTATGAGGGTAAACAGAACTACTTAAATTGATAAATTTAAGAGAGGCTAATAATCTGTTTCACACGAGCTGCCTACTGTCGAGATTGAACAATGACACTATTTTTGAAACATTTTTTGGTAGCTATTGAACTATAATTATCTACTAACTTCTAACTGTGTATGTTGCCGTTAGTCGCAGAAATGTTAAACTGGAGTGATCACTAAATATCCATAATTCAAGCGCCGTCTTTAACCGCAAGAGAACACCGATATTCGATCACTTCGTAAGACTACAAACACAATGTAAAAGTCGCAAATTTTAACAATACGCTATTTTATTAACTGACGTGCCGATTACTATCATGTTGCAAAATCTTCAACTGTTAATTCGCCTTTGAAGCCTGACTGGTACTATGGTTATGCTAAAATATGAGAATTTTCTTTCTCCTATATTTCAGAATGTTCACTTCCAGTTTAGCAACTCATCTCCCTTCATATGGACATTCTGACTTCCAGGTACAACTTTAACAAATGGTAGATATTCTGGTCAACCGAGTTTCATCGTAACCTTAATTAACTAGCTACACAGGCCTCATAAATTGCTATTACCGTAACATAAATTGCATCACTAATGACATCACAACGAAATTTTATATTGCTTGACCAATGACTGAAACTCAGGCTTGCTAACGTGATGCATTGATTTCAACCTACGTAATTGTTTATCTGACTATACTTTCTTTATAGAATAATTGTTACCCATCGAACATTCCAGTATCAACGTCACCATTTTTTGCAAAATCTATAACGACGTTATGAGGAGTTTATTCAACCTTAATGAGGGTAAACAATTTTTAATAATTATTGAAATAACTTAAGTTCTGCTATTACTGGAATGTGTTATTACCTATTATTAAAAATATGTAAATTAAGGCTTAGATATATAACACTTCTTGCCTTGGAGTACACTGTATTTACTATCGTATTTATGTTGGTAGACTGGGTTTCCTTGGAAACAAATTCCTGTGTTGGAATTTAAATTTGCTTCTGTGCAAACATAACACAAT
Source organism: Mantis religiosa (assembly GCA_030765055.1). NCBI lineage: Eukaryota > Metazoa > Arthropoda > Insecta > Mantodea > Mantidae > Mantis > Mantis religiosa. Next base: position 67,992,172 of record CM060959.1, read on the forward strand.
ATCCTGTAAACATTAATTTATAGCACTCCTTTAACTACGCTTTAAATTATCCTATGCAGACCTTACGGAAATGTCATTTACGTCTGCAAGAAGTGTTTAATTACTAACATATTTCTTTCGTACGTATACAATAACATTTTTACTGTATTACGACAGAAACTAAAAATTACACTCGTTTTAATTTTGAATTAAAGAGCTAAGAAAATGTGTGCCTTAACTAAAACATGCCAGAAGTTGATAAATAAAACAATCAGGCAAAGTAAGTTTTGGCAAGTTTACATATCAGTGAAAAGCAATAACAACAAAATGGTAATTTTTTTAAAAATATGTAAAAGTAAGGATTCGTTTTATTCAAATATTTAGTACAACGGATCAAAACTAACTTGTTATATTTCCATTCAGAAGTTCAAAACAGGAAATAATACGAGGTGCACAGCTTGCGATTTCAGAACTGCATGACAGAAGCATATTGTTAGAGCTGTTTATTGTTGTAAACTCATAACTACACGCAAACTATGGTATAAACAAAACAAATATCTTAAATTGTGGCGAAATACAAGAAAGATTCTTTCGAAACCAAATAAAAGTTATACATGTGGGTTACATGTTTTGTTATAAAATATTTCCAAGGAACTGCCTTACTGGTACTGAATGCAAAAAATTGTGGATGGCCAACGTTGATCTCAAAACTTATTTCCTCCTCCTACTCGTGTAGAATTCAAACAAGTTTATAATTTTTCATTCGCCTCTAAGCACAGAAACTAAAGACCTGGCCGGCTCAATCTGATAAATTAGTTTGATGACTAAACATCAGTTTTGAAAGCACTAAAAGTGCCTAAAATATTGTAACGTCCAAGATTGTAAGAGGATGATACACGTTACTTCGGGAGCATGGTTGCTTAAGGTTTGGGTGAGCAACTACCTGATTTACAAAAATAATATAACTCTGATAAGCGTAACTGAGTTATTTATACTCTCAACGTCTTAAAAATTGCTGTATAATTTCAAACATTTGCAATAATGCACCAAAAATGTGGAATTTAAGCTTATACTTTTTCGACTCTTACAGGATAAGATACATGCTTTCTTAGACATCATTATGGTCGTCTGATTTGCAATATGCAAGTCATTTGCTGTGTTCAAATACGCTGCTATAACTTCGTAACGATTTACAGATGTTATTGCGCAATATCTGAAAGCATTTACTAACTCTGGGGGAAATTTCTTCAGGAAGCATTACATTTTCACCTTGAAGATATATTTATCCACAGAACCCCAAACTTTCTCTCTAAAACAATACACAATTGGCCGTCCAATTTCCCTCCAGACTTTGAAGTTGTAGTTTACTCTGAACCTCATTAATCTCCTCATTATGTTATGGGTGTCTCCATAGTTAGGAGTTATTATTTCCTTATTAATGCATTTATACACAAAAGGATGTCAATTTATACCATTAATTTAAACAAATCGAGCTGATTCTTTAGCAACACTCATTTGGTTCTTTGGACATTTTAAAATCTACAGTTTTAATTCACAACATTTAAGATTGTCGTAAAATTTTATTTTCCCGTTATAATACTGCTTTATGTGCTCATTAAATGAAAAATAGCAAGCTGATACATATATTCCTTCCAACAGTAAATTAGCTGAGATCAATACACTATGCATTCCTCAACTACGGACATACCTTCTAATATCGGCCAACAGATATCAAAACATAAAGCTAAGACATCAACTGTGTGTGATTTTATGTCACGTCAAAAGGACGTCAAACATTCAGGCGTTCCTATTTACTGAGTATCTGATGTTTCTTTGATAACCCAACCACAATGTTGTTTCTAATAGTGACAAGCAACTGCCATTTGAATGGTCCCTATGCTGAGGTCTGATAGCATTACTAACTTTCGTAGCAGGACAGAAAACCTCTTCCAATGCATACGCTATTCCAACAGCATGGCGTTCCATTCACGCCGAGCATAGCATAAATCATGTGTAAATACCGAGCCGTCCCAAATTATAAAGGATCGAGGTATCTGATACCGTCATTCCTGAATGGAAGGCTTAGTGTGAACTGATAACCTTCTTTTACTGGTATATTGATTTTCATGGATCTTTCCACATTTCAGTATAACGCTAACACAGCCCGTTACGTTGCTTCACAGTAGCCTAAGAATATTCTCTATGTACATGCACAGCATAACTTTTCTCGGTAGCGTAGATGGTAGCATGTCTGCCTCACGTTCAAGAGGTCCCGAGTTCGAATCTCGGTCACGGTGAGTTGCCTAGATAAGGTTTTTCCGAGGTTTTCCCTTATCCTTCAAGACGAATGTCGGGTAACTCTAAGCTCCAGGGACCCTGGACTCATTTGAGCGTCATTTCACCCAATTCATTCACCGTCCGATATAACTTAACGTTGGGGCAGACGTAAATTAAAAAAAAAAACACCCAAACATATAAACAATGCCAACCTGATAGGGCTAAATATGCATTCAACCCTATACCTCCCCTCTGATTACTTGCAGAAAAATACCTCACAACGGATAGAACCTGAACAATATTGTCACCCGAGCGTCGGAACACCCTATAGAGTTGGCAAGCAGAAGGGTCGACGTTCGCCCCGCCCCCTCGTTTGTCTTATAGCGTTAAGAAGGGATGCCTGGGACAAAAAACATCACTGCGCCGTCTCTTTCTGTTCCACCTGTGTTCTCGAACTTACGGGATATTTCCTCTAATGGAGAACCTTCCAGATCGGCAAGCGGACCCTATATAAGCAACACGTCGTGCAAGAGGAGTCAGTCAGTCGGAATTCTTGGCAGTTAGTGCTTGACGTGCTAGGAAGTAGCGCCGTGCAACGGAAGAATTTGCGTAATTGTGTACGTGCATCGGAACGGTAACGGACGAACTGGTGAATCGTAATTGTGTGCAGTACGTAATTTTGTGTAATTGGCAAGTGTTTAACTGTAAGTCGGTGGAAATAAAGAACATTTTTGAGTGGTGAAATTGGACTTTTCATTTCACGAACCCACAAAGTCACAATATTTACCTATTTATGTTATATAAACAAGGCTTTTCAGATTATGTTTATTTTTTACCAAAAAGGATTCCTCAAACGCACATATTGCTACTGCTTCTGTGATTAAATACAAGTGCAGTCAGTGGGTGTATAAAATAGTAGAAATAAATTGTAGATCAAATTATAGCTATCTGTAGTTCCAAAGTAAAAGTCACAGACCATTCCAAAATTCCTTTCCCTGACACATAGTAGAAAGGCACTGTATTCACCCCAAAATTCCATAGAGGATTTCAGTAAAAATTCAGGTTTTAGGGTCCACGAAACAAACCAAAGCACTTTAAGAGAAGGTCCGCCGTTTTTGTGTATATGTTTTGCATAACTCTAAAACTTTTTTTTATTTTATTCAATGATCGATCAGCAGTACATGCTTTACAGGTCCTTGTTGGCTAATTGAATCTCTATGAACTATATAATAACATGTAAGGAAAACCAAGTTGGCTCCTATTATCTTCTTAACACTGTGAAACAAGAGAAAAATAAGTTAATTAAAACAAACAAGTAATCAAAGAGATAAGAACAACAGTCATTGTGAAACAATATTCATAGTTTTTTCAATCAGAGTGACTAAGGAGGAGATCCTGTGGGAGTCGTCTCTTCAGGCGCGTGGGCTGGCGGGTTCGTACGCCGATGTACATCACAGCTCCTGGAACATCTGGCAGGTTTGAAAAGAAGCGGGAGGCGATCTGACGTATGTACTGGTGAAGAGGAAGGAGACCAAGTAACTCTAAAACGAATGTACTCGGTATTTAAGTTTAGTACCTTCAGGAAAATCCTCCAACTTTACATGTACCATTCGATTTTCCTTCAACAAAACCTTATAGCAAAAATGGCAACAGCAATTTTGATTAAAATCTTCCTTCATTCGGAAGGAATCTTTCATAATTCTGTATATTTGAAGTATGGCATTTTTAAAGTGCTCGCTATTCAGCTGTTCCTTAAGATCTCATGGAAAGAGTTAAGAATGTTAAGATCAACATATAAGCGATCTGCTCTGAACACCTATCGATTCAGTTTTCTTTCTTAGCCCGAAGGGGTTTAGCCGAAGGGTTTCGGTTTAGCCGAAAACTGGGGCAATATCGAACACACTGTTCAACTCGTGGTAGTGACAGTATCACTGTTGTTACTGGTCTCTATACCAATGGAGTAGAAGCTTCCACGACCAATCAATTTCAGTTATTGCAATCATTTTAAGAAGGTGAAATGAGTTTTCAGCTGTTTCTTTTATGAATATCTAGAGACCAAGTTCAAACTTGGGAACAAATCCTGTAATATCGCCAATAATTGAGTAGACATTCAAGAATGTTTAACAGCTTTGGTGAATTAATTTATCGTGTGAGCTTAATGCTCTGAACGTAGAAATGAACTGTTTCCTCGGCTTGCCATTGAATGCCAAACAAGTATTCAGAACATCTGACTCAACCTACATGAAAGCAAACCTTTAGAAAAAGGCAGGCAACTAAAACCAGAACATTTTGTAAAAAGGCAGGCGTACTAAAAGCCTGGGGAAAAAGTACTGTAAGTAATCTTGCAGGAAAGCAATCAATTTCAAATCTTCAGAAGAAGAGGCTATATAGGGCAAAATGTTTGAGGAGCTATTGATTACGAATTCGAGATGGATGTTTATTGAAAGCGGATTCTGCAGATTTGTTTTTAGTGGCGAATTTCGACGAAGAATTAAAGGCAAGTGTTAAAATATATCTTGCAAAAAATGGGATTCTTAATACTGCAGTTCCTACGAACAGAAAGCTGGGGCATAATGTATGATTTTTGTTCAAATTTAGTGCCTAATTGGGTTGTAACGTTTTATTCTGTTTACAGAAGTGACAACATGTTTTCCTTGGTTTCATAAATAAAGAAGAAAAGTCAGTTAAATGCCGAACTTGAGAATTTAGTTTAGTAACCTCTAAGAATGCGACACTACATTAAAAAATAAATAAAAATATAACAAAAAAAATCCTTCGCTCGGAAAAAAACAACTTTTTCAATGTTATTAAAATAGATTTAAGTGCAACACATTTAAGATATTTGCATCACAAATAAAATGTATATATTGTATTTTCTGGTACCAGCCGGAGAAGTCTTCATTCTGAATTATTTTTACTTCCGTTACTATGTATTTACAGTAAATAGAAGAAGTATTGTATTCCATTGAACACGTTCAGCCCAAATACATGTTCTAAGACTCCCTGAATTGTGTGTGGGGGGTGGGGGTTGTGTGTCATGAACACCATTATTCAAAAATTAAAAATTGGTTAAATATCAAACTTGGACTTCAAATTCAGCACCTTCCAAGAAGATAGCTGCCGTGGCTGAGTGGCTAGACCGCTTGGCTCCCACCTAGGCGGCCCGGATTCGATCCCAGATGACCGCAAAGTGGGATTCGTGGTGGACAACATGGCGCTGGGGTGCGTTTTCTCCGGGTACCCCCCCCCCAGCCTTCTCATTCCACCAGTGCTCCATCTTTAACTCATGTATCATCATATCATCAGTGTCACCGCCTGCGGTGCCGCATGTAGGAAAAGCGGGCACAAAAACACTACACATTCCTTTCCGAGAATATGACAAATATTTTGAAGAAAATCCCTCATCCCAATCTATCCCTTATATGGAAAGTCTTCTGCAGTTTTGAATTTCTGGAAAATTATTAGCAATGTTTATTATATTACCATGTGTTTAAGGCATTTTCATGACATGAAATGTATATTTTGGGTTTTCTTGGAATCTGTAGTCTTCGTTCGGAATGAGGTTTGCTTAACTGGTAACTGTAAGAGATAGAGAAAATGCTACAGGATAAAATATATTGTTAGAGCATACAATGTATGTCAAAATGTTTTTTTTTTTCTGAGAGATTCCTTGATAATGGTGTGCATTTTAGAATACGTATAGATTTCTCAAACAGGAAGTGATTATTCGTCTCTCTCTCTCTCTCTCCCGGCCATGAAAAGAGAATGAAACTTTAAGACCTCACAAAGAGACCACATCTTAGATGATTTCAGTATCGTTAAGGTCTAATGGATCCTCCTTTTCCCATTACACCTATCTACTAGTTAATAAGTACCTAATAAATGTTATCGTTTCGGAACATTTTGTTAGCTGTTTCTTCGCCCAAATATTTCTCACGATTGAACATGAAACTAAGCATTCGGGACTACATTGATCCCTGCCCTTCCTATAACGAAATCTGTACTGAAAATATTTCTGATTGCACGGTTCTGGTTTCCCCCAAGTCTTAACAGAAGATGACGGGTACTAGAAGTCTTCCGACCACTAAGATTTAATTATATTTATGACCTATTGTGAAATATGTGGAAAGCAATTGCCCAACTTACTGTTTTTGGACATAACGCCATTAGCAGCATGTAAACTCATATTGACTTTAAGTAAGCAGCAACCATAGATGTATTGTTCTTACGTAACAAATGTTACATTACGAATTCTCACGGTGCATGGTCGGAGGGAGAGAAGCAAATGCAGCATAGTTGGATATCGGGAGGAACAATCACCCAAGTATGCGAAAGAACAAAAGTTAGGTAAGACAAGTGTGTTTTATTATAATGGGAAATATCGACACACTTTTGGAAAGAAATGGTTTTCGGTAGTATTTCTGTTCCAAGATGTTGGTACATTTATGAATAACACATTTAACTAATTATTCATATTCATATACAGTGAAGACGGAAGTATTTCAAAAAAGAAAAAGAAAAGTTTATATTTCTCCAATGGTAGGAGAACCGCTCTGGGTAATATTAATGCGGTGGTAGCGTTACTGACAACCAAGCGGGAGACCCGGGTTCGATTTCTGGTACTGGCATAGTGAAATTTTTCAGCTAGGACAACTGGTCTGGGGTGCACTAACGTCCTAGGTACCTGAGAGGCCAACTGAGCAGTTACTTGACAGTAGCGGCGCCTGGTTGCAAAGACCGCACATTTCGTTCTATCTTTTATTGTTGCAGCTGCTGTAATAGTCCATTTATTATTTTTACATCAAACAGGATAAAATAGGTTCTGATTTAAATTCATTTACTTTTTATTTGAAATTAATTTTTATTCCTTTTTTTATTTACAAAAATTAAAATTTTATTTTTACAATGAAAATGTAATGTTTTATTTACTCTACACATAGCAACCAGAAGGAACCAGAGATTTTTTTTTTTTTTTTTTTTTTTTTTTTTTTTGTAATTTACGTCCTACAACGTTAAGTCATCGGACGATGAATGGAATGGGTGAAATGATGCTCAAATGGGCCCAGAGTCCGTAGAGCTTAGAGTTTCCCGACATTCGTCTTTCAGGATACGGGAAAACCCCGGAAAAACCGTATCCAGGCGACTCACCATGACCGAAATTCGAACTCGGGACCTCTTGAACGTGAGGCAGACATGCTACCATCTACGCTACCGAGGCGGGCAGGAACCGCAGTGTTGATCACGTCCCACCCTACAGCACTTCACCCCATTCACGACGCCTATTGTGGGCAGCGGTGGGGAACGCAGTTGCACTGTGGCTGTAGTTGGTTAGTTATGAGAACCACTCTAAACCAAGTTAGTTATTTTAAGGTTTTATTATGATGAAACATAAAAATGACTATGATCACTACATTATGATGTATCCTAAATCTGCATGCCTTTTGCACAATAAGAGGCATAAGCAAAAAAGTTAGTGCAATGAAGCTAGCAATACACTTTTAATAACAGGAAATTGGCCATCACTAAAATTGGCGACTGTCATTTCCTTCATTCCGTTCGCTCCGTGTAATTGTGACCTATAACATTCCTTCCAACTATACACATATTAATGGACAATGAATTATGACTTTATAAAATAAAAATAATTCTCAGAAGTAGTTTAAAACGTACTATAACGTAACGTGGAAGAAGCCACCACTAGCTGAGTTTAACACTGCAGGCATTTTCACGAACAAAAAAGCATCTTCTTTTCTAGAGACTCTTTAATATGCAAATGGACTATTTTAACCGAGAAACTACGTTCTGTGGCATAGCTTCTCCAATAAGAGAGCAGAATTATCTCCAAGACATCCCGAAAGCGTTCTCATTCTTGCAAGCTACGATATGAAGTTAATTAAAGGATGATGCAAACATCTAAAACCTACAGATAGGTGCACAATCGTTGGTTTGAACACTGCTCGAATCACTTCTGGACATCTGCAAATGTTTTAAAGCACTTGGTAAGACATAGTTGGGCTCTTTTTATATTTAAAGGCAACTTTATATAAACCATATTTTTTTAAAAAAAATATGACTACTCTTAATTAAAAGGTTTTAATTAAACAATCACTTCTGAACTGAAAATGTTTTTGAAAAATATAACCAACTCTTGACTTATACATTATAATGCTTTTTGGAAAAGGGATACATCGTTTTACAAAATTTAAAGCCTATAGCACTGTAAGTTCATTAAAAAACTGTTAGAGATAGAGTTTAAACATTTTCTGCATCTTTATGCCTATGTTTTAGGTTCCTGCATTTCTTGTGAAGGGATGAATGAATAATTTGAAAAACACCAGTTTCCAGAAATATCATAGAAACCGTTTTTACTAATTTTTTAACAAATGTTGGGACATTTTTATGTGCAAAGTCTTTAGCCTTTTCGATAACTGTTACCCTTATTGTCTTTTAAGTAACGTTACCATGATTACATATGTGTTAAGAGGGTTAAACTCTAGAGTATCTGCCAAAGCAAAGTATTCAGAAAGATAATTTAAGTTACGAGTCAACATTTTGCTATAGTTGACATAACCTCTAATGGCAAATTTAAACATTAAAAGTGCCACATAAATCTAAACAGCTATCCTTAACAACAGAACATTCTTCAAAAAGCTCAAGAATCATAAAGATTAGCATCAGGTGGCCTCGTAAATGTTGTTGACGAAGATAGCACGATGTGCAAACATTTGTTACTATGTCGCAAACACAAAAACAACACTACCACGAGTTCGATTTGTTCTGCTCAAGGTTGGTTTCTGAATGTCTTAAACAACACTACATTCTTTCTGCCTGTATCCTATTAACGAGAATGACACCATCACATATCTAGGGTATTCTTGACACCTCTTACCTTATGACAAATGATGTTAACGACAAACCACAGTTCTCAGCGTATTCTCTTCAGTTCTTTCCAGTCACTTCAATGGCTTCTGCTATTTACACCTGCAACATAAAAAGAGAAGTAAATAACGTGAACTTTTTTCAGTTAATAGCGCTGCTGGAAACAAAATGTTAGCAATATTCTTAAGTGAACGCTACCTTAAAGCCCAGTTTCAGGAGCTACTGTCCGGCCGTTGTATCTCCGGCTCTGACGTTTTGCGACTGTAAAAGGTGGAAGGGGAAACCTAATAGTACCAACTTACAGTAATGAGCAATTGAAAAGATATCCTCAAAATTATCTTTAGAATGAAAATATACGACTATATTAACTTTAAAACACTGAAATACAATTTACAATTTCATCATAATGCAAGATATTTATTACAACACCACTATATTCGAATATTTCATTCACACCTTTCACACACACACACACACACACACACACACACACACACACACACACACACACACACACTAACTGCATCTGTTGGTAGTACTGGGAGTGTCTACATCTGGTGTCGTGGTCAGGAAGTTAAAATTGTCTGCTAGCGCCAATCAGCATTGTCGCTGGTAGGCGTGGCTCCCGAACCCAACACCGTGTTGCCAGGTTAAATTTGTTTGAGCCACGTGGCCTAATAGCTGCTTGCGCTGGTGAACTTTCTTTGGTATATTTTTCGTGCGTGCATTCCGATGTTTAGTGTTCGTAAGTCCTATTATTATCGCTATTATAATAATATGGCTACTGGTTCGTGAAATATGCAAATACATGAAATATTTAAAATACGCATTGTTCCTCTGCTTGAAATTCCCGCTAAAGAACTGGCAACAGCCTGCTTCCCCCTCTCGAGAAATGTCAGAGCCGGAGATAGAACGGCCGAGGTATACTTAGGCATTAAAACGTAACGTGAAGTGGGCTGAGCCTGCCACACCGAGTGCCGGCCTCACGCCTACATACACAAGGCAAAGGTGGGCGATCATCTAACCAATACGGGGAGGAAATGTGATCGGCATCCCCGGAAAAGGTAAACAATATCCATATTAAATATACTGTAGAAAATATATATATATATATATTTTTTTTTTCATTTTAGCAAGTACTCCATATAAACTACCCTTGATTTTGTACAAACTTAAACTGAGAAACATTTTTCGATCTCTTTTACATGATATCCTACATGAGAAGTTTTTCATTACATATCTAAACAATGTTAACCAAAGTACTTTTCCATCGAGGTCAGCCTTATCCACCTCTATCATGCAAAACTTGCCTTATCCTCAAATGTTGATTTCCAGCCATATCATGCAAATACAATGCTATGCAAACACATCTAGATTAATACAGTTTATGGAAAACACAATGTGTACTAAAGTTTATATTTTTGTCAGTAGATAAATAACAATTTAATTTAAAAAATTAGTTGACAATGAATGCATTCATAACAATACGTTTTAGACAACTGGCAATAAAATTAGAAGTTTTAACACAAGCACCGTTCATACTAGTAATTCAGGATTATAATATACAATGGAATAATGTTTATTTTGTCTCGTACAACTGCAAGTCTTATATCCATTAATGTATAGGTGGATGTGAAAATGATTCAAAATTCTGCAAGCAGCGGAGAGGACTGTCACCAAAAAGGGTCTAGTAAATAGCTCGTAAGATATTACATACAACATATTTCTTCAATGGTAGCATTTAGGGAAGCATTTCTATATTTTGTGGAAATAATGTTTTATCAGCAATGCTGCTATGAAGGACAAAAAACAAGACTAGAAATCATTTTTGCACAAGTTCAAATGTACACTGCTATTTTGACATAAATTCGAGCTGGATTCTTTATCATATAAATATGAGTAGCTGACATGCTTAATTTATACGAGTACTCACTCAGACTAGTTGATGTTCACCTTTCCTTTCGACTAGTCTGAGTGAGTATTCTTATAAATTAAGCATGCCAGCTACTCATATTTATATGAAATATATCTCACTTTAAATACTTTGACAATTCTCTACAATGGATTCTTTATGTTTAAATATTTCAATGTTGTCTAAAAATAGTGTATGACAACACATATTAAAACGCTTTTAATTTGCTGGTGTAATTGCTACACACAGCTTTCAGCCTCGTTTCGTAAGCATTCTGTAAAACTCCACTTTTACTATTTGTAACGTAAATAGTTATTATTGCTTTATTTTAGTGTCAATTATGGCTGTTACTACAGCGACATGGAATTATCGTGGTTCTGTATGTCCCCCACGTCTACATGGAATCTTCGTGCCCTCTCTTACCAAATCAGCGAGTTCCTTTGTCACACACTTCACGACAGTCCAAATTAACAAAGGCCCTCATAACTCCCCTAAGAGAGTAACCGGATACTCTACCATTCTTTAGGCACATCCTCATTGTTCCTTAGCCTCAGTCATTTGTAGAAAAACTGGTTCCATGTCGACTTATTTTCGTAGCAGTGCATTAGCATGCATTTATGTTTTATACATTTGAGTTACTGTTCCAGAAATGTTATTGTGTTTCATAAGCATGTTCTTTACATGCTTCTGTAATACATGTGAATATCTAATTTCAGACACCTTTCTCTTTAGAAATGGCAGTGAAACATTGCATTGAAGTCATAGAGAAAGCGTAAGTAAATTGAAAGAGTAGAAGTGAACAGAAAGAATTGGTATATAATAAATAATTGACAAAATCAATCAACTATTAAAAATGAACTGCTTATCTTATTATTTCTGCAATCAGGTAGTTTCTGCCAGAATATTTTTCAAAATTCTTCTTTCAGATATCTCTCTTGTCAATTATGTTCATCTCATCCGATATCCATACTTATTTCATTTTATCTTTATGATTGTAGCACCTTAGCCTACACACGGCTAGTGTGGAATAAATCATTATTTCTATCATAGTGACTTAACTATGAAGCCTGGGACTTAAGTACTTACAGCACAGTAAGTCGCCACAAAAGGTGCGTGTCTCACAGCATATGAGAAACCCTAGTGGTCTATCGAGAAAAATATGAGTCAATTGGAGAATTTAATGTCATGTCGGCATGTTGCCCATAGTAGATCAGTTGGTTAGAGCAACCGCACGGAGAGCGGGAGATCTGTGGTTTAAATCCCGGATATGGCATTGAATTTTTCAGTCTGGCTCTACTCATTCAAACCTTAGCCTCACACGGCTAGTGTGGAATAAATCATTATTTCCATCAATTTACCTGAATAGCATTGCTTTTCCTTATATCTCTCAATTTTCCTGTCAAGTTTACATGCTGCATTCTTCATGTTTTAAAGAATCCAACAGTTTTTCCCACTATGTTGTAATGACAAAATTTCCACAATAAATATTCTCGTGTTATATAAAACAGCATCTTTTAATCTCCTAAGATATAAATCAAATCTTATTACTTTAAATATAATAATTACCGAATATGTAGAGAAAGTATTATATTCTATCCAAAACTTTGATAGAGTTCACCAGAAATAACATTTGTAATCCCTGTGAGTCCCACCCAAAAATAAAGCATTTTTAGAAAGCTACTATAGTTCTGTGTTTGCCTTTGAATAGTCTAATTCAAAAACAAAAAGTCGATAAATAGATATCAAACTCCGTCCTTCAGTCAGACAAACTTAGTTCACCAGCAACATTTTCAAAAAATGACCCCACTCTATCTTTTAGAGATAGAAATCCAGTCGTTAGTGTTCATTTTCTCAAAAATGACTAACGAATTGATTTAAAGTGTAGTATACCTGAGATATTAAAGTGATAAATTAATGTCTACCTTGAATTTTTCTCTTATAACCTTAAGGGTTCTCTTTGTACCGATTAATTGTGTTGTTTAATTTGCTATAGCTGGAAAATCAAATGGATTGGCAAACCCTTATCAGTGCTCATTAAAGTACACAACATGGTCGAAACATTCCATTTCTGCATATTTCATATTCTTTCCCAAGTAAGTCATCCGAAGGTTGGCCTATTTTAACGCTGTGTATGTGATGATTTTAAAAATACGATATATGTAGGTCGAACAGCATTACACTAGACTTCATCAATGTACATGTTCGAATGCACACATTAATTTCAGTAGATGGTTTATAATTTAATATTCAAAGCTGTCTAAAATGATAAATGGCTAGGCCAGTTAAAGGGTTTTATTCTGTTCATAGCACTGGAATCCCACTTTTAGCCCTTGCATCATACATGTATATTGTATGAACAATCTATTGAATCCATATGTTCAATATGGCTTTAAGGAACACTAATTTACAACTATTCTTTGGAAGAGTGGACAGAACTTGAGGACATCATGCAGGTGAAAGTGATTGCAGGACACGTGCATCTGACGTCATTATATAAACATTCTATTCACGTGCAGAAGTTGGCACGAGAATGAGACTGATTTTGGCTTCTCAAGGATGAGGACGCTGCTGTTGGAAAGCGTCTGCGCTGACTGGAATGTGGAGGAGTGACTATAGCAGTGTCCATGGCGCAGTTCGACGCTCCAGATTCGTGTATTTATAGTCAAGACGGCTGAGAAAGGACCATTAACAACTGTTGCCCATCGCGATTCTTAATGGTGATTTGCAGCCATGCTAAAGTGGGCTTTTAGTGCCGTCCCTTAAAGTTTAAATTGCTAATAATCGTTTGTCTTTGTTACATTATATAGCACGGATAAATTTTTCAACGTAACACACATTTGTGGAGATTCGAAGTGTTCAAACACAAAATTAAAAACATGTGCTTGGGAGTTCCATTGTCTACACAATTGCTATTAACACATTTCTATTGTGTATGTACGAATGTAATGGAATCTTCTGGTCCTCCGAATAATCTAAAATTTAGCGCACACACCAAGAACCAATGAGGATGCAACAATGTCAGAACTCCGTCTTAGTATTCTTTAATTCTTTTAAATTACGTATATCTTCCTTCCACCCCCTTTACCTCGTAAGTAGAGAAACTTACTGCATTCCACTAACAATTCAATCTCCAAGTTTCACCAGAAATACACAAAAACTGTTTTGCGCCCTTATTACCTTCTCTGAACAATATAACTTAAAAATGCTTATGTGTTAATTTCACATTCCTTTTGTACACTATCTTCAACAGATTGGTCTTAAAAATGTATTCTTCTATCTTCTTCAAGATAAAAGAAATTTTAGCCTGTATACGGCTAGTGTGAACAAATGATTAATTTCCATCAATTAACATTTGTATAGCTTTATTACACACTTCTTTATGGGTATACTGGGAATGGGCTAAAGCGAATTTAATCTTTTAAGAGACGATCTCTATGAAATGACTTTGAATTTCCATTCTCTTTACATGATCGGCAGAAAGAAATTTGATGTGTGAATTTTACGTGACTTTCTCTACCTTCTATTGTTTTATTCATGGGCAATATGAATGATTCTTATGAAAACTTATTTTCCTATTTATACACTTCATTTTAATCGGACTAAATATTTACAGAAACAGTTTCTTTAACTCGTATGCTTTAATCATTAGATCACGCACACATTCGCACTCTCATTCATACTTCCAGACTGGGGAATTATTATTGGTCGGACAAAAATCCACACCCCCAAAACGGCAGGCCGAGGCCAGCAGAAGTAGCAACAGTATACTATCCTTAAAATTCCATACTGTTTCACCGCGATGGTGAGAAACAACTAGATGAGAAACAGTTTTAAAAGTATGACAACATATTTGACGATTAAAATCACAATCATAGATATTTCGAAAATGATTTTACCATTATTTGAAATATGAGTAAAATTGTGTGTTTTAAAAATCACCTACATTCTTTGTGTTTTCCTATATGGTTTAAAATACACAAGTTATGTAAGTATGGAAAGATAAGAGTCAGACTGAAAAATTCAATGTCATAGCCGGGATTTGAACCACAGATCTTCTGGTTGCCGTCCAGCCGCTCTAAACCTTGAGCTACTATGGCCAACGTGCCGACATGACATTAAATTCTCTAACTGACTCGTGTTTTTCCCGGTAAACCACTTAGGAGTTCTCATAAACACGTGAGACAGCTACCTTAATGGCGACTTACTATGCTGTAAGTACTTTAAGGCCCGGGCTTTATAGTTAACCACTATTAGGTCAATTAATGGAAATTATTTGTTCTTTAAAACTAGCCGTGTGTAGGCTAAAGTATGGAAAGACAAAGTCAGACTGAAAAATTCAATGCCATAGCCGGGATTTGAACCACGGATGACACGTTGGCCACAGTAGCTCAAGGGTTAGAGCGGCTGGACGGCAACCAGAAGATCCGTGGTTCAAATCCCGGCTATGGCATTGAATTTTTCAGTCTGACTCTATCTTTCCATACTTTAGCCTACACACGGCCAGCGTGAAAGAACAATTAATTTCCATTAAGTTATTTAAGATTATACAAAATGTCTTTCTAAGAAAAGGATTTCACAGGTTATAGGCAAAAACTCAAGATATAAATTTTATTTGACATGATGCAAGTAGTACGCACCGTATCTTTAATTACAGCTAAATTCTATCCTCTTAAATTACTTGTCGGGCTTGGAATATAAACTTCAGCAATCTACCTGTTTAACTTTCGAAACAAACATTACAGAAGATACGTCGATATCTTGTATTTGTTTACATCGAGTCACCATCGATGACAATGGCTACACACTTACTATAGGCTCATTTAGTTGATAAATCTTTAAAATGTGCTAAGTTTGTTTAGGAATTTTTGGATTATTTTTGGTGGATTCTATTAACATTTTAAAACTGGATGCAATTTCCCCTTCCATTCTGTCTTGGAGCATCGTTTACTGTGTGCTGCATTACTAATATGCTTTATACTCCAACGATTCTCTACATTTCGCAAGTCTGTGAAAACATTTTGAAACGTTTTGGTTTCAAAACGTGAATGTTAAAAGTTATTCTTAGGTTCACTTAATTGCTTAACTGGATGGAAGAAAGTTACTGCTGGCACACCAGTAGAGCATATCTGCCGAAGCAACTACAAAGCGAATACATGAACTCGACCACTGCTGAATTCAACATTATGTAACAACTGGCACAACTTCCACGTTCTCAGCAAACTTCTGTAACACAAACATACCTTCAGCATTGCGGAAGTTAGAAATGAAACTTGCTTGTAAATAAACAGAACCCACGTTAGCCAATAAGCTACAAAACAATCCTCGAGCTTGTACCTAGTATGTGGTAAATAGAAATAGTCCAATCGTTGATGTTTCAGCAGCAGTTAATACAAAAAGATATTATGATAATGACTTAGGATAGTATAATCTCCCTCCCCCTTTAGTTTGTGGGAGGGGTCGTTAAAGCTTTAAGTTTATATTTAATCGGGTACGTTATATCGGATAGTGAGTCGACAAAGTGGCAGAAACGCTCAAATGGCTTGGGGACGCTGGAGCTTAAGAATTATTAAACATTCGTCATCTCAGGGGGAAGGTTAGTCTAGATCTCATCCCGACTGGGCTCAAACTCGGGACCTTTTACATGTGTGGCAGACATGCTACTTCCGTGTCACTGAGGCGGGTAACGTAACCATTACTACTGATATACAGTGACTTCATTTCAAAGTAGCTTCAGAAAATGTTTCCAAGGAAATTCTTTATCAATAAATATGGAAAGATTTGATTAATAACCCGCCTCGGTAGCGTAGATGGTAGCACGTCTCCCTCACGTTCAAGAGGTCCCGAGTTCGAATCTCGGTTAGGGCGAGTTACCTGGATAAGGTTTTTCCGGGATTTTCCATATTCTGAAAGACGATGGTCGGGTAGCTCTAAGCTCCATGTACCCCAGACTCATTTGAGCATTATTTCACTCATCATCCGATATGACTTAACGTTGGAGGACGTAAATTACAATAACAACAAAAGAAAGTTAACAAAATATCCTTAGAAACCCCGTTATTCAGGAATAGAAAAAACTGTTACAATTCTAATTTTTATTGTTGTATTATTTTATTATTTGATGTTTTATTTAAAAAAGCAAAATATGTTTTACACATGATTTCCTTGATTAGCATTCCTAATAGCTACTGAATTCCCATTTCAGTATAAACTTTTTGCGAAATTTGCTGACAAATAATCTAGTTACTTGATCGCCTGTTTTTGTATTTTGCTACTATTGGTTTAATTGGAAGGTATTCTTTTGCGATTTCTGTTCTTCGGGTACTTACACCTAGTCAGTATGTGGCCAGAGAGTGGTCTTAGTTGCGTAGTCTACTTGCTGTGGCGCACATATTATGTATTTTATTCTCTTGGGGGAGATTTCCGTCCTGTTGTTGAATATGTAATCCATTTATCTGTAGACTGAAAGAAAACAGAAAAAACGGAAGGAGGAATCCAACAGCTGGATTGGTTGGCAGATGATATACAGAATCAGCCATCTCGTTCCGTGATTCGCTTTTGCAGCCGTTATAAGAGTTCATTATTTTCTAATGTTGAATTTCAACGCATGCTAACGAATTACTTCTGTTCTCTAGAGCATATCATTCTGTTAATTCTGGATAGAAACCGTGACCATGTCTGTAGGATGCATATAAGTTATGGTTTCCGGAAAATCAAATTATAACTGAGCGCTGGGTCATATGATGCTACCATATGACAGATAAAGACAGCAGTTGCGTTTTCATATCTAATTATAAATCTGATAATATCAATACTTGCAACTTTTACGGACATATTGGTGACAAATATTTTAGAGACGGCCTCCCAAAATACAACAGCACACAAAGTTAATGAAGCGTGTTTCGCATCCTACAACAGCACATAATGATGTTGAGAGATTTTCAGTAAATACAGTTTAATTGTAAGTGATAATAGATCACAAATAGACTAAACATTTATTCTCAACTCGAGTGCACACTTTTGATTAATTAAAAAAATAGCAGAACACAAATGATACAACAAAATGTTTACGATTTCATTCAACAGTGTTATTGATTCATTATCTTGCCTTGTTTGATTTAATTTCACATATTATCCTTTCATTCTGGGCTTGCAGCAATACAAATCTCCCTTTTTTGCATTATACTTCGACCAGTGACAATTCGTCCTATATTCCTCAGTTGATTAAACCTGTATTAATTTAAAATAAATGCACGATTTACTTTTATCACACTATTAAACATTTACTAATGTGATTTTAATACTACGTTAACATTATTTCAAAATACATTACAATAAAAGTTAACTCCAATAATATATATTTCTTCAAAATGTTATAAAACCAAAATTACAAATACTACAAAATGCTTAGTTTCTGCTTTAAAATATTAAAATCATTACTCTTACATATTAGCTATCTATACAATCCAGAAGCACTGTCTTCTGATATCCACAAGTTGCTTCCTTCACTTGTAACGCTAAATATGCATTATATTTCTTATTTTATAAATATGTCTAAAACGTAAACTCTTTTCTATGTAATTTTGTCCCATATAACTTAACTGTCACGTAACATGCTACCTCTCATTGGTTGCTGTCTTGAACTAGGTTGTTCTGTGACGCAAAATAGTGTGTTTAAAATGAATATTTACATTAATATATTCTAAAATAATTATAAGATTTACAACATAATAAGCATATGGATGAAGCATTCGGCAAAAAAGAGTTAACACAGTTTGTAACAATTATTTTTGGTTTAGACCCCGAGAGTTAAAAAATGTTTAAATATATGGTTTAAAAAAAATCGATGTGGACATGTTAAAATAAATAAGAAAGGAAATTGTTAAAATCCAGTAGGTTATGAGATGACGCAACATGTAAATGAAATAATGGCAGTTTTAAAAATGAGTAGTTTTGGTAGTTTTAAAAATGAGATTATGTAATGTGTGACGTGGACTAGTAATAATTAAGTTTGATTGGTAGCGATGGCAACGAGAGAATGAAAAATCAATAATTTTGGTAAAACAGCTAGGAAAGAAAGCGTCTTTTGATGGAAGAACGTTATGATGAAAAGACGTAACTTCAGTTCCACGAAGAAATATTGTAAAAAAAGTTAATATCAGTTTTCTGTTAATTGTAATCAACGTATACAGTACTATTGTCAAGTTTCATACGAAAACTTGTATAAATTATATAAATATAATTGAACATCTGGACGTTTTAAAAGTAAAAATAATTTATTGGTATCGAAGTTTATTTAGAAAATTTATCCTTTTTACTTCGCGATCACGTCTGAAAATTAAAGAGTTCTAATAGCTCAGACTGAAGCACATCCGGAGATTTTAGATACATCGATACATCAGAGTGCCAGATTGTCTCAAAGAATTATTAACTCGTGGCTTCATCGTCTTCCCGGTGGCTGAATACAACCCACAACCCCAGTTACAACGCGAGACGAGATAAGGTGAGAATAATCCCGTTCCACATGATTGTCGCAGACTCCGAGTACACCATCTTCCCATCATCACCATACTCTTGTTTTAAGTTTGTGTAAAACGTCATGGGTCCACCACTTCTGAAGCAAAGATAATAGCACTTAACAGCCCATCGCTTGTATCAGAGAAGTAGGGGTGAGTGTTCCACCTGCTGTGTGGCAAGTGTTCGCCTACGGGAAGTCCCTGACAGGAATGTGCTACGCTTAACTGTTTCAAAACAGTGCAACAAGGACAGTGTATGTGTATGACGGAGAATGCATGCTACACAAGGAGTCGAAGCATTCAAAATAACATAGACCCTACACTAAAGGAATTCACTCAGTATACCAATCCGAGAAGGCATTATACTCAAAAGTAGAAGGTGTCAAATGTTGGCCAGATATTTTTAATGGACTTTAACTAAACTGACCCAAGTGTCATAAACAACTACCAGGTAGTGTATTAATATAGGAACACTAACTAGTCAGTAATTTTCCCCCTGCGCCTCATTCCTCCTAGAACTTTCTTTATTGTGGAGAACTGTACATGTATTGTAAATATGACTACCTCTAGTTCTGATAACACTTGCTACCCTTTCACCACTTTCTTTCATTTCTCCTCTCTTACGCATATGAAGCGTCACATGTTTTACACAAGCTGCACATTTGGGATATATATGTAGTCCTTATCAACTATAGATGAGACGATCCCTTGGTTTAAACCTGGTTTTCAGGAACACTTGCGGTGTTTATATCTTTTCTGTCGTCTGACCTGGCTTTGTTGAGGGCCATTCAAAGGTATACATTAACCAATCAGAGGAAACAGTGAACGGAAGAATACATGTTAGAAAGAAACAAGGTTTAACCAATGTATGTAAGGGTAAAGGAACAAAATAACATAAAAATCACATTAACACGGCTGTTAACATGCCGATAGCTGTTATCGCGATATAAACTGTCACGAGGACAGCTTGAAAGGTTGACATGACACCCAAAGATAAAAGATAACACCGAACTTGCGAATTTAGCTGCCATTTTGCAGGCATTAGCGTTAGGCGCCAGGAGCATTTCTGACTGTTCATATCTCAACACATCTGCACCTTTCTGTCCGTTTCTTTTTCTTTGCACTTTATTAACTATTCAACAGCAGACAGTTATAAAGGTAGGTGCGAAAATGCCACGGGCGTGCACATGCATAAAGTATGCTTAATTAAATTCTCGCCTAGACACATTTTTATATTTCGTGTTCATATGAACTTGCACTCCTATGTTGTTGATTTGGCGGCATTTGATATCTGTAATTAGCTTCGTTAGCGGCTACGTTAACCCAAGAGACATTGAATAGACCCGCCACCATACCAAAACTCTTCATTCTCAAACAAAACTTCATGTGTAACGCTGTGAAATTCCTCTCGTGAATTTTTCATTTTATGGACTAGGCTTGCTTGCCCGTTCCAGCTTCAAAGATCCCTCAGCGTTTCCTGCTTCGCCCTCTTTCTCTGTGTGTTGCTTTGGCAAGTCAATTTTGATTCACTTTTAACAAATACTCCAGACTACTCAAAGGTTTACAATTTATTTTGCTATTCAAATATTCTGTTTTAGTCCTTATAGCTGTGTTTATTATTGTTCTAAACTAGCGAGTCTATAACCCCTCTTATAAATTTATTTCCTTTGAGATTATTTTATTAAGCTGCCTTTCCACACATACCCCAAACTCATTGCAAAATACGATGAAGATGCTGGTACAAAATACTTGAAATTTTATTTCAATTTCATCGACGTACAGATATCACGACTTAATAGCTATAATGCGTGGTTTCTATTCGTACAAACTTTGTATTTCGCGGATTAATTCTCCAAGAGCAAGAACCAAGAACCTCACCTAATTTTAATAACCTTTACCCATCTTAAATATTTGCTTCAATTGCTGAGAAACTACAGACATATTACAGCTTCATTGTCGCTTTAATCTCTTAAGCTTACCAAATACTGAGTATTCAATTCCTGCATAGACTCCTCCACAGGAGAGAAAGTCTCCTAGTTCTGAGACGCAGGGGGGTTGGCGAAGGTTCCCCCGCCCTCCCTGGACAGGTTCATAACACCCCATGTCAGTACAGTTATAGACCATTCAAAAATATTCTTACGGTTTCTACTTTTATGAATGAATCTTCTCGGTTTTAGTGTACAGAGTGAATAGCGCGCATGTTTTTAACGGTCTGCGCCTTGTGTAGCAGGCGTTCTCTGCCACACACATTCGCTGTCCTTGTCCCACTGCATTCCTTACAGGGACCTTCTTTGCGTTGCTAGACTCCCCATGACGACGTACAAAATGAGGACAAAAACTTGTTTTTTTTTTTTTTTTTTTTTAATTTAAATATTTCATGTTGTGGCCGCTAAAAGCTAGCCAAATAGTTACTGAAAATTCTGTTTTTGAAAGGTGAAAATATGCCAATTTTTTTCTCACATAAGTGTTGAACAATTTTTAAATCTCATTTCAATCGCTATGATTTTGTGTTTCAAATTATTGCCTTAAAAATGAATGTTACTCTATTATGTGCTTATATAACATGAAATTTCAAAAGAATTTTTAATGGCCACGTCCAATCTCGTGCAAAGCTATCAAATATGTTTTCTACCACTTTAGCTGGAGGAAAATGGTTCATAAAAATTATAAACTACACATTCCATTTTATGAAGCTCATTAAAGTAGTAATTAAAACATGAATCAAGCTAGAAGAATGTCATCGTAACTTTCAAATGTTTTAAATGTGGATACGTACACTGAGAACTTAAAGAGGAATTAAATTTAAACTTCAACCTAGTGAATAATAGACGGTTCCAAGGTAAGGAAATGCAAGAAAAATATAAAACTTAAATTTTATTGTGCACCCTTTCTTTACAACAGAAGAACCCGCAACTAAATAGTCGCGTAATATTTTATTTGATATTCTACCACTTCGTTGCCTTCTCTCGTTTTTCATAATCTCTCACTTCCTCTTTCTGTTGTTCTTCTCCTGCTCATCCATTTTCGTCCCCTCGCTCTCATTCTCACCTCTCTGCTCAAAGTACATAAAATATTACTTTTAATATCGACAATAAAACCTTTTCATTATTAACAACAATCAAAACTTAACAATATAGCAGCACACATATTTACCTTAGCTTCTTTCTTAAGCTTACAATGTGATCTAAACTATAGTCTCTTATCGTTTACATACACCAATGAAGCTAAACATGAAAAAATCCATTAAATATTCGTCTTGTAGTACATGCCAAAACTTGTCAGAAACACTGTGGTTAGAACTTTCGTTATGTGGCATTTTCCAACAAACTGAATAACCCCATGATATGCATTTAAAGGACTTTTCTACCAATGATAAATTCACATATATTATTCTATTCGTCTAAAAATAAATCTTATACTACTCGCGAAATATTTTTACTCCAGAATTCTTTGAAATGAAGCAAGAAGGGGATTAACGTGTGGAAACACTATTCAAATACTAATTATATGTGGTAACAAAACCTTGTGAGGAAAGAAATATCGAGAACTTTCAATCACGTCACAAAGGTGGCACTGAGGAAAGGTTTAAATTTGCAACAACGCTTGACACAAATTCTGTACCTTAATGAGCTCCACCTATTTTGTGTAGTGAGATTCTGTTTATCAGTTAAGATGTCCTTATTACAGAAAGCCACAAAAACATTTGACACTAATTTGTATTTTAATGAACTCCACCTTTTTCTTGTAGTAAGACTTTGTCTATTAAGATTTCCTTTCCACAGAAAATTACATAAAATCAGAACAAAGTAAGGGAACTCCACAGGATATTAAAGCTTGAGATATACATTTTTTCTTGCTAAATGTCCCATTTTATTCAAAACTGTCAGTTGATTTTGGAAAAAAAAAAATTAAACGTTTTCCATAAACACAGTATTGAGATGCAAATTTTCTTTAAAATCGCACCCTTGGAAAATGGTCTAATTTAATACTAATTGTATTTTAACACCTTTCGTTTTTAGCTATGCTGTTCTCCCTCTGCTCCCCCCCCCCCCCATCTCTTTCTCTCAACACATATACACACATACACCTTTCCTTCCTCTCACACGTACATCTTTTTCTAAACATGCTGTGTTTCCTTTTAATAATATGGAGTACTCCATAACGTGCATTTCCAGTGAAGACTGGATATAACCTGGATGTACCAAAATTCTTCATCTTACCTTAAATACAAGTAAGCGATAGCTACATAAAAATTAAAAATCTACTCTCCCAAGTTTTTCATTGAATTTGACTGCAGCAACAACCGCGTTAGCTTCTGTAATCCTTGTAGCATATGTTTCCTAACGTCAGAGAAGTATATTTACACGTCTCTTACGTCACGTGAGCTCACAAGTATGGTGGTAGTACTTGTGTGCTTGTTAAGAGACCAGCTATTGACACCTCTCTCACTGCAAATGAATGCCTTTCACGCCTGCCCTTACATTTCGTTTTCTTTTTGAACCACACGCCAGTAATGTGTAGGAGTTTCTTTTGACACATTAGTCAAGATGTGATATTACACTTGACATTTCAGGTGTGTCTGTAAAGATTAGTACAGGGTGTTCAATGAAATTAAACAGTAAACAAAATTTCTAATTAAAATTGTACATGTATAAATATGAAGTGAATGTCAACAAACATCGATTTCTAAAATTATGTAGATTTTTGAAAATGAATTAAAATAATCTCATGACGAACCGGCTGAATGTACCCAAATGTTTTTGTGAAACAAAACCATGTCTATTATATCTTCTAACGCCTGAGTTTCTTGTGTAGTAAGTTTTGGCTACTTCTTACGGTTTGCCAGTTATTCCAGACTAAACAAAATTAATTCTGAATGAATTGGACTTCAAGCTATTTTCAGAAAATACGAGATACACTTTTTATTTTTCATCACGATGTTTATTTCAAAACATCCGATATTTTTATCAAAATCGTTAAAGGTCCTAAAATAAAAGACAGCTAAACATGTTCCAGTAAAGAGTAATTTATATTGCAGAGATTTTCCAAAAATTCTCACACGGAACTAAACCACTAAGTTTGTATCTATCAGACATTTGATCTTTCAGTTATTTGTTCACTCACCTGAGTCTTTCTTTTATTCTTATTCACACGACCTCAAAAGTGCATTTCCAGTGAAGTTCAAATTTAATATTTAATATTTCCTCTGCCTTCTATAATTATGACGTAAACAAAATATTTTAGGTTCTGGCAGTCTGAACTGCCATGCCTCTATATAAAGACTCTTAGGCGATTCTTCCTTTTCCTTGCTTGAATTCATTAGTAACAAATGCAAACATTAGAAATTTTATGGAAATTAATTGTTCTTTCACACTAGCCGTGTGTAGGACGCACTATGAAAGGGTAGAGCCAAACACGAGTCAGTTGAAGAATTTAATGTCATGTTGGCACGTTGGCCATAGTAGCTCAAATGGTTAGAGCGGCTGGACGGAAACCAGAAGATCTGTGGTTCAAATCTCGGCTAAGGCATTGAATTTTTCAGTCTGTCTCTACCCTTTCATTAGAAATTTTAATTTCATTATCTTTCTCTACACAGAAATACCTATCATATATTTTTGTCTCTTACAATATTTTGTAGTAAAATAAAATCGAGGTAAGCGTTTGCAGAAATACTTTCATTGCCTATTTCGTTGCCCAAAAAAATATAAAGGTGATGCGTTAGTCAGATGTTCTAAACGGATATCAGACTTTCAAATTTCAGGTTATTTCATCCCGCGAGAAACAACTAAGTGAGGGCCACCTCAAAAATGTATTGAAAACTTTAAATCAATTATAACGGATATCTGGGGCAAATGGTAGTCGAAGTAAACTTTATTTTAAAAATAGCAATATCTTCCTGCAATAAGCTTTTCCTTTTTAATTTACGTCTTCCAACGTTAAATCATACCGGACGATGAATGAAATGGGTGATATGAAGCTCAAATGAGTCCAAGGTCCACAGAGCTTAGTGTTACCCGACGTTCATCTTTCACGATAAAAACCTTATCCAGATAACGCACTATGACCGAGATTCGAACTCAAGACCTCTACCATCGACGCTACAAAGGCGGGCCAGTAAGCTTTTGCCTATCTCTTACGAGTATGGTTTGCCACTTATTCAAAATTACACCCTTTTTCTTTCAGAATGAAAAAGCTTAACAGGTCATGCTCAGAAGATTCATAAATACATTTTATTTTCATGTAAATGTCTTAAATATGTGGTATTTTAATCAGAATCGTTAGAGATGCTATTATTATCTTTTTTGACAAAGTTTATATGTAGGAGGACATTTTCAAATAGGAGATTTTCTCTGATAATCTTCGTTTCGCACCAAGTTCGGTGTTCATTCGGCCTTCGTTTTTGAGTTGTGATGTTCTCCCTCTTACACAATAAAAGTTTTCACTGGTTTTGCAGCTTTCACAATTAATGTAAAACATATATTCCGGTGAAATTCTACATTTAATTTTTGGATGAAATGCTATTTTTGCTACTATAAGTGGATGGTTAAGTTAAAAATACATCGGCATGGACAAAAAGCATGTATCTTTACCATTGATCCTCTTGTTTACTTGTTTGCCTGGTTAAGCGAAAGTCACATGACACTGACGGGTTGCTTTACGTTCAGCCAGAGAGGCCTCACTCTATAATGGGTAGTCATATAGTGGGTAATGTACCCAAAATGGTGTAATTTAATTAGTAATTGATGCATAAACTAGTGCAAACCAAGAATCACGAGAAAGGAGAAGTATACATTATACATGTACAGATTATATTTAGGTAAAGATGTATAAGATATCTAATCAACAGAAAGTTTACAAGACCTCTTAAGAGAATGAACGGACTTCGAGTAGTGTAGGTTACAGACTGTCAATATGTTAACTGACAAATGGATATGCAACGAGTGGGAAAAGTAGCTTCATGAAGCTTGTGGGTACAGTAACAGAGCAGCAATAAAAATTGTATGCCTGTATCATTCTTGATGGATGTACCTTACAAATTAATTAGCTAATAAAATTGACAATTCTATCACAAATTAGTACAGCATTGAAAGGAAATTAATCCTACGTACCAAAACATTGAGTACCACTTGATGAAAACTACAAACTTTAAAAATTGTCCACACATTCTTTCATAGCAGGTCTTCCATAATTAAGAATAAAACTGCGTGTGACAATTTTTCTTGGCAAAAGCAACGAAGTGGTGACACGGCTTTTAAAAATGAATACATGTTAATTTAATACAACTCTAAATAAAAAATATACTAAATATCAGAAAACACTCTTCAGACCTCTTTATCCACCTTGACTCAATTAACAAAGTTTGGAAGGGGACTTAGCCTATCTAGCTGTGGACTATCTCTTGTACCTATATGCCCTTGGCAGGAGCCTCGGGGGAGGTGAGGATGCTCTGAAAGCATACTAAGAATGACCGGGCCTGATGAGAGAAACAGGGGGGCAGGTTCACTAACAGCTGCACATTTAAACTACCCGGTAGCAGTTCATATAACTGGCTCTCCTTACCCCTTCGGGCTTACACATTACCGATCCGCAGGTCAAGAATTTGCAGGTTGCAATTTCCCCACCGGGCACTCCAAAACTGCCGCCGACACTTAAATCGTCATCCCGGTTGAAAGATGAACTGAAATGCGGAGATGAAATGGTTTAGGAAGGTAAGGCTGGCCACTGAAATCAAATTCCTGGCCTCCCAAATGCAGGCTGCAGACGTTACCACCTGAGACATCCTGTTCGGTTATCCACCTTTAAAGAAAGTATGCTGAAAAGTTTAAAGCAAGTGAACTAAATCTTCGTTACGATGAACAATTTAAAGTAACAAGTAAGAAAATAATTTTACGAGAAAATCAAAATTTTAAAATGGTACGTACTATTTGCACACGCTGCACATATGCAATAAGATCTAATTTTGATAGGCACGTTTAAAAACAGTTGTCGGTCTTTGGTCCGGCAATGAACCTAAGAATAGGGAAAACCGATGACATCAGAGACCTCTGGTGAGTGCATCAATGTCAAGCACAACGAAAACAGATCTAAACCTGCAATAAGGAAAGATGGACCTAAATAGCAATAGAGCTAAACACCGTTTCAATATCTGAGAAACAGACCACCCCAGCAAATGAAACCGAATCCCAGTTTCGAAGGAGTGGATTATTTCCTTGTAAGTCCAGTTATACTACTTTGTGCTTACAAAGGACTTACGATTTTCACAAAGGTAACGTTCCCACAATAAGCATTTGTATATATTTCTCAAGGACTGCATGTACTGCGGAAATGTCGCTCGCCAGACGTGACTATACAACATTGTGCAGGACATGTATGTTTAACTGTGACCTAAGAGAAGTCATGTGTTGTGTTGTTTTATAATTCCGCTAAATATACTAAACAACCGTATTGTTTAGCACAGCTCCTCTCAGCAGTTTTGTGGCAAGACCTCTATTCACAGGCATTTAAAATCTTGGCTCAAAAATAGTAATATAATAAATGAACCGCCTCTGATTTCTGAATCCAGAGTTGCAGAATTTAACTCCCGGTAAAAGTGGGGGTAATTTTATGGGGAATTATGTTGTGCCCTGTATCCACCATTTTAAAAGCTACAACTGCCACAATCAGCTGTTTCTACAACCATTGCCCCCTTAAAAGTCGTATGCAAATGATGAAATGAGAAGGAATGAAATTTCGAGGTGTAACATTTGCTTAGCCTTCTTCATCTGTTATCATTTCATGAAGTTTATACAGATTATCTCATAATAGCCGTTATTTATTGTACCTGAAATACAAACTGAACTCGTAGCGGAACGTATACCAGAAGATAACCGCAGCGCAAGCTCCTCTCTCGTCTAGAAACTGAGTCAATTGAGTGGCTTTTCCAGAAGAGTATTCCATTGGGGCCAATATCTTTGGCGATAAAACGGCCACCACGGATACTTGTGGGAGACTGAAGTGGATATCCGTCAGCTCAAATGGAAGCCCCCCGAAGAACCTCGTTGGGACTACATTTGTCAAGGTTGGTGCCGTAGAACATCATAGTACCTCGTATACAATCCCGCTTAGGCAGCACAGCTCACACGTCTCCCACGGGTGTGAGAACTAACCCAATCCGAACATTCCCCTCCCCGATGGAGGATTTTGAGCAGAAATACTTCTATCGCGTCAGAAGTATTACAAGGATTAACATGTCCGAACTACGGTCCTAAAGAGGTAACAAAATAACCACAAATACTTAGAATATGCTAGAAGCAGTAACAACTGCAATTGTTAAGAATCCAAGTGAGCATAGCAATGGTAAATGAAATATTTAACAGAAAAAGAAACACTTCCTGTGGACCCTTGAAGAAAGACCAAAGAAAAAACTTGGTGAAGTCCTTCGTATAGTAACAGAATCTTACAAAGAAATCTGGTAAATTACTACTAGCATTTAAAATTTGAATAGCAAGGTGAATGGAGCTTGTGGGATGGAAAAACGAAACAAGTATCGCAGTTGTTTCAAAAAGAGTGGACCAGAAAATGAATGTGCTGGGACAATGAATAGACACGCATTGCACTATAAGAAATAATGAATTTGCAAAACTATTTCAGGAAGAAAAGATATCAAATGATAAAGAACAATAAGATAATGAGTTCACAAACAGAAACAATGAGTGTACTGAGCAGGTTGAATGCACAATAAGGGCCCTGACCTTAGAAAACTATGATTTACTGATTACTTAATCACTAAAAAGTATGCATAAACTAGTTTTAGTAATTAGTGCTAACAGATTTTATTGCATGCAGCGTACTGAAATACTACAACAAGTTAAATATAGCAACGAACTTAAAGATACCTAAAATACCATGTTTTAAAACCTAACACAACTTAAATGTACAACAGAAAATATTTTGGAAATCGCAATATGAAAAAAAAAGTTTTATCGTAACTACTCAAATCGAATCCAACTTGTCTCGATGAAACAAAGCTTTCCAATAAAACGAATGGCGACACCTCGATTAACCTGTTCCGGAAACATGTTTTCAGTGTAGAAGCAATATAATTAATGGCTGCATTTATCATTCTAAAATCCTCAGTGCTTTACGAGTGTGCATTTTTTATTACTGGAGTTGTTCCACGCTTGATTCAACCTCAATCACATTTTGATAATGTTGCTGGGCAATAACGTGCATGCACATGTAGGTCTAGGTAATTGGAAGGGATTTTAAAGGTGAAATGGCCTTATCGCTACTGAAGCATTATCGGAAGAATGAAATACGAGCGGATGTCAACTTTAATTTATTCTCCTACTGCGAGATTCCTTGACCCACTGACTACTACTTACACAAGTAAAAATGTGTTACTCTGCCACTGCATAAAACTTAATCCCATTAAAGATGATTCATAACAAGTGAAGGGGACGCTCTAGGTTGTCAAAAATGGACTTGGAATGTAATTCTAGACTTTGTAAAGATAAACATTAATATGAAAGGGAATCACGAACGAAAAATTGGATGAACACCATATTTCATACTTAAATCAGGCAGCTCCTAAGATGCAAGACGAATGCTCAAGGCATCCTCTAGATGGAAAAAGTTCATCATTTTTAATTTCTAAAAAATGTTTTGAACAATTTTTACATATCCTAAGGCTAATCCTAACATTTCCGGAATATTTCCTACTTTTAGCTTTAATCCGCAGATATTTTAGGACAGCATGTAGAAAATCCTTCCCTTTAGGAGTCTCTAAACATGAAACAATGAAAAGCAAATGGATACTAAGGTAGAACGGAAGATGAGTAGTGCACATGAATAAACATACAAGTCATCAATGAATGACGACACGATATTGTTAAAATGTCACCCGTCGTGTAGTTGCTGCGATTGTCTTGCATAGGTGGCCGTGTAGACTATGCATAACGACGCTATGCCTTTTCATGACTGGGATAAATAAGTCTCTTTGCCTGTGAGATTCGAGAATCTAGCTTCAGTGACTATACCGAATTCATTATGCAGGACTTCCATCCATATATTCTTTGCCGTCGCTTACTCTGAGGGTACATGGAACCTCGACTCTTCAATAAGCGGAGCACAAAATTTATACGACAGATTGGATTATATTAGAGCGTCATTTGCAGAACTCTGGGGAACTACCACACTCACAGAAGCCGCTACTGCAGCCAGTACCGGTTTTCCTTCACGGCACCATCAGTAACAATGGAATCAACCGAGAAATGGCTTCATTAGTTGAACTTCAAATCAGCCTTTCCTCGTTTGCCTGGAAATTCAGTTTAAATAAAAAAATTATCACCTTTTGCACAAGAAAAAAAATCACTATCCTTGTCAGAAGCTCAGGATCTGTCAAAGAACCTTAATCCTAACGCTATTTCATTTCAACTCCAAGACCAAAAAGGTTTCCTCCTTGTCCTGTCAATTCAATGGCAATTCCGAAGCTTTACACGTACACTTATACTATCACATCTAGGCTCGTCACTATCCTAACAGACGATTTAATCGAATTCTAAATAGTGTAGCAATTGCAGCTTTGAAGTATACCAAAAACAGCAGTCCTATTGCAGCTGAAATAAGAAGTCAATCATTATGTAGTTCTCATCTGTGTATTAAATGGGTCAGAGAGGACGCGTAGGGATTGCCGGAAATGAACCTGCAGATGAGCTTGCAAAGAGAGCTGCGACTTCAGATCTTCCAGAGACATACATTCTATGCCCTATTTCTTATGTGAGGCAAACATTAAAGGAGATTATCATCAACGACTGGAATGAATACTGGTTAAAAAGTGATTGTGGTGCTTTGACTAAGGATTTATATTTCCCAACAGTTTCTGACAGAATAAATGTAAATTCGTTAATCCTATGTTCTCACTCAATTCCTAGCTGGACATGGCAAATTTTCAGCTTACTTATTTCGATTCAAAATCAAATCCACAGGTGATTGTATTGGTGGAAATCATCTTCAAGATGTCCCTCACATTTTATTTGATTGCCCGTTTTTCTGCTTTGTAAAATACGAACTTGAATTATTGCTTTAATCCTTAGGTTACACTTTCTCAAAACCACTTACACATATTCTGATGAATTACAAAACTTATCAATATTTCATGGCTTTCTTAAACATAATATTTCTTAAGCTAAATGATTCATCTTGATGTTTACTGTTTGTCAGTTTGATATTGAATTTGTTATATTTTTTGTAAATAGTATTATATTCATAAATTTGTAAACGATATTCCTAATATACCTTTGGGTAAAATAGGAATAAAAAAATTGGATAATAAATAAATAGTGTGGTTCAGAAACCCTTCTATTGCGCACCTCTATTAACTGGGATGTTTTGCTTTATTTAGCTGATAACTTCGACCCTTAATACGTTAGTAAGAATTGTATGCCTTTCTTCCCATGTACAACGAATGCACTCGGCGGGTATAACATTATTGGTATCTTGCTGATGAGGAATGCTTCGATTTTATCTCAATGAAACTGTGCCACGGGAATTACCCATACCCCTATCACCATGCTTGGCTTAAGTACGCGATACTGCTCACGTCAAACATCTTGATACTCGAGAGCGACAAGGCTCTTCAATCGTTCGGAATCGTGCTCTTTTCCGTTGAAACTGCCTCTCTATCGATTCAAGCGTAAATTAAGTGCTCCAGAATATCTCTGGGGCAAACAAAACGAGTTAAATCGTCTCCGCTAAATCCAGACATTTCTTCTTTTGTAAAGAATGGAAGTGAAAGCGACTCGCACATTTCTCTCAACGGTGCAGACTTAGGGCTTCGGGAACAAGAGATGTTCTGCTAATACTGTCATATTCAGAAGACTGTCTTAAGGACAGTACCGCCTGCTCACAGATTGTGGCACATAGCACAAAATCCAATAACACAAACCCAGTTACAGTAATTCATGGCCTCAATTATACGGCTTCCTCTAGTTTGGTGCAGACCAGCGTACATTCCATATTATGTTTATGAATATAACATCGCTCAAGGGATGGTACAATATTCCTGCACAGACAATCTTCGCATTTCTGTCGATTCTATTTTACACGTGAACGCCTGTGTAAAAATGCTTAATAATAATGTTGCATGGTCATCTTGATCCTTTTGAGTCGTTGAGTCTTTGTTTTCATTGAGGTCCTTTGGTTAGGTTAGGTTAGATACTCCAATGCAACTATTAACATGATATTATAAAATGAAATATGTTTCTCTACTTACGCTTTTGTTGAAACTGTTTAATTAAAGGAAATACAATTCACCTGTCCTGCAGCGGCAGTAGCGCGGAGTTTTGATTCCGGCCACGGAATGTACCCGGGTTCAATCCTACCCATCGGGGTACGGATTTTAAGTCCCGAGTATGGGACCGGTGCGCACTGAGCGTCATGATAAAATTGAGGAACTACATAGGCAGCGAGCGATCCCAGCAATGAACGCCGACGTTACAGCAAGGGGAAGCTTGGTGCTGACCCCATTCTCTGCCAGTTTCAGTCGAATGATCGTCCACCTCTGCCATGTGTAAATGGACGTGAAGCCAGGAGTCGGGTAGAGAACCACAACAAGATACACAGCTTTAAAGGGCCCTCTTTGCATCCAGTCAGCCTCTCGTTATCTTTCAGAAAGATTATGCTAATGAAGTTGCCTACATATCTCTACTTAATGCCTGGAATGTCTGCGTTACTACAGCGTTGCCTATGGAGGTGACAAGAGTTTAACCCGAACCCCCGTTTTATTCTTCGGTGTGTCTAACGTCAATGAAGCTTCCGTATGACCAAATATTTAAATGCTTAAATTTTAATATCAGCGCCGCCGCTGTGCCAGAGGAGTTCTTTTACATTACATTAGAATTACGACACGGGGCTGTCGTTTTTAAGCGAAAACAAAAAACAATCGGTATTAAACTTTGGGGTCAGTACATCAGCATCTAAGCTGATCCAGACTCTGACCACCGCAACACACGAAGCTGGAGGGAGAAAGGAGAAGAATGACGGTGTCCCTATATCTGCCTGATCTGATTAAAAAAAAAAAAAAAAAAAATCCAAAAACTCTGAAAAGTATGATTCAGCAAAAACTGGAAATTAAATTATCGGGATAGTCCGGAACACCATTAATAAACAGATCTACAGAAGACTTGTATCGCTTAGCATGTGGTTAAAGTCTGCGCATATTCTATATAAGTAAGCACTTAATGAAAGCTTCCTAGCTCACAAATAGCTCTACGTAGATAAAAGAATTTGGTTTATTGAGTAACACCTTACACATAATGAAGAAGAAACATTCTTCCCGTCAACTTTTTCCCTACATATTGCTGAACGACCCAGACTGACCTGCAGTTGGCCAAATGTTGCACTGAGCCCTGGCATTCCCTACCCGCTGTGCTATGGAATGTGCTTGGAAACAACCACATAATATAAAAATTCCTCTGTGCATACCGCTTTCTGCGATTTTCTCAGTGGGGTGATAATGGATATACCTCGAATATTAAGGCTTCTCTGTCCATTCCTCTGCTATCCAGATAAAGATAGAGAATTCGCAATGGAATATTCCAGATGTTCTGCTGCTTTTGACCTACATGTATAAAACCAATTTAACTGCTGAAGAAAAAATCTAATGTAACAATCTCACGAATATTTCTAGCTGTTATCAATGTACATTACTCCCTACAAATTATACTCTCGTCTAAAACGTTTTATCCTTATATTTAACATTAATATTGGACCGTCAATTGTTTCCATTAGGCAATACATGCTTAGTTAATGTCTGATGCGAAAATGAAAAAAAAATGAAAAAATTGCATATAAATAAATGTCTAATAAGCTCATAAAAACCGCTCCTTCTCTCACATATTACGTAAACTTCTACTTCAGGAAGTGTAAAAATGAATAACGAATATCTCGGAAACGCTTATTGCTGCAAAATAAACTGTATGTGATAAAAGTTGTGTATTTTAATGGGCTCTATATTTTTTTCAAGTAAGTTTTGTCTATATCTTATGGTTTCTAAGCTATATAAACACAAATTTCAAGACATACACTTTAATCGCCATGCGAATGGCTCAAATATATATTTTAATAAAATCTATCAGTGTATTTTTTTCCTTGAAAGAATAAAAATTAAATCACTGTTTAAGGTAATTTCTGAAAAATCTTCATTCAGACGCTTGAAAATAATACGGCGTATCAGCAATTTGTGGACAGTAAATACTGTCGCGAATCCGTATCTACGATCGCGCGGCTTGTTTACACAAAAGGAACTGATAGGCGGGCAGTGTGAAAACCAAGAGCCGGCAGACGAAGATAACATGCAGATAAAGTTCTGCCGAAACAAACTGAGATAAATTGAAATTTCTAGTTACTTCTTGACTGATAGAAACTGTTCGGGTTCTGTTTTATTTTCGAATAATCTAGAAATTATCAGTGAAGTATTTAAAGAGGCGACTATTGGCCAAGAGGCGAGTTGCAAGTTGTGAAACAAGAGTTGTAAACAGAGTGAGTGAGTCGCGAGAGGTAAGCAGAGAACAGCTGAGAGTATTGTAAACTGAACGCTGTTTGTTATTGCCATCGACCTTGGAAGATTGTGTTGTGATATGTGATGTAATTTTGCTGCTACGGAGTGTATTTCTAAGCAAATAAAGAACATTTAGAATTTCGGCAAATTGGACTTTTAATTCTACGAGCCCACAAAGTCACAATATATTTGGCAATGTTAAACGTCCAATCTTTTCTCAAGTATAAATACACGAGTTTCGAAATGTTAGGTGTATAAAGTATACTTATAATAGAAGCTTGAGTATAGTTAGAATTTTTAGTAGCAATGTTCAGCAATGAAAATTGTGCACCAAATTTTGACATATTAAAAAATATAAGGCTCCTGAAAAGTAGTCTTAGCCTTTTGTGCATATAATTATACTGAACGTGTACAAAAATTTCAACTTTATAAACTTCTTAAAGAAAAGCTCGCCAATAACATAAAATATAGACATAAAATCTATTAAGCTCTGTGACACTTACTTGACAAAGTGAGGAGTACGAGGTTACCGGTTAAAACTGAAAGCAAACTGTCGCCATCTATCATGATTTGAGTATTACAATTTAAAACACCTTCAACACTCCAAAATAGAGGGCACTTTCATAAGAATAGTTATTGACAAGTGCCCAAACGTGATTAAGTAAATGAAAAAGGAAATTATTCAAAGCCTGTAGAATTGAATTAATATTTAGGGAGCAGCTATGCGGTAAAATTATTTTATCCAAATTCAAATTGCGGTTCATCTTAAGTGTGGAAGTGGCATGTGTCCAACAATTCGTTTCCGAGTTGAGTTTTTAAGGGAAACAGAAAGGACGAGACCTTTTCTTTAAAGTGTTACGTTGCACTATTTTATTTAAGGATCTTAAAACATTATTATCGATAAAATATTTAATTTAGATGAAAGGCAATGATTGCTCTATCTTACGTACCTACGCGGTAAAGAAGGTAGGAAGAATGTAACAAAATATCCATGTCATGGGTGTCTTCCGGATAGGATCTCTATTCCCTATTCCGCTCAAGGATCAGCTGTCTAGGATGGGATAGTACATTTTCTGGCATCCATGTTGCAGGCATCTGGGCGCAAGACAGCACTAAGGAATAGATAGCTGAAAACTAAGACAGGAAGTAAAGAAGAGAAAATCAGCTGCCATTAACTTCACATTTTGTTCCCAGCGTCGTGTATCTCCTTAAAAGAAACTTGGACATAAATAAGTTGCATCTCTTAAAAGTTTTCTCGTTTAATACTTTTAAAACACCGATATCAGCAAGGAATTAAATACTTACGAGGGCAGATGGGTTTGGGTGGCTCACTTGTTAGACACTATCTCACTGATTCGAAGATTTAGAACTAGTAAATAAATTACTATTCATAACAAACTTAATAATAGGTCACAACAACGTATCTCCATTGGACTCGTATCTACAAATGCACCATTAAACTATCCTGCAGAAGCAGCGAAATCCTACTAGGTACCTTAACATACTTCTCAGCCTAATACACATTAATTTCAATTACTGCAAACCAGCATATACCTTTAACTTTCAAAATTTAAAATTGGTGTTCTTCAATGCAATTCAAATAACGCGCGTTTCTAATTAAGGTATACTCTTGAATAGAAACGAGTTGTGATTTTGGCTTATCGTAATTCTGAGATAAAGTATTTTCTTATTTCCACTTCTGCTGGCATTGGTTAATATTATTTCGGAACGCAATCGATGTTCATTCCCTTAGTATGCCATGATCTGACACAACGCTGATTTGATTTAAAAAAAATAGAATGACAAAGTAATTATTATTGTTATATGTTATAATTTATTTATTTATAGAATTGTCTTAATAAATACCATTTGAGTTTAACAGTATCAAATACAAATTCGTACTTAGACTCGCGAATCTAAACACAATTATTTTATTCACAAAATTATCTATAACAAGTAAAACTTAACGCGTCTCTGTGTTTCCTTGAGAAGCCCCTAGAAGTATTAAAATTGTAAACCACAAAATAAAGACAAATGAAAAACAAAGATCTGTAGTTTCTATGGAATATGTACTGCAGTACAGAACTCATTTGAGATAAGTCTTCACCAGTTTGTTTCTAACCTTCTCACAGCTGTCATATAGCTGTTGCATTTCATACTTTTCGTGTTTTTTGTAACTCATCCAAGACAAACTTCTGCTTCGCCTGACAGAATTCATTT
The DNA here is from genome assembly GCA_030765055.1 of Mantis religiosa. Lineage (NCBI taxonomy): Eukaryota > Metazoa > Arthropoda > Insecta > Mantodea > Mantidae > Mantis > Mantis religiosa. Next base: position 68,029,490 of record CM060959.1, read on the forward strand.
AACAGCTTTTTTCTTCTGTGCGAACCAAGAGGCTGGCCTGTATCTCGACAGTGTCTGTTCCACAAAATAAGATCATGTTCTGTACACGAAGCTATGGTTATAGACAGTGTGAGAAAGTTGTGCTTCTTTTCACGTACAAACATCTTGATACCAGAAAACTTAACAGAAGAAACATGACATAAAAATTAAAGTGGTACTGCACAAGAGAAAGGCTAATGTTGGCGAGTTTCAAAGCTGGTCAGTGTCTCTACCATTGTGTGGATTCGATCCTTATTTTCTTATATATATATATATATATATATATATATATATATATATATATATATAACATTGTGTGTTCGCAGTAAGTGTTGTTGCAGTTATCATTTAACATTGAAGTTGAGGAAATTTCATCTGAATATGTCTTGCTGTCCAAAAGACAATTACAGAAATATTCCATGGTCAAGAGGCATGATGATAAAATGCACGAACTAAAACCACCACTGAAACTACGATAACAGTTGAACACTTTTCGAAATAACACGAATTGCTGCTTCTCAGGTCCAATCACCAAAATTGCAGACTGCAAGGCTACTGGCAGGAGATCAATTACGTTTTAAATCATGTAGCATAATATATATATTGAATTTAACATTTTAACACCATCCTAAATTCGGTAGTGTAATTTCGTTAGTTGAAGCAAGGGTGGAGTGGGAAGAAAAATTACTGGTACAGCTTGGCGACACCCGTCATTACCCAATAAAAACAGCTGACACATTAAATGAGTCTAAACGACCGCAAGCTCATTACAGTTCCCGCAAACTTAACCTATTCTGACACGGCCAAATGACCCTTGTAACTATTATCAAACACGGCTTCCTCATTGTTTCTTTTTTGTCTAGACTCTGCAATTATGGCTTCCGAAAATGTACTAAGTACGGATATCGCTTATGTTTGGCACATTCGTAATCTGAGTCATGAAATTTGTTGATTAGATTCCTTGCGATCCCGAAGAAAAGAAATAATTTGGAGAGCATTCAAAAGAATAAGAGATGATGTATTTTGTGTGAACTCACGCGATGTTCTCTACTCACTCCATTCTTAAAATAATTAATGTTAATCGACATAAATGTCTGCAGAAATAGTTTTGCTAAGTTTCCTCTTAGGTATGATCGACCACCTCTGCCTTACGTATGTGGACGTGAGGCAGGCAGACGGGCTGGACGGTTCTGCACGCTCTGTTGAGTGAATACGGTAAACTTAAGCGATAGCCCGACATTTTAAGAACTGATCGCTATGTGAGTATTTCAAATTTTCCTTGCATGGCCAGTACATAAAAACCATGAAGACTTTCTATTTGCGAAAAGTTTAAATATTGTAAACCCGAAATAATAAACATGGAATTGTCTATCTAAATTGGCTATCCCTAACAAAGAATATGATATAAATTTGATTTAACGATCTACATTTTTGGTGTAGCAACATATACGGTTTATCCTGTATTTAAAACTGGTCCAGAATGAAGAGAAGCCATTCACAGAAAATACAAGATATACATATAATTTGTGAAGAAAAATGTTTTTGAGAAAATCAAAATTTTCGAAGGTTTTCTCATATAAATGGTAGTTGAGGGAGGGCGGGATTAGTTCTCTTTGAAATCTCCGTGTCTTATCCTTGAAAGAAGTGACCTTAGATATCATATTTAGTTTGGAAACGTACAGTCACACTGAAAATTTCACTGCCGTAACCAAATTGTGAACTACGGATCTTCCGGTCTCCGTCCAGTTGCCCATAACCATTGAGCTACCACGGCAACGTGCATGGAATGTTTCAGTCTGACTCTACCTTTCCAATCCTTGTCGCATACATGGCTAGTGTGAAAGAATAATTAATTTCCAATAATTGATTATATTTAGTACGAGACGTGTCCGTAAAATAAGGTCTCCAATTTTATTTAATATATAAAACATGTTTAATTGTCAATGCATGTTACATTGATGTAAAGGCGGAACTTGCAGTTATTTTTCAACGTAATCACCATTGCGGTCGATGCACTTTTGCATGCGTTGTGGCAGTTTTTGTATATTCTTATCATAGCACTCTCCCAACCTCATTTTTCAAATCATCGTCGGTCTGGAAATGTGTTCCACCAGGTGTGACTTCAACTCAGGAAACAGATGATAATCACTAGGTGCTAAGTCTGGACTGTAGGGGGTATGGGTGAGGGTGTCCAATCCGTTTATGGTCTTCGGTGAGCATTTTGGGGACCCACTTCGCACACACCTTGCTATAATGCAAATGTTCGGTCAAAATCTTGTCAATCGTAGTATTACTGATTTCAGGCATAAGTTCACACAGCTCGCGAACAGTCACACGACGATCTTTAAGCATTTCTTGCTCCACTTTTGCAATTGTTTCGGCTGAAACCGAAGACCGACCAGAACGCTGTTCGTCATGGACGTCTGTATGCCCGTCTTTGAACTCTCTTACCCACTTTCGCATAACTGACAACTGACGATGAATTTCAGTGAGGATAGTGCCCTTGGCACTAAAAAAAAAAAAAAAAAAAAAAAAACCGGATCACTGCACCTAACTCGCACTTGGCGGCGGAAGTGATAGGAAGCTCCATCGCAAACGGCTGCCCAGCCAAGACTAATGGTTGCAACGGGTTCGTTGTGGTGGGGATTTGAAGGGGTGAAACAAAGCTACACGCCAGTGTTATTAGATCTTGCGTAATAGCGTTCCTCACGGCTCCAGCGCCTTGGAGACTTTATTTTACGGACACGCCTCTTATTACACAAATGTTTGAGTTAAGCTGTTCATTCGCTCTCTCTCTCTCTCTCTCTCTCTCTCTCTCTCTCTCTCTCTCTCTCTCTCTCTCTCTCTATCTCTATCTCTCTCTATAAACACGGCCCTCTACTAAAATGCTTTTGGAGGCTATTCAGAGACCTCAAAACAAAATACGTACTCCCAATGATATCTCGAGAATGAAATATTGGACGGAATGCAATACGTCCTCAACTACAGGAAGCAGTAGAGAAATTCAAAATTAAAATTGGTTTTATCATTTGGGAAATTCACTTCGGGCTTTTAGCAAAATATGCCAAACATGTTAAGATTCTTTTTTAGGTGACAAAAAATACCTCTCGGTAACATTTCAACCATACTTCATTAGAATCCAAATATTCTGGAATATTTAATAAAAATACATAATGTAATTGGTAGTATAATGACGGTGTACCTTCAAGAACTGGCTGTCAATATGACTTAATTGTACCTCCTAATCATTAGCAATGCTTGCTGGGTCGCCGTACTAATTGTTCCCTCTTACTCCATTGACTTGTTTATTGCTGCACAGACTATAAACTCTCCTAACGCTGTCTGCGAGGATGTGTTTCTTGCGCTCCGAATACTGAACAGATTCCACGACCTTCTTCTTTGAATTTACATGTCAATGTTCTCTTCACTGTTACGTACTACCAGATTATATTAAACACCATATTCATTTTTCAGAAGAAACTGTTTTCATAGAGTCGTAAATCACAAGCAACACTCAAATCGTTCCAAACTGAGATTCAGTTGGCACTTAGCTGAGGTCCAGATTTTGGCCAAAACTATTTAAGGTCGTTTTCGAAGTCGTTTGTGCTCGACACCTGGAAGCCCTCTGACATGAAACAACGAAATCCCAATTGAAAAGACTACTTGTAGTTGGCTTTTTTGACACTTCGTCACTTACATTTTTATATTATTGAGGGACTAGTTTCGGAAGCCGTCACCTCTATCCAACTGTCGTTTGTAGTCTACTCTTCTCTCTGGAACTATGGACTTCTTTGTCAAATTATCTAGTGATGGGATTTCAAAGTTCATCACTAAGTCCTTATCCTTACTCGCGGAGTAAGTAAACAATTGAACCCTCGATTTTTCAGATCTGAATTTAGATGTTACGGTAGAAAAGGGAAGATATCTGTAGAATTTGCATAATACCTGTAAGCTTCACCAAGTTGGTGGTAAGTTGCCCATTAACCCTTATTTACATTGTGACACATTGCGTGACTAACTTCGCTAAAAGCGTATTGCTATTTCGGAATGCCTTATCTTTACCATAAGGAAGGAGTTATTTTCCTAAGTTCAGGGTCAACAAAGTGATGTGCACGCGAGACAGAATACATTCTGCAAGTTGGTTAGTTTTCTATTTTATGGACAGAAGCGTCTAATAATTTCTTTTATCTAACACAGTGAGCTAGTTCAGTAAGTTTACACTATTACTTGTCTTTGCTTTATGGCAACATCGGCGGAAAAATTGAGAATTACGGTAAAAATGTTAATTAAGCACTTCTACTTATTAGCCACTAATCCTTGGGAACAGTTTGATATTCTACTCGCATAATATAACATGAAAAATTAAGCCCGTCACGGAACAATTTAAATAACTCTCGCCATATGACAAGATTGTCACCCACCTTTAATTTCTTTTTTAATCTGCCAATACTTACAAGCAGCTTACAAGTTATTACTGCAAATCTTTGTGGCATGTCTCCCCATAACCCGCTATGGAAAGCCAGCATATAATATTTACTCAAGGACTCGCCATCATTCAGAGTGGGTTAAGTTCAAATTGCCCAAAAGATATTATAAAACTTAGAAAGTATGCAAAAAGAAAGCATAATATATAGCGATGCCTTTCTTGTGTGCTGTTTATCTTTAATACATTAATATGGCGAGTTAATAGCTTCAAATTTAACATTTCATTTCAAAAAGAAAATTTTCATAAGGAACATTTTTGGAGAAATCGTTGTACCTTGTTTGAAAAAAAAAAAAAAAAATCGTTTGGCAACCGCTGCACTTACAAACACCAGCATCCTTATAAATATAAATACATACTTTAAAATATTCTTCCATAAACTTTCTTAAACAAATTTATTCTTCAATTTCTTCGCATTAATCGGAATAAACCAATAACAAGGAATATCTCGGAAAAGACTAACATAAGCTTTAACACATTAAGTGAAGTTTATCAGCTATGTAAAAGTCATGCACTAAGACGATTTCAGAGGTCATTTCCAAAACATTCGAGATATACATTTCATTTGTCATAAAAATAAATGTTCCAAGTAAAGGGTAGGTAGATTTTCTTTAAGTCTTCGTTTATGTCTCCTTAAAAAATGCTGAGCTTAAATACCAGGTTTAATATTAAACCGACTTCAAGTATGCTACAAACAGACAAATGTGTGCATACAAAACGAACGTTTTTATAGAAATACATTTTACTCAAGAGGTTCCAATACATGTATTTTCGATTAAATTTTGATATCTAATTTTGATATCTAATTTTTGAGTGGAATGCGATACTTCCCCTTCTTCCTGTGGATGGTAGAAAAGGTTAAAAAAATTCTCTCTGACTACAAAATCAAAGGGCAGTTTGCTAATATGAAGACAATATGCAACTGCCCCCTCGTTCCAGTAACTCAATTTAAAAATACTGTAAAGCCTCCCTATTTATCCCTTTGTACTGTAGGTCATTAACAATCTGCCATGACCACGATAAAGCCCAAAAATATCCTTTGCTGTTCATATTAAAGGAAATGGGATTGAAATTACGTGGCATGAATATGAAAACCCGCCCTAAACCACCATCAGTTTTAAACTTATTTTTTGAAAATAGCACACACGCATTTTCTCTCTTTTGTAATGTTAATATATAGATAACCTTATTAATGGGCTCTCAGAGGGAGTGGAGATTAAAACGGAACGGCTCTAGGCCTGAAAAGGTGTTTATGTTATCTTGTTATTACAGACACGTTGCTACTCAATTCTACATCGAGTCTCATTATGACACATAAGCCTATAAAAACAATTTAGTAGCAATATTTCAAGTTTTCATGGATTCTAGAGAGGTGAAACTATGTGACTTTTTTTTTAATCAACGAAATGGAAACACACTTCCAGGCCACCATACATAGAGAATAAATAAAGTGTGAATGTGTGGTGCTGGTGGAGTAAGGCTACAACACGATCCGTAACACCTGCTCACTTCTCTCCCAGGAAGGAAATCCACCAGACGACTTGGCAGATTAAGGGTAACCAATCCTTAATAGGGCTTATTACACAAAATGTAGGAATTGGAGGATGACGGGTATAACTGAAGTTAATGGGATGAAAGGAGATAAGAAGATCTGCTGCTTTGATGTCTGCTGGTCAGGATGCAACGGCCCAGTGTATTATTGTTTCCAAAATATCTTTGGTTTGAGAAGGTTTATTTTGGAAAATTTTAATTAGCTGCTGGTGGAATTGTCCCGGTGTTACCGGATGTGCCCGCTCAAGCGGGAGAGCCAGTGACGCCGCCATCAGCGTGTTCTGAGGATATAATCCCTAAGAGAACGAACGACCGCGCTTTGATGCAGTTGCAAAAAGAGTCGTAAAATATTGCAGCCAGGCAATTAATTTCATCCACTATATATGGAAAAAATGAGGCTTCATGGAGCAGTCTCATGCAAAAAAAAAAAAAAAAAAAAAAAAAAAAAAAATAGATGTGAATGTGGTCCAGAGATGAGCATTCCACATCCGTTGAGTAGGAACAGACTGGATTCGCATACATGACCCAGATCTCGCAGGTGTACAATAGGACAGGGATTATAATAGCTCGAAAAGGGCGTATAATGAGGCCGTAGCCTCAGTGGACTACGACAGCACATGGAAAAAGTGGCAAAAGTGTTGAATAAGTCAAACAATTAATATGGATATCTCGGGAAGGATTACCCACAACAAGTTATTTGGAATAAACTTTTGCGTGATACGTTCTGCCTGCTGTTTACATTTACTAGCTATGCAAAACTCCTTCCAAATGATTTCATAGGTTATTCCCAGAAAATTCAAAATATACTTATTTGTCATTTATATTGTGTTTATAATAGGGTACCTTTGTTAAAATGTTCAAATTGCAATTTCTAAATATTCTGAACTTAGTAAATAGGAAGTTTGTTATTTATCCAACTTTGTTTTGCTGTCACAGACACCAGACACTCGCGCGCGCGCGCACGCACGCGCAGACACACACTTTTTTCTATAAATATAATTTACTCAGGGACCTCAAAACATGTAGTTACAGTGAAATCTCGAAATGAGATTTTTGGGTGGATTGCAAAAGCTCCTCTACGCACTATGTATAAAGTAAAAAAACGTGTAGCACCTTCACTGCATGCAATTAATAGAAGTGCGTTATTTCTGAGGGGATTGGTGAACGACTTTTGTTGTAATACGTTTAAATGGAGTTAATAAAATAGTGAGCCATTGCATTGCCTGAATTAAAGTACGATACCCCTAAGAAGGCGAACAGACTTTACAGCAAGATTTGTGAAACGGTTCAGGGCTCACCTCTCTCAGGTTGAGGCAGATGCTCCACGTATTTCTTTGTTTTTCATTTAGCGCTAGTATCGATAACCAATACGCCTCGCGCTGGCTTTAGTAAATGAGAAACCTACGTCTAGAAAGAAACATAATAAGATGCATGCAGCATTCTGAGCATCAAAATTGTTGCAACGCAGCTGAGTTAGCATTCTGCCCGTCTTCTTGAGGAGTACATCAACTGTATTAAGGTTACCAAAAGAAATCAAGACAGTTTTAAAAGCACCTGTGACACTTTAAACATTTGTTTTATGCACAAGATACAATTACAAATCCAGCAACACAGTTCAAATGTTTCTAAAATGGGCACACCATAAAGCATCTCCTAAAACGTGCGACTCTAAAGCAAGGCGCATTGCATACAAAATGTTTCCAGACAAATCTGTCTAAATGTTTAAAAATCGGCGCAAATATAGCAGACACAGAAAGCCTCCGAAACTTTTTAATGAACCACAGCATGTACAAAATTAAGCTGTATCTTGGAGAGCTAACTTGTAACTCACATTCAAGGTCTCGCGTTCAAATTTCTTGAGGTTTAGTCGAATGAAAATTGCTTCGTAATTTTTATAGTCTTTATTGTTTACTTATAGCAAGCATACCCCTCCCTCCCTTAAAAATGAGATCTGCGCCACTCCTCTGTCAAGGGTGGCCGTACTTTGAGCTTTGGGTTTACAAGGTATGTATCTGTGTAAGATAATGTAATTTAAAACATGTAATATTACTCCGGTAATCGGGAAGGCTGATATATAAAAATAATAATAAAGTATGCATCTGCAGGTAATAAAGGAACCAGAACTCTGGCTGCAATGCCTCTCGCCCTGTTTATGAGGGTCGTCTTATGTTGGCTAACGGCTACAAGCCAGCGGCAAAGGACAGCGGTTCCGTTGAAAGTTGTCATGTTTTGGTAAAAAGTGTATTGCATTTTACCCAATAATTCCATATCAAGACCTCATGGAAATACACATTTTGAGTTACATTGAATTTAAAAAAAGAAAAGCATTTTTAGAAAAAAAAACATCCGCGTGCGCCTATGTATGTGCGCACTTGAATGTGTCTATGAATAGCATAGCTCAAAAGGGAAAAGGTAGTAAAATCCCAAAACTTGGTACATGTTTAGGCTTTCACGGCCGGCGTTAATCCAGAAAAATGTAGTTCCCGGTCTTGAAGGTCGTCGTCCAGTCGTTGAGAAAACATTTGAAGTTTCGCCCGTAACTCGTCGGATATCTTCGAATAAATTATTTCTGGCTGGTTTACAACTGATTGCAACCAAAACTTGGTTTTTAACTTCTGTATAATCCAAGGAGAGGTCACGAAATTGTCAAAAATGTTTCTCCATCATGAACCACCCTCTACATGGAGCATTTTCGTTATCCCCCTCAAAAATAGCATTAACAATGCTTATAAACGTAGCAGCTTCCATGACAATAAAATTTACAGGCACATATCTTTAATTTTCTGCGAGTCATAATCCGCTTCATTCCGAGTGACTTTTGTATAATTGTTAAATTAAAAAGATAGCCAACATCTATAAAGAATGTAGATTTTGTTAATTTTTTGTAATTTACGTCATCCAACGTTAAGTCATATCGGATGATGAATGGAATGGGTGAAATGATGCTCAAAGAGTCCGGTGTCCATGGAGCTTAGAGTTACCCGACATTCATCTTCCAGGAAATGGGGGAAAAAAAAACCTTATCCAGGTAACTCACCCTAACCGAGATTCGAACTCGGTATGTCTTGAGCGTAAGGCAGACACGCTACCGTCTACACTACCGAGGCAGGCAGATTTTGTTAAAGCGCACTATTTATGTCAAATATACTTTTTGTAATGTTAATCATTTTTATATATTTCTTGTTATTGTTTTGAAATTCAAATACTAGACACTTTTCTCAGTGGATACTGGTTCTTTCTACAAACGTAGTTATTTAAGAGCATGTAGTTTCAAAGTTTTTTTAAATAATCTATCACGTTAGCCTAATGTGTGTTATATATCTTTGAATTATCATACATCAAAAAATGAATGAAGTGTGGTGTGGCGAAGGGCATCTGACTACAAGCAATTTGGCTTGCAGTTTCTTGGAAGTTTCGAATCGTATATACATATGTATTCCAAAGAACGAATAATTCGAAGATATGTTAACCAAATTTGATATGGTCAACAGATTAAAAATAGTTTTTTTATCAGTATCACTCTAAATTGCACGATTTTAAAGCAATGTACGCAATAACTTATTTTATTAAAGCTACCGGCTTATTTCCATCAGAAAATGACACATCACCACCGTCACATTTATGATCTAGCTTGCAGTGTAACGAAATGGTTTGTTGTGATTTAATTAACAGTCGGTGATCCTAGAAACGTGATCAAAGCCGAGTTTAGTGTCTTTGCAAGAAGGTCAGGGTTTAACTAAGAGCTCAGTAGTGTATAACCAAACATCACAAAACGACACGTGTTATGGATTGCCGTGGGCATCAAAACGTGTCACGTTACACTGCCCTCACGTTTGGCTTAGCGTCGGCGGATAAAGTTGTTAGTCATCGCAATCCTACCTGTTAGGAAGAAAGAGAAAAATACCATAACAAAAACAATCTGGCAAGAAGCCGTATAAATATACCTAAAAATACACTGTATTTCACACACACAATCCTGTTGAAGATTGAAGTAAAAACATAACACACACATGTATGCTACTGCTGCCAAGGACACAATTACATCTGACCAGCTCGTTTCTTGCAGCCCAACTCGTTCAAAAAATAGCAACGAATATAATGAAGCTATGGTTTAACTACGAAAATCAGAAATCAGAAACGAATACTCATTTGATTATTCACTCGTTGGTCGGTTCAGAACATTGTTATTAGCGGACGCATTGCTTCAATATATAAATAGAAATAAATGGCAATCGACATGCCAAGTTCCGTGGCTTGGACTTCGTATGAGTTTGTGGATTCGTGAAATTAAAACTCTAGGTTAAAAACATTAAAAATTGTTCTTTATTTCCGCAGAAACACACTTTGGTCAAACCTTACAGTAGAAGAATTACATCACATACACAATACAACTTGCAAGGTCACCGACCACAAACAAAGTTCACTTCAAAACACAGCTGTTTGCGCACACGAGTCCAATTAAAAGCTGTTCCACAGTGGCGGGCGTCAGCTGTTTTATAGCTTATTCACTATTCCGGAAATCTGTGGAATGTTGTCAATCAAGATGGCTAGAAGAAAGACGAACTCTCCAGAAATCCGCTTCTTCCCCCCCCCCCCCCCCCGCCGTTTTGGCAAGCTTTTTTTATCCCCGCACTGCACTGTCCCTCTCTTTGTGCTCGTCGGCCGCGTCGCCTCACCGCAACAAAGCGTTCGCGACAATATATATGTATATATGTATGTATATCCTCCTTTATTTCACCTATACCGTGTTAGGGTTAGGGAACAAGGATTCCACTAGCCCGGAAGGCCTAAACACTGAGCGTGATTGAGGAACCAGGGTTGTGGAGCCAACCCAACGCCTGGGATGAGAACGATAGAAGTAGATGATAGTATCAAGGTGAAACGAATGACAGGAAAGAGGAATGGAGCAATTAAAGGAAGATGGCTGGGGAAACGGGAAGACCCGGAGGAAACGCACCCCAGCACCGTGTTGTCGAGCACAAATCTCACTTTGCGGTCGCCTGGGATCGAACCCGGCCCGCCTTGGTGAGAGTCAAGCAGATTAACCACTCGGCCATGGCACGGCCTATAAATTATATAATAATAAATTAAACAATGATTATTCTACTAGCTCTAGAAATTGCTCAACTGTCATTAAAGTTAATTATTACCAACCTTTAACAAAAATTTAGATTTGTAAATAAATGTAATCTCAATATTTGAACACAATAGTGTCTCCTTTACGCTATGGTAGTGCTGCTGCTTATCTAGCAAGAGAACCGGGTTCAATTCCCGGTACAGCAGGGGAACTTTCTCTCGCGGGGAGACCTGGTCCAGGATGTACGTAGTCTCGCTAGGTCCCCGAGGGTCCAATTAAAGAGCTACTGGATTATCTTTTTTCCAACAATTTTTATTACATCATAAATTATAATCGCCTACATATGTCAATGCCTGGAAATTTCCTTTGTTCTAACGGAAATTTGTATAACTAGGAAACCCTGAAAGTTAAGAAAAAACGTAAAAGTGTATGCAAAGTTCATTAAAATATATCACAAGAGTCTTACTATGTAACGTTAAATCGTTGTGAAATCCTCCTATTATACTGTTACATTTTCTCATATGTAAACTTAGATGCGTCCGATTTTTGTGTGTGTGTGTGTGTGTGTGTGTGTGTGTGTGTGTGTGTGTGTGTGTGTGTGTGTGTGTGTGTGTGTGTGTGTGTGTGTGTGATTTACGTCCTCCAACGTTAAGTGATATCGGACGATGAATGGAATGGGTGAAATGATGCCCAAATGAGTCCGGGGTCCATGGAGCTTAGAGTTACCTGACATTCGTCTTACAGGATAAGGGAAAACTCCGGAAAAAACCTCATTCAGATAACTCACCCTGGCCGAGATTCGAACTCGGGACCTCTTGAACGTGAGGCAGACATGCTACCACCATGCTACAAAGGCGGGAGATTCTTCTTTTACCTTACCTCTGCATTGGCTCGCTATTCTGAACATGGGATATATATATATATATATATATATATATATTTTTTTTTTTTTCTAGAATACAAGTTTATTCCTCCGATGTAACTAAGAACTGATTTAACACGAAAATTTGAAGGGGAAAAGCAACCTTTATGAATACCTAAATTTGATAGAGAATGATTTTTAATATCTGCAGTAATATAGTTTTCATGGATTTGCAATGACTATAGAATGTTTGACTCTACGGATATTAACAGAACAGATAGTAAATACTTTTTAAGGGGTGATTTTGCTTCAATACTTTAATGAAAGTTACTAATCTAGGAACTTACAATTTTTTACGTTGGCCTTTTAATTTCATTGTATATGAAATTATGGAGTTAGGAAGTACTAATTTCAGTACAGGTTTCCCATTTAATCGTTGTTTCCCATTTAAACGTTGTGTTGCACGATTTGTAAACTTGTTTAGTAAAGCGATAAAGAGGGAGACCTTTATGCAATATATAGAAGAACAAGTCGTGTTTTAAGGCGACACCATTCTGCTAAACCCGGGGAAGAGCGATGGAATGGAAAATGTTATACGTGAAGTTTGCTCGGTTTATTTTTTTATTTCAGTTCACACGTGGGAAGTAAAGGATCAATATCTTTGGCAAAGAGAGTGCATACGTCCCATTCAGCTGCTGTGATGTTTACACACTAGGCGAGAGGAAATGGAGGGGAAGAAGGTAGAGCTGTATTATGGACGTAGGTGGAGAATATTGAAGTCGGATGTCTAGCTTTAAACCGGATTAGTGGTTCTCGGTTTCTCGCTGAAACCGCTCAGCTTAGGTCAAACTCTGGTTTATCCACACTTGAAGTTAATTTAAATGCAAATAATAAAGCACTTGCTAACTTTGCTGCCAATGTTTAGCTTACCGTGTTAAACCACATATTTTTATGTTAAATTTCGTTGCTGTATTACGAGAACACTAACCATGATTTAGACGTTTAATTGGAAGACACCTCTTGCTTCAATGAAGTGTTTAATGAAACATTACACGCACTTTTTATGTGCCAATGGAAAAAGAAAAGAAAGAAAATAGCATTTAGACATGTATTTAATGAAAGAAATCACTGTGCAACCTTAGGTACAAAACAGTCCAGGCGCTCACTGACTTATCCACTGAGAATAAATAAAACTGGAGATTTTATTTTAGTTAGTTGATGGAAATTAATCATTTCTTCACACTAGCCGCATATAGGATAAGATCTTTGGTGCATAGAGTCAACATGAACAATTCAGTGCCATGTCCGGGATTTGAAACACGGATCTCCTGGTTTCCGTACAGTCGCTCTAACCCATTGAGCTTCCATGGTCAACTTGCCGTCACGACATTAAATTCTCCATTTGATTCATATTACCCCGGTAGACCACTTGGGGCTCTCGCATCCGAGATACACCGTTTGTAGCGACTTACTATCGTAAGTACAGAGGCCGACATAAGTATTCGAACGTAAACATATTTATTACTTATATTATGTTAAAGCTACGCAGAGTAAGCATACGTAAATACAACTGGTACAAAATAAACTTGAGTCTTCCATTCAACATATAAACTCATAAATAGCAACTAAAACTAATTTACACTACAAGGAGAAATAAAACAGTTACTTTACATCTGGACATAAGTATTCGAACAGAGAACAGCTAGTATTTAGTTATCATCCCCTTTCTTTTAATTACTGCTGAAACTCGTTTGGACATTGTCTGTATATATTGTTTAGTGACTGCAGAGTCCATATTTGTCCAATTTGTCTGAAGGAGTTCTTTCAGATGATTCTTGCTTCTGATGTGATGCTTCCTCACACGCTCCTCGAGTTCCTTCCAGATGTTCTCTATAGGATTTAAATCTGGAGACTGGGGCGGTGTCTTCAAAGTATGAGGAGTGTTGTACACGATCCAAAGTCATACAATTTCAGCAATATGCTTTGGATCACTGTCCTGCTGGAAGTAATAATCATACCTAATCCCAGCTTCTCTGCGCTCTTTTTAATAATGTTTTCATGAATACTTTTCTATTCAAATTTTTCTATGTTTCCTATATATGAACACCAGTTCCCCAAAGCCAGATGAAGCTATACAGCCCCAAACCATCACACTACTGCCACCGTGTTTCACTGTAGCTGCCATGTTCTTAGGTTCCCATTCTGTATTTCACAGTCTCCACACTTTAAGACGTCCATCACTCTTGTATAAGCAGAATTTGCTCTCGTCCGACCAGAGAACCTTATCCCAGAATTCTGTTGGCTTCACCACATACTGTTTAGCAAATTCTATGCTCTTTTTCTTATTCACCTTATTAACGTATAGTTTCTTACTAGGAACGCGGGCATTGTACCTAGTACTATTTAAAACCAGTTCAACTGTTCTGGTGTGAACCACAGTGCCAGAATATTGCTCAAGGCATCCTCTAATCTCAGATACAGTGACTCTCGGATTCTGCTTCACCATTTTTATTATTTGCCTCCTGTCTCTGGCTGTGACTTTAAAAGGAGCGCCATTTCTAGGTTTATTTACAACACATTTGTCTGCATTGAATTACGCAGAACATTGTTGTTTTGCTTCTGTTAATGCTTTAATCTAGCCTATATACGGCTAGTGTGAAGAAATGATTAATTTCCATGAATTAAGTAAAATAATGAGAGTTAAATGATGAAGCCTGGGAGCCAAGTATTTACGATAGTAAGTCACCACAAACGGTGTATCTCGGATGCGAGAGCCCCAAGTGGTCTACCGGGGTAATATATGAGTCAAATGGAGAATTTAATGTCATGACGGCAAGTTGACCATGGTAGCTCAATGGGTTAGAGTGACTGGACGGAAACCAGGAGATCCGTGGTTCAAATCTCGGCCATGGCATTGAATTTTTCATGTTGAGTCTATCCATCTGGAGATTTTATTTTAAAATTTACGGAAATGCAATAAAACAATACAAACCACTAACATAATACAGATAATACAGACTAATAAGTATTCAAGCTTTATTTAACCGTTCAATGCAAGGAAATAGCAACTATGTACAATCCTAATATCATGTATATGACGACGAAGATATCGCGAAAGGGTAGAAGTTTTAGAGCAGCCTGCAGCGAGTGTGTGCTCAGTTACTCAGCTGGTGTTGCGCCGTCGCAATTTCAACTTATATTAAGATTTGTACAAAGCAATAAGTTTATGCTGTGTATAAACGAGGCGATTAAAGAAGAATCTCAAATAATATACCTAATATGATGCTCTTTTCTAAAATACTTTAATAAGAGTTTCCTTAATCGTTATGTATATGTGGTATAAAGTGACAAACCTATATTTCAATTTTTCATATTTCCTGTTTTTATAAGATCATCTAGGACAGTGACGTCTTTAACTCTTATATTATTGCGCATATTTGTATGCATCAGAATATTTACTAAATGTTAGACTCCCCAGGTTTCAGGGAGTTTCTTTAGTAAAACTGTTATAAAAATAGTATAACAATGTTCGAATTTAGAAACAGATTACTGATATTGTGCTACTGCAATTTTAAACGACTCATGCCCATTATGTCATGAATGACTGAACCGCTCCTATAAAAATAAGTACAAAAATATTTCAGACATTTACGGAATAAGTTTTTCCATTTCTATTGATTTGCCCCCAGGGAAATTCTATTGAGGTATAACATAACCCCACTTAACTGGGTTACCAGGTTACTAGTGTTTATAAGCACAGTGCTTCTTGTGAAGTTTTGTTGCTTACAATATTTCTATAGAACGAATATTGTAAAATCTACACAATTTTTATCGCAGAAACATTATAATTCCAAATATTTCAGCGTAATATTTTGCTTTCCATCTCAAACAGTATACCTTCGTTAGCATAACAAGCACAAGGAACACACACAACTTTTGTACAGGTACCATTAAGACTTTTATTTGTGTTTTAATCTTTATTTACAACTACAAAAGACTTTTACTAACAGACTTCAAAGCATCACTTGAAATGTACGTTGGAGACGAGAGAGAGAGAGAGGGGGGGTATATTAAGAGAATGAGAGAAACATGGGGAGGGGCATATGAGAGGGAGAGAGAATTTCCAGTTTATTGCAATTACAATCTGGGTTGTGCTAGATCATTCTTTGACAACATTTTGAAGACAACTGCATAACAATTTGCACACATTTCAATCTTAAACTACGTTTTAAAGTCCAATTTATATTTAAAACAAAAACATTACAGACCTGGTCCTAAAACTCCGTCGTAAGAGCACCTGTCTGCTGTACCAGGGCTGCCGGGTTAGATTCCCGGCTGGAGGCGGAAATATTTATCTATACAAGACTACTCCCTATGCTCCTCAGACTCTGGAAGCACGAACATTTTTTTTTTTTTTTTTTTCAATTTAGGTCCTCCAACGTTAAGTCATATCGGACGACGAATGAAATGGCTCAAATGATGCTCAATGCGTCCGGGGTCCATGAAGCTTAGAGTTACCTGACATTTGTCTTTCAGGATAAGGGGAAATCCCGGAAAAACCTTATCCAGGTAACTCACCCTGACCGAGATTCGAACTCGGGACCTCTTGAACATGAGGCAGACATGCTACAATGTACGCTACCGAGGCGGGCACGAACAAGTGTGTGTGCGAGAAAGAAGGAAAGAAGGAAAGAAAAGAAGAGAAAGAAAGAAAGAAAAGAAGAGAAAGAAAGAAAGAAAAGAAGAGAAAGAAAGAAAAGAAGAGAAAGAAAGACAGAAAGAAAGAAAGAAAGAAAGAAAGAAAGAAAGAAAGAAAGAAAGAAAGAAAGAAAGAAAGAGAGAGAGAGAGAAAGAGAGAGAGAGAGAGAGAGAGAGAGAGAGAGAGAGAGAGAGAGAGAAAGAAAGAAAGAAAGAAAGAAAGAAAGAAAGAAAGAAAGAAAGAAAGAAAGAAAGAAAGAAAGAAAGAAAGAAAGAAAGAAAGAAAGAAAGAAAGAAAGAAAGAAAGAAAGAAAGAAAGAAAGAAAGAAAGAAAGAAAGAAAGAAAGAAAGAAAGAAAGAAAGAAAGAAAGAAAGAAAGAAAGAAAGAAAGAAAGAAAGAAAGAAAGAAAGAAAGAAAGAAAGAAAGAAAGAAAGAAAGAAAGAAAGAAAGAGATCTGCTGTATAAAAGCCAAAGACAAAATTACTGTACACGAGTTAACACCATTTCCCAAGCATTATTTGCCAAAGGAAAAAAGACCGCCGATATAACCATTTCAGTTAAAATTCATTATTAAAATTTATAGTTAGAAAATGCAACATTTAAAATCCAAGATAACTTGTTTTTAAAAAGGTGCACTGCTCATTTGAGGTATCCTGCGATCCATATAAACCTGAACCATTTAAATAGGCCATAATTTTTTAACCAATAATAGGACACACGTGCAACTTTGGGGGAATATAATACATAATTGGAAGGTTACATTACATTATTTACATCTCAGAGAAAATGTTGGAAGTGTCCACCAGCATATTCTCTGAAGTTTTACGAAGAGTATCCTCGCTAATGTTACTTATTTCGGTTCGAATGTATTCTTTGTGAACATCCGTGTTGGATGTTGTTAAGCCTCATTGTCCGTGGCCTATTCTTGTACACTATTTTTTAGAAAGCCCCACAAGAAAAAATCCGGTGAGCTTAGGTCAGGGGATAAGAGAGGCCACAGACCTTTTGAGATTATTCGATTATCAAAGAAACTGGTTACAAGTTCCATGGTGTCATTAGATGAGTGGCGCGTTGCTCCATCTTGCTGGAAATAACCTCCTCTCAGTTCGATATCATCTCCGTAAAACTTCAGAGAATATGGTGAGACGAGTGCAAACATGTATAGATGCTGGTGGAGGACACTTCCAACATTTTCTCTGAGATGTAAATAGTGCAATGTAATCTCCCAAGTGTGTATTATATTCTCCCAAAGTTGTACGTGTGTCATATTATTGGTTCAAAGGTTACGGCCTATTGAAATGGTTCAGGTATATATGTATCACACCATACTTTCTGGTTTACTAGGTAGAACATACCTAGTGTCTCTAAAATATATAAGAGTGGTTCAGAAATTTTAAAACATTTGAAAATGGTACTAAAAATATGATGTGTTGCACACACATAACTTCCCCTACTCTTATACAAATTATTTTTACAAATAGTCAATTCTTTTAACGTTTTTAAAGCTCTCCGGTGTCCTTGACATTCCATTCTCGTTGCATGGTCAAGAGATACAAAGATGAATAAGGGCTTCCTATTAAAAAGTGTTAGAAAATTAGAACAAATAACAAGGAATATATCAGAAATTGTTTACTACATACACAAATATATCAGATATAAATTCCGTGTTGTAATCAGTTCTGCGGTTTCTGTGCAGATTGATTTTCTCTATCTTATGCGCGTGTGCACGAAACTTTTAAAAATGCCCCTTTTTTTACATTTAAGGGGCATATCTTATTCGTCACATTCAACATTACCAATGCAAGTCAAATAGTTATTTTCTGTCGTAAAATAAAAAAAAGAAAGCATTTCATCTTATATCGTCCTAAATACACTAGCATGTAAATGCTTAGCATTAAAAATGCAATGTAATTACCTCACAGAGAAATAGGAAAAAGAAATATTGAAAATATATTTCGATATTTTGAAAAGTTTATTTTTACCATTATTACTAGGTATTACTCAGAGGCAAATTTTAAATAATAAAACGTGCTTACATTAAATATCGATTTAAGCAGAATATACTATAGCAACTGGAATCCTAGTTTTTCCCACATGCTAAATTCCCTCCAAGATATTCGTAAGCCATTTCTATGTACATGCACCTAATACCTATTTCGTACTTACAGTATCTTCATAACACCCATTAGAGTACAGCATTAAGTAGTCATATAGTTACCTGAAACAGAGAAAAATAATTCACCTACAGTTATACTACACAAGAAGATTTTAACTGGTGGAACTAAATGCTATTCTAAATATGTTTTGTTAATATCGTTTTTATTTATTCGTGTATATTAAATATAACATTTGCATGTATAATAAAACTGCAGCTAAAAATAGCTTAATTTTCTGTAATTAACTCACTTAAGGTGACAAAATTATCTCTACGATTTAAAAATTCAGATGTGCTACCTTCATATTACTTTCTCTACTTATTCCAGGCCACTGTGAAGTAACTTTATTGGGTATATATCGTTCTAACGTGGTCTGATGGTTACCAGCGGTACCAATCAGAGGACGACAGAATTTCTTCAGCCAGAATTATTCCCCGGCCTTCCTACAGTCTGGAAGTACGAACGAGAGTGTGAATGTTTCTATGAGTTTAATTTTTATTAAGAAAAGAAACCCAAATACTGTTTCTATATTTGATCTTCAGCCGTGAATTCTAGTGGTACAAGTGGTCCGAGTCAAAAGTTTTGCCAAAGTACTCGTAATAAGTGAACAACGTTGTCCCTACTCCACCCAGTATTACCACTTGTTCCTTTCACTATATCGTGTTATCTTTGCCGATATTCCCTTGCGTAATTATACCGGTTTACTTTTGTGTTTTAGTTAAGTGCTCAAACAATTCAAACCAACTAAATTTGTATGCAGATTCAAAATCACCACTGCAAATTCCTGTAAATAGCAAAAGGAGACATATGTTTAGTCTTTTACAGTTGAATTATCTTGAGGTGGCAGCTGAGTAAAGATGCACACTAAATGAATTAATCTATTACCACACCTGGAAGCAGAGTGCGGAGCAGTTCTACAAGTGGAGCAGTTAATGCACGCACCATCAATGCCTCCACATGTAGAAATCATTCTCACTCTCGTTCCAGGTGTAGTAATAGACTAATTCATTTAGTGTGCATCTTAACTCAGCTGCCACCTCAAGATAACTGTACTACACTTTAGCCATTGGCCAACCTGGAAAAAACAATTGCGAAACTACAACTCATAGCTGTCTCTGATACAATTTAAAGTACTTAAAAGACATAAAATGTTCTATTGCACTCTTCGACAACAACTCCAGGAAATGTGCGAGTATACAAACAGAAAAGGAATGAACATCATTGGCGATGGGCAATTGTTCCATAGCAAAGCCGCCGAAATGTAGTGTTTAACGCCCGCTTTTACTACATACGGCACCACAGGCGGTGACACTGATGATACATGAGATGAAGATGGAGCACCGGTGGAATGAGATGGCGGGGGAAACCGGAGGTGCCGGAGAAAACCCGCCCAGCGCTGTGTTGTCCACCACAAATCTCACTTTGCGGTCGCCTGGGATCGAACCCGGGCCGCCTTGGTGAGAGCCAAGCGGTCTAACCACTGAGCCACAGCGCGGCCTGAAAAGCCGCCGATATGCCCTTAAATGCTAAATGCGGGCATAATTAAATTGAAATACTTTTTCTCTTACATATCAACAATAGCTCTGAAGATTTTCAACTAAATATTATATGGAAATTAATTGCTGTCCTATACTAGGCGTGTGTAAGAGTACGGTTTGGATAGGTAAAAAAAAAAAAAAAAAAAAAAAAAAAAAAAAAAAAAAAAAAAAAAAAAAAAAAAAAAAGGTTTGGAAAATCTGATGCAATGCTGGGGTTGACATGGTAGCTCAATGGTTAAGAGCACCCGGACAGAGACAGGGGAATCTATGGTTCAAATATTGGCTTTGACTCTTATCTATCCAAACCTTGCTCTGCACACGGCTAGTCTGGACTGGAAGAACAATTAATTACCATCAATTGACCTAATAGCGGTAGCTATAAAGCCTGGACTTAAGTACTTACAGCATAATAAGTCGCCAAAGAAGTTGCGTATCTCATTGTATATGAGAACCCCTAGTGGTTTACTGGGAAACATACGAGTTAGTTGGAGAATTTGGTGTCATGCTGGCGTGTTGCCATGAGAGTTCAATTAAAAGCAACCGGACGGAGACCGGGAGATCCATGGTTCAAATCTCGGCTATAGCATTGAATTTTTTAGTTTGATTCTACTTATTCAAATATTATATGTTTACGATATCGACAAGAGAAAACATATTAAGTCTAAGAAGATGAATTACATTTTGTATGAGGAGGAACTATAAGAAAAAAAAAAGCAGAAACTTATAGAACTCATTACAATATAAAACTCCTGTTATATAACTTTTTTCGTTTTCAAAATATTGTGCACTGTGTTTAAAATTGATTCAGCCACATGAAGAAGCTTGCTTGAAAGGTTCTAATCCATTCTTTTTCATCTTAAGTGTTCTTTAGTATGCCTTCAGAATTTATTCTTCCATCCCTATGGTTAAACAACTGAATGCATCCTTCGATATATTCTGCCTCAGAGATCCAATTGTAGCTTAATTCGAATTCATTTCTGTGTAAATGAATAGCGTAGCGAAGCACATGAATAGCTGTTTCCAGAATATTAAATGTACATATAAGCGTTTGTAGTTTATGTGTAAAGAGAACTACATGAAAACTTTCACACCAGCCTAGCTGGCAGTTATCAACTCAACCCATGGAAGGGACGGCTGGGTGCTCAATCTGCAAATGTTACGGACACCGCTATCAGATCTGTCAGCCCTTCCACTCATCCCACCATCTGGTAGGTGAAACAGGCCAGTTGAAATCCCGCTCTGCTTCTAAACTCTAACCCTAAGAGTCGAATGCCTCTGCAATAGCCTCTAAAATTTGATTCGACTCACGGCTGGAAAAGGGAATTTTTCTTTAGCCAGAATTAGTCCCCATTCTCTCTAGAGTCTAGATCTATTTAGTATTTATAAAAGTAACAGCAAAAATGATACTAACCAACGGTTAACATAATAAATCCAGGAATAAACGTCATTGCCGACTAGCAACTGTTTCACAGATACAGCTCTCCACATGACCTCAGAAGTTAAAGGCTACATATAGGTAAATGGAATAAACAAAACTGATGCACTGGATTTACATAATCTTCTCTACTCACTATTCCATAACTGTTCTCATAAAAGATTATTATTATTATTATTATTATTATTATTATTATTATTATTATTATTATTATTATTCGGTTAATCAAGATAACATATTCCATCAAACATTTCGTTAAAAAAAAGATACAGTACGAACAGGTGGATCAGTTTGAAATGCCATGGAGTTTCCATGACCGGAACAGGGGGAAGAAGAGGGAAAGAGGGAGAGGGAGGGAGATATACACTTACTACTTGGAAAAGAAACAAGTATTTGAGAATTCAACCTATACAAAATATGTTATTTGTTTGTGTGCTTTGATGAGATCTACATTTTTACATGCGAAGATTTTTCTATATCTTATGGTTTAATAGTTATGAACATAATTCAGAATAGCGAAAACATCATATGCTATTAGTAGAAAATTAAAAATATAAATTTCATCTGTCATACAAATTTCGTATAACATGTGGTGCTTTATTAAAAACTGTTTGGCCTAGTTTTGAGAAAATAACAAGTAAAATGTTCCATGTAACAAGTAGTTTGTCGCATCCTTGGAAGGCGAACTTAAATACCAAATTTTATATTTCACCGACTTCTCGTTTTTTTATTTATAAATAATCAAAGACGAACAGCCAGAGCGGGTCATATTGTAAAATTTTTCTTTGAACGGGGTAGATTCCCGAAGCATCAAAACATATTCACGAATTTTTAGGTGAAATATTTCCGATACGTAGTATAAGTTGTAAAGAAATTAAAATGTATTAACAATGCCTGAAGCTATAGTAGATTATCTCACGTGAAAGATACCTGAGTGGTTTTATAACATATTCGATAAGCGTGAGTCATCACGAGGAAAAGTTTCCATTATCTGCTGGAATTAATTTGTGGGTGCAGCGAGGTCAAGTGGAAGCTATTATAATTATAGTATCCATTTGGCATCTCGAAGTAGTTGTTACATCTTATCTCGCAGTGCATCAGTCTATGGACTCAATCAATCAGAAAGCGGAGATTCGTGTATCTAATCATCAGCTCTCCAGCACAGACAGCCAAGTTTCAACTCGGAGTGAACATAAGCGGGTGCAATGTTGATGTAAACGTAATCTTGTTAGTTGGCTGCTGGGTCTCATCGTCTTCAACAAACATCAGGGTGGAAAACAGGGCTAATAACATCAGGCGCGGAAAAACGTGGGGAATGAAGAGCTAAAGGGGAGATGCACGCTACTGATAATTGATTCAGAGCTTTAAATTTAACCGAGGCTACGAGCAAAATATACATGAAGAGCTTTAACCCTCAATCCGTCCCTTACTGTGAACATGCAACTTAAGACTTGACGTTTTATTTTGCCTTCTATAAATTAAAGTTATCCTTCTAAATTGAAAAAATCCAACGTACCCGACATATAATGAAGTTAAAGCTTCACACACATTTCAGAAACGGATGATAAAAAGTTCATAGTCTGATTAGCTCCACATTTTTTTTTCTATTGCAGAGTTTGGAGGTTAGAAGCGAAGGATTTCAGCACCTCAAACAAGACTAGGCCTACTGGGATATCCTGTAACATGGATACGGCAAAAAATCATGAAGGTCGTCAGATCTGATGGCGGGAGTAGCGGAGTCCCTAATGTTTCTGAATTGAGCATCCCCGGACGCCCCTTTGATGCCATCCACACATGTTTCAAGCAGAAAGCTCCGCCCGTGCCAGGGATGAAACAATTCTCTGCTTAAGGAACACTAAATGGTGCAAAAAAGATATGTTTAGTTTTATGAACAATTTTAGCTCTAAATTATAACTTCCTCTTTACTTTGATGTAGATTTGATTTTTGTAACCAATAAACCATATTTTATGTAGAATGTCCAAAACATGCAATATACAAACATCCCACAATGTGCTGATATTAATTTCGACTGTTCATTATTATTATTATTATTATTATTATTATTATTATTATTATTATTATTATTATTATTATTATTATTATTATTATTATTATTATTATTATACCCCGCCTTTAACTACAGTGGTCATATCGGCGGCCGTTCTCCTTTGGAACATATCGATGGTGTTAGCTTTTATACGCTGGGTTGGTTGGTTGTATTTTAATCGTTAGATTACGCACACATTTGCACTCTCCTTCATACTTCCATACTCTGGGGAAAATTTTTGGTTGAGAAAAATCCCCACCCCAGCCGGGAATCGAACCCGGGACCCCTTGCACAGCATGCAGGTGCTCTACCGACTGAGCTACCAATTTTACCAGATCCAATATGTTAAATTTGTTTGATAACACATGGAAGAAGAAATTATTCGATATAGAAAAGAACGGGTATTTGCTTTGTCAGCTGTCTTGGCTAGTCATTACCTCATTAATATAGAAACAAATCGTTTTATTCCCCCACCCCATTCTTAATGAAAATACATTAAGAGAGAAAGAATGTTGGAAGTAAAAAAATATCAATCTGTTTTATTTCCACCTCTCACCCCCCCCCCCCTTGTGACAGAAGCTACTTGTGAAAATTTTCGTTCAACTTGGTGCAATGATGTGGATTTGCATTCATTACACATGTGCAAATAAATACATATTTGGACGTTCAGTTTATCTCTCTCCCTCTCATATACAGACAAATAATTTCCTTTAGCCGTTCTTATTAACCATTAGAACATATCAGAAGTTAGATATTCAAGTTGAGTACATGCACCTACTTATAGCTTCAGGGAGTTGCCCAAATCACTTTGGTGACAAAAATGTCCGTCACATCTGTCATTTCTATGTACTTATAAATACACATTATAAGAGCTTCAAAATTAAAATACATTTATTCCTATTTAGGAGGTATCTGTTAACATTTATAAACACATTCAGATAATTTTATTGTTTGTCATTGTAACTCGAATTTAGAATGTCTGTTTACAACAGAGATCTGAACACTTTGTTTTCTCGATACGGAGAAGAGAAAGGTGAACGTGAGAGTAAAAGGATGACAGAGGATATCAGGTGGAAGATTCAGCGTTCTCACTCGCTTTTTAGAGATAACCAATCCTCCCGTCGGTCAAGCATACAAATGGAAAGGCAGAATATCCCGCACGCTGAAGCGCAAAAACTTCAAAGGCATCAAAGCAAAGCGATGCCTCTTTTTTCGGACTATCGATACTGATTGACAATGAAATGTTTGTAGTCTGGGGCGAGAATAGAATAAAAACGATCTTGGAATTAGATTTCACAGTGGAAAATGGTGTGATGTTTATGATGTTATCAAAAGCGTAGCATGCAGAACTGAATTATCTAGAAAGTCTGTAACAATTGAAAAGTTTTCTCTCTGCAGTCTAAATGCTTTATGTAAACGGGAAACGTTTAGTTCAGTATGCAAGGCCATGCAGGGCATTTAAAGGCCAATGCCCAAATATGAATACATTTAAATTGTCACATGATAGTAAAAAACAGATCCAAATGACAACACCAGCACATCAAACGTTTCCGAAGATTTTGAAATGAGAAAAGTATGATAAAACTTTTATTTCAATCTCAGGACCTAAACTTCTAAATATATTTTCTCAAGGCATTTTACGAGTATTTACTTTTTCTCCGGCATTTACTCTTATTCCCACTAAAAAAAAAAAAACTGAAAAAGTTCAATAAAACTGGACATCATAAATGCAGTGATTTCAAACAATTTCAAAATCTAACTTCTTATTCTTTAAACGAACTGCAAAGTTTACGCGCAACTAACTTTTCATGGACAACATATTGTAGGGACCCAAATATTCAGGCAGCAATTTTTATGCCCCCTATCTTTTTAGGCTTCCTGAACTGCTGTCAAAATACATTAAAATCTGATATTTAATCTAGGGATCTTCCCTGGATGCAAGAAGATTTCCAGGGCTCCGTGCACCCAAACCAGACTCCTATTTGTAGCACTGCATTGTTCGTATGTTCTCTAACGCATGCCGAGTACTTCTCAATAAGTCCACAAAAGGTATTACAATAAACAATTCAAATAGTCGATTGATCGACATTCGCTGTTGCAGTCATAAACATCTATTATTATTATTATTATTATTATTATTATTATTATTATTATTATTATTATTATTATTATTATTATTATTATTATTATTATTATTATTATTAAAGCTTACGAAAAAATACACAAAACACAAATAACACAATAACATCTGGTTTTTATCAGAATAACGCTACAGTTCATATCGACTATCAACAACAAAGGTAAGTAGTAAGCACAGTACCCACAAATAGACAAAGAAATCATATGTTCACTGACTGAATTTCTCTACCCATTCTTGCACAAACTACTCTTAGGACACCTATTTTGCCTCTTACTCCACGTTAATCGGGATAAATCTTTGCAAAAATAGGCTTATAGGTGTAAATATTTTAACATAGTCTGTCACTATATGCTACGTTTGTCAGTACTTTCTCTTTGCATGTTCAAGGCATTAAAATCAAACAAACGAATAACAGCTTCCTATTTGAAAAAAGTATTTAAAGCATGAAATGTAGTTTAAGCTTTCTGTAATGCTTTGCCCCATAAACTGATGTGAATTTAACATAGGTTTTCTTTCTCACGAACTCGTGGCTAACGAAATGAGCTTTTATAAGAACTTCTGGAGAATCGGTGAAGAAATTGTGACGGAAGAAAGTCTTCTAACTTTTGCATTTTAGACTTTAACGATTATTTGTTTACTTGAGAAGAAAAAGAAAACAACTGTGTATCAATATTGTATTTCCGCGGCAATTGTGGCCATATTTGTTTTGTTTGGTGGCAGTTTGGATTCTGCGGTTTGACAGAGAATGCATGCTTAATATATTCCGTGACTATCAGACCAATGCAAAGAAGGTTTGCTGTTCCAAGTACGTGATCTAGTTTGAAAACTGAGTTAAGACGGAGTGAATGTATGTGGCGTAAAAGGCTTGGAAAACGTCATGAAGTGCTGCACGGTTCTCTTAGGAAATCAATCAAAGTTGCTCAGCAAGGCTCCAATATGTAATGCCTTAACGTCATTAAAACTTTGCACAAAGGTCACAACAACGAGTAGCTGAGGGTTTCGGTGCGCCGACCCTGAACAGAGCGCTGCGACATTTTTGGGTCACAAGCTGTTGAGCGGAAGTGACGTCTACGGCTTAAGTGAGTATCCTACATGTTTGACTAAATGAAAAATTGTAGCGATTTTTTGTACCTCTTGAAAATTTATCTCAATGGGATACTAATCGCATCTATAGTCTGCGATAGTTTCTGCTATAAACTATATGCTATAATCTAGAAGTCCATTTCAAGCTAGAATCAGCTTAAAGTACTACGTACTTACAATAATCAGGTGAAATACTGTATTCTATACAAAAATTCAATATCAAGATCTTACCAAAATACATGTTTTGAGGTTCCCGAACGAATGAGAAAAAGGTTTATGTAAGTGTATACGCGTCTCTGAACAGTAGCTAAAAAGTTGAATGTTTGCTGAATACAGTATTTACCTATTTTCAGCATCTTCTGATGAGATATGAAGATTTTCAAGAAACTCCTCAACACACTACCCTTTAATTAATTAGAGCCAGCTGAAAAATTCAATGCCATGGCCGGGGTTTGAACCACGGATCTACTGGTTTCCGTCCAGTTGCTCTACCCCTTGAGCTACCATGGTCAACGTGCCTTCCTGACATTAAATTCTCCAACTGACTCATTATATTTCCCGGTAGACCACTTAGGGTTCTCATATTTGAGACAAACACTTGTGGCGACTTACTATTTTAAGTACTTAATTATCAGGATTTTTATCGCTGATTATTTTAATGTAAATTTATATTGAGGAATTAATCCTTAAAGAATTAATCCTTTTAAATACATTACTACGGTATATGGGTGATTTTTAATTAATTAGAGCCAACTGAAAAATTCAATGCCATGACCGGAATTTGAACCACGGATCTACTGGTTTCCGATTTACTACCCTTTACATGAAATAATTTTCTTAAGTACTCAATTTTCTCAAAAATGAAAGTAATTTTGATTGAAACACTATATATTTAAAATATTTATATGAAAAACAAAATGTATATACATTTTGCCAAAACATGACAACTTTCAGAGGGAACCGTTCTTCATTATCACTGGGTTGTAACCATTAGCCAACAAAAGGTGACCGCCATAAACAGGGCGAGAGTCAATGCAGCCAGCCTGCTGGTTCCTTTATTTTCTGCAAGAAGATAAAGAACCAATCTATACCAAAATACCCAAAGCCGCAATAAATGGAGAAATTAAAGAAATTGGACTTGAGCAATTGAAGGCGGATTGGACGAGCGCGAACAAGGGAGAAGATTGTAGGACCTTCTTCCCTTAGGTTCGACAAAGAACAGAGGATCATCATCACAGCATCAGTTGCAGCGAATAACAAACTCCTGCCTTAAGAGATTCTACACTGTAACAGATGGTATATGCTCCTTCTTCAAGAAGTCTAAACTGCAGAGCACCTAATATACATATGCAGAAACCTCCAACAGAGAGCAGAGAGACAACTTGAAGAAGAAGAAGAAGAAGAAGAAGAAGAAGAAGAAGAAGAAGAAGAAGAAGAAGAAGAAGAAGAAGAAGAAGAAGAAGAAGAAGAAGAAGAAGAAGAAGAAGAAGAAGAAGAAGAAGAAGAAGAAGAAGAAGAAGAAGAAGAAGAAGAAGAAGAAGAAGAAGAAGAAGAAGAAGAAGAAGAAGAAGAAGAAGAAGAAGAAGAAGAAGAAGAAGAAGAAGAAGAAGAAGAAGAAGAAGAAGAAGAAGAAGAAGAAGAAGAAGAAGAAGAAGAAGAAGAAGAAGAAGAAGAAGAAGAAGAAGAAGAAGAAGAAGAAGAAGAAGAAGAAGAAGAAGAAGAAGAAGAAGAAGAAGAAGAAGAAGAAGAAGAAGAAGAAGAAGAAGAAGAAGAAGAAGAAGAAGAAGAAGAAGAAGAAGAAGAAGAAGAAGAAGAAGAGCAACAAGAAGAAGAACAAGAAAGGAATTGCAGCCACTCAAGGACAATGACCAGTTACTCCAGATCAACTCATAGTGAAATATATACACTTTTCAAACACTGTATACACTCAATAGGTTTCAGTTCATTTTAGATAATAACACAAGTTTAAATAACATTTTAATCAATACTAGAATTTCTGAATACAACAAAATTGAAAGTTAAAGATAGAATACAACTTCCAAAACACGCTTTTAATAAACATAAATACCGAAACACAACACACAAGTAACACACACAAAGCTAAGTGTAGAAACCAAATTAACAACAAATTAGAGAATTGTGGACATCAATGGGCACAAGTATCAATGAACTCACAAAGAATTCAATGTTCTGTGTACATAATTTTGTAGATAATTGTATATAGTATATAGGTATGTGTAATGAAGACATAGCATGTATTATTGCAAATATTGTAGCAATGAAGCATGCATTATTATTAAGGAAAATACCCTGTAAACCCAAACCTCAAAGTAACGGCGCCCTTGGCAGTGGAGAGGGGCAGAGTTGTAATGTTTTGTAAAAGCTATAAATATGTGGAATCTTCCACAAACAACCTACGAATTCCTCTTCATTCTGAATGACCTTTTTTCATATAAATAGTAAATAGCAAATGATAAGACAACATTTAACTACACAGTAAATACAGATCTCGTTAAGCCAAGTACTGTAATGCCAATTTTTGTGGCATTCATCATTTTACAGATATTCTTTGTAATTGGTTTCTACTTTCAAATACTATTTTCAAGCGATAAGTTGCCATTCGCTTTTTCCCCATTATCATACAAAAAGCATATAAGTTCAAAGCCATGACACATCGGCCTTCATCCTTCTTACTCTTACACCGAAATGTATAGTAGGTATATGTGTAAACTAAGATTCATCTCGATTAACAACGGAAGAATAGTCCTTTGTAATGGTTTTTAGAAGTAGAAAAGTCAATATGAATATAACTAGATCAGACTGTGGAGAAAGCAATTCATTTGGCAAAACTTTGCAAACAACTGGAATAAACAGCGACGGAAAATCGGAAAACGATGGCTCGAATAACAAAACGAGTTTGTCTGATCTCGCTTATATTAAAGGGATTCGACTATAACTTCCCTTTTAATGATCATGCCAAACGTGTTCATTCCAGAATTTGGATGGCACAGGTATCAATGATCATTGGAAATGATTATTTTATTACGTAAGGAGACTCCTTAGAACATTTATGCAACCACTAACGGGATTGGTAATAATAATCCACGGCGAAAGAGCCTGCAAGCGAGGCACACCCCTGCCTGCCAACCTTTCTGCCGGTCTCAGGCCCACATACGTGAAAGAGATGTGGTCAGCGCCACGGCAGGAGAACTGGCTTTCTTCACCAGAATACGATGCCTATCGTAGCTCCTCAAATTCCTCACGATGCTGAGTGGGCACCGGTCCTATACCCGAGACTTAAATACGCAAATATGGCTTGCTACTTTAAATTCTCTCATATTTATTTCAGTACAAAACAAAGGGATCAATTTCTTGGTCAACTAATAATAAACATCACACTAGTTCTCGTGAGTGATCACCTGGCAACGCTTCAACTGACGTTATAGGAAGGCGTGCAGCATTCGCTGGTATTTATTTTTCCAAACCAGACGCAGGACATGGCTTACAGAGCGTCCCGCAATTTAATGGGCACAGGAAATGTCTGCACTTGCTCCAAAACGTAAAGAATGAACAAGCACACTGTTAGAGTCGATAAAATCCGGACTAAAAAATTTCTTAATATAGTTTCATCAAAATAGAATATAGCTAAAATGTATTTACTAAATCTTCAAGTAGAATGCACATAAAATTTCTGCTGTTGCAGTTTCCAATAACAGAGAATATCCCCTCCTGTGTAGTGTAGGTGGTAGCGTGTCTTTCTTACGTTCAAGAAGTTCCGAGTTCGAATGTCGATCACGATAGCTTATCTGAATTAGGTTTTTCCTCCCTATCCCGAAGAATAAATGTTTTTAAGTGTTATGGATCCTGTACTGATTTCAGCATTATTTCATCCATTTCATTCATCGTCCAATATGGAGACGTTGGAGGACGTAAATTAGAAGGAAAAAAAATACCTCGGAGATGATTAACTCCAACAAAAAATATTTGACATAAATGCACTTTAACGAGACCTACAATATTATCCAGTAAGTATTTGCCTCTCTTCTACGGTTTAGCATGTATGCAAAAGGAGTAAAAAATGCAGAAGGCTATTCGCAGAAAATGGTAAACAATAGTTCGGAGTGGAAGATTTTGTTGAAAATGTTGCACTTCGATCAAGATTGGTTTTCAACCCACTTTTTGTGTCCAAGTTATGCTGTTAACACGCATGCACGCACACGTATACGGACGTTTTTTTTCTTTCTAAAATGCTTTTCGTACCTAGAAAGGCTCAAATCATATTTTTGGTCAAATCTCGACATCAAACTTTTGGGTAAAATATACTCCTACTCCTACTACTCCTCCTCCTCCTCCTCCTCCTACCACTCCTCCTCCTCCTACCACTACTACCACTACTACCACTACCACTACTACCACTACCACTACTACTACTACTACTACTACTACTACTACTACTACTACTACTACTACTACTACTACTACTACTACTACTACTACTACTACTACTACTACTTAAACGCGGATGAGCCCGCCTCGGTAGCGTGGTGGTAGCATGTCTGCCTCACGTTCAAGAGGTCCCGAGTTCGAAACTCGGTCAGGGTGAGCTACTTGGATAAGCTTTTCCGGGGTTTTCCCTTATCCTGAAAGACGAATGTCGGGTAACTCTAAGCTCAATGGACCCTGGGCTCATTTGAGCATCATTTCACACATTCCATTCATCGTTCGATATGACTTAACGTTGGAGGACGTAAATTACAATTTAAAAAAAACGCGGATGAGAAAAATAAAAGAAATCAGCAATTTTTCATCAATCTCTTGCTTCAAATCTGAAGTGCTGTTTGAAGGGAATATTCTTTTTTCTCATTTTAACACACTATATAAACCAAAATGAGCAGAATTCACAAAAACAATTCTTACCATTCTTGACAGGCATACTTTGTCTACAACTAACCTCTTATCGAAAGAGACATAAGGTAATCTAAGGAGTGAAACTTGAGCTTTTGTCATCTGAGTAAACAAAACTTTCACGTTGTAGATTGTAACACCAAACACTGATATAGAATTCATATTATTGGAGTGAAGTCGCATGTGTTCTTAAGTACTTAGAATTAATATAACTAAAATAATCTAAAGCGGCTATTAACACTGCCAGAAAACTTCTATATAAACTATTATTTAAATTAAAGGTTGTTCTTATTATGACTATTATTTCAGTTTCTTTCTAAAACAACCTAACAAGGAAACTATCAATATGCGCACACCTGTACATGCGTGAGAGTTTGATGGCACCATCTCTTCTCTATGTACCAAAACTCTATGTACCTGTGTATATACCAAAACTCGAGTGCTGAGTATGGCTGGAAGTACGCGATAATGAGTCCAGAATACGTAGGAATATACAGGCATTGTATGGGAGGGATTGTTTACATTTTTGGTGTACACGGTTTATATACAGCAAGACTTTACCATCAAATTTTCAGATGCGTAGCGGTGTGAGTAAAGTGATAGTTCTTGAAGTTTTCCCACGCTCCAGTGTTTGAAAAATACCACTAAAGTCGGGCAGATTATGAAAGAGAGGGTGACAACAACATACGTATACACACAAATGATATATTTTTAATCCTACAACGTTAATGCTGCACATATATTCATCACGACTTCTTTTTCCAAACAAATGTATTTCATAGGAGGCCTGAAACATCGAGATATATCTTTCAAACTTCTCCGATGCTTTTACATTTTCAATTTTTGTATTTCTACTGAAGAACTTGCTGGCAGTTACATTTTGCTTCACATTGGGCAAGGACAAAGAAGTGAAGCGCGAGTATATTGTTAGATTCATCTTTCTGGGCTGCTGCCTTGATTGTAGGCGAAGCAATACTGCACTCAATCTGCTCTTATATTTAAATGACAGAAAGCAAATCAATGCAAGCTGCGTAGCAGAGATATTTTTGTAACCTGTAGAGCTTTAACTGACGCAACTCACCACGTCATTTGTCTTGCTCGACAATTCACAACTACTTATTCTAGCGACTAGAATTAGGATTACTAAGGAGGGGATGGGCACTGCGACCAGTCTTGATCTATTGTACCTATACCCCAAGTGGGACATCCCCGGGAGGAAGGACGAGGAGAGTCAGAGGTCGGCCGACCCAAGTAGTCACGACGGTGCAGAGGGCAGGGTCCCCACTATTTACCAGCTGGAAGCTCCCCCGGCAGGATAGCATCCGCCGTGGTCCGGAAAAGGTTGACCAGGTCGACCCGTAGATCGGAAACCATCCTATCGCAGGAGGAGGTATTTACCAGGAGCATATCATCCTGGCATGCACCCCCGACACTTCCACTGTGAAAGCGACCACCAGATTGGAGATGATATAAAATTATAATGAGGGCTTATAGCCAGGGGACCTGAGTCAGCAAGTAAATCTTAGGGTCAGCAATTTCATGTATTTGTACAAGAGGTATAACACGGCAGGTTCTATGTTAAATTTTATTGTACTGAATTTGTAATGGATACTGTACAAATAAATATCAAATATCAAATAATGGAGATGAAATGGAAGGACAGGAAATTCGGGGATGTAATTAACCTACCCAGCATTCGCCTAGCGACCCGGGAAAAAAAACTTACGGGTCAGGTAGGTCGGCCAAGGGAATCGAACCCGGGCCTCTCGAATGTGGGCCAAGACGAAACCGCCTGAGCCATCTCCTTCGGTTACGCCAGTGACTAAATTAGAATTAATCCTGCACGAAACAGAATTTGAGTTTTGAGATCACACATCATTTGAAAATATTTATTTATTTTTTCTTCGTCTGCAGTAACGCATTAACGTAGCTTCCACTGTGATTCGGACTTCGGTTTAACTATACTATAGTGTTGTTAAGTAAAATATGGGTTAAATCTGCAGATACTTTCACGCGAACCCAAGTAATGTTACCACAGCTTTATGCAGCATCTTGGCAAGTTACACAATACATTAAATTTAAAAGAAGCATGTACACAGAACAGATGTAGAATAAAGTTGCAATCTATGTTTATATTTGTGGGAAAAAAAATCAACCAATACAGAATTACATAAACAGAACAAAGTGTATACGTCATTATTTTGATAGCTATGCTATTAACTTTAAGGGCCATATATACAAATTGTAACTTCATTAAAATCAAAATGAGAGAAAGGTAATTGCTAATTCTAAAACGTAAAACCAACTTATAGAATTTAATATTACACTGACTATAAATATCGATATATTAGAAACTAAAAAGAATGACACTATCATTCACTGGAGCCAATGCCTGCACTGGTTTGCTAAGTGCCGAGTATACAACATATTAATAATACAGAAAAATAGTGGTATCGCCCACAACCGTCATAAAATATAATAGAGTTTAAAAATAGTTTTTCAACTGAGCAATACTAGTCAACAGATCGCTAGATAGTATACAATTATTAATCAAAGACACAATATTTGAGACACAAAATTCTGGCGACTGACTTATTTGGTTAAGGAATTCTTGGGCGGTGACAACCCATTTGGACTTGAGACGTACTTTGAACGTCTAAATGACGCGTGGACCGAGTGTTAAGCGGTGAATCATTCCTTTGTTTTTATCCTTTTCAAACAGAAGTGACATACTCACTCTTGGTTATTTGAATTGATTTCTTTTTGTGGGGTCAAATGGCTTCAGTCAACTCTGTTAACTGGGAACGATTCGTAGCACGTGCAGTGATAGCCGCAGCTGCCCAAATATCTAGTGAAACGCTGCGTCTTCAGTAAGAAGTCTTTAAATGTGAGTTCAGCCTAAGTTTATGGTTCGTTTATATAACAGCCTGATGGCTGACTGCTTTATTCCTCATCAGTTCCACTGATATAATGGCAACGCAATTCCTGGATATGAAGCAAGCTGGTTCATAATCGACAACCTTTATCGTAAATATATTTCCTGATTGGGCTTCTACTTTCAAGCTGTTTAATTAGAATCTCTTTAAACAGCTGGGTTTATTCACCCTTCGGATTCGCTTTCACAGTATGCAATACGACACTGATATGCCTGTCCGATACTTAAATGCGATATCAACAAATATAGGGAATTACATTTCACTAAGAAAATCAAGAATCACGTTTACAATAAACAAAAAGAAACGTAGTCTATATGTAGATAAACCTAATAGCCATTTGCGAAATGTATGAACCAGTTTTACATAACACTCCAAATCATTCCAAATATTTTTGTCACAACTTTCAAAGACATTATATACTATATACTTTACATATTATATTACTTTTTAATAGAAACCGCCTGAATTAATCAGCTCAGACAATATGTAAAACGCAACAAAATTAAAAACGGTTTACACGAACTTTAAATAGCTAGGAGGAAGAGAAAAAGGAGGTCAAAATAAGCCTCTGACCCACCATGCAGTAAAAGGCATTTTGCCAAACTTCCTAGTTCTCGAGCTACCATATGTCAGAGAAAATTCTCCTTTCAGAGCATTTATCCAGGCAGAACAGTGGAAGTCAAATGTGACATCAAATGGCTTGGAACAATGAAAATGACAGACCCCCGCTCAGGTATCACTTCAGAGCACGGGTGCCATTTAAATACCGAATACACGTCACCATGATTCTGCCAGTTTTTATTCCACGGCAAGCAGCCTATGAAATCGAAAATTCATTAGAGATATTCTACTCAAATTAGACGTGAGATAGGGGCAGCGCCACAGTGTTAAAATAATGTCTCAAACATTAATTTTACGAAAAAATAATAATGATAATGTATATTAATTGGGTTTGACGTTAATGAAAGAGCAATTAACAAAATAGGGAGCAAGATATATCCGACTGCTCTGTTAGCATGCTAGTCATCAAATTCAGAGATCCATTCCTGGCTGAAGGGTGGAAGTATTTGTTTAGCCAGCATTTTCCCCTGATCTCCCTAGGGTTAGGAAGTGAATGCGTGGTGATCCAATATTATAAAGACAACTTAAAATAACAATTAAAGCAACAGTAAAAGAGTGATCAGAGAAAATGTTCCAAAGTTACAACTGTCAATATGACTTAACTATCAAAATATGGAAAGGTTGAGTCAGACTGAAAAATTCAATGCCATAGTCAGGATTTGAACCATAGAGCTTCCGGTCTCCGTCCCGCTCCGCTAGCCACTGAGGTACCATGGCCAACATACACGCATGCCATTGAATTCTCAACTGACTCGTGTTTTTCACATTAAACAACTACTGTGTGTTTCAAATGGGAAGGTGTTTGTCCTTGAGCGCTACTAGGTGAGCAACCAATCGGAGTCCTGCGGTGTTGTATTACATTCCCCCTATATGGTATGTGACGAGCGCCAAACTAAGCAATCTCTAATAAATACTATTCGCGCTAAGACAAAAATTCAGTTTTTGCCAAAACTGATCCATGAGGAAGAAGACAGTAATGTATTTAACTTAATCGTAAAAACTCCATATTTTTAGCTCAAATAGTTTTCCTAATACAAATAAAGTAGATACCATTATACTATAACCACGCATTGCGACGTAAGCACTATAATGAACATCATTATTATTGGCATATATGCGTGAACGTATATTTGAAACTACTAACTGAAACGTAAACATTTGACATGACGTGGTAAAAGAAATATGTACTTTGAATAAGCCAAGGTGTTTGTTAAATTCGATGAGAGGAAACAATACACTTCCTGCTGGTCTGGTAGAACGTGTCTACTCATTTTATATATTTGTTTATGAATAGTTGGTGATCTCTATTTACTCTAGAGAGTTCAAAGCAGCATTATTCAGTTACTCTTTCATGAAAAGAGTGTATCAACTGGATCAATGAGATACGATCCGCCTTCCCGCTTACTACTGCCAGAACAATCCAATTGAGTTAATGTGGGCTCAAATTATGTTGCAAATAGAAATAATATATTTAAACTAACTGACGTTGAACGGCTTATTCAAGAATAAATTAACAAGGAACACAACAAGACTGGGAAAACTACGTGAGACATCAGATAAACTACAAGACGACGACTTTTGGAAAGAAATAGCACATGACGGATTTTGGAACCGATTATCATAACTTTTCAATACTCAGACGATGAAGACAATGACGCAATATCTTTTAACGTAACATTTACAGCTATACGGATGCACCGCTGGTATATTCACAGGATTAGAAAAAATAATTCATAAACTATAATTAATTTTAACCTAAATATTTAAACCATTTGCGTAATATACGAATGGCCACGTTGCAATTGTGATTTCAACAACTGCATTACTATAAAACTTTGGAAAATTCTGTTTGCGTTATCGCCAAGAACACTCGCAAGTGTGCGAGAGAGAGGGAAATATTAAAAGAGTGGAGATAACGAGATGGTAACGCTGACGGCTCTAACGAATCTAATTCGCTACAGATGAGAACTCTTCCCATTTGAAACTCATAATGGGAGTCCTCACTATGCTGTAAGCACTTTAAGGCCCAGGCTTTATAGTTCGGACCACTATTGGGTCAATTATTGGAAATTTTGTTCTTTTATACTAGCCGTGTGTAGGAGAAAGTACAGAAATATATAATCCTTGAAGTTGGCCATGGTAACTCAAAGGTTAAGCGGAGACCGGAAGATCCGTGGTTCAAATCCCGGCTATATACTGAATTTTTCAGTCTGACTCTACATTTCCATAGGTTGTACTACACACGGCTGGTGTGAAAGAACAATTAATTTCCATTAACTATCAATAGCCACATATAAATGAAACGAAACACATATTCCTAAAATACCTCCATAGAAGAACAAAAATAGACGCAAGTAAACAGTGACGGCCGAAGCATGACAGTGAAAAATGATTTACTGGATAATTAGAATCATGTTTCGGTAATGCAAGCCCTAGCTCTCTAAAGTTTATTATTAGATTTAGCATACGGCCGCTTTTATTGACTTCCTTACTGTACTTCTTTTCACGTGTGCAGAATTTACAGGGATTAATTATTTAAATTCTCCTGATTTACGTATATCCCCGCCTTTAGAAAGCTATAGAAACAGTATAAGTTAAGGAAAAAAAACAGAAGCTTCTTACGACTCCAAAAAATATGATTTAGTGTGTACATGATTTGATCTGTTTCCTTTTAAAATATCAATGTTGATTTTACACTAAGCTGTATTATGATCACATTTTTCAAAGTCAGTCGCTGTGTGATTTTTTAGAAATTGTGTCCTTTATATGAACGCAAATAAATTGAGAAAAGTATTAAGTAAGTAAGTAAGAATACTTTGGTAATTATTAACATTTTATTTAACACAATTTGCAAGCTTCGATGAGATATACAATTTGTAGTAAGTTTTTGTCTACCTATTGCGGTTTACAAATTACACAAAAGTAGTTTAAAGACGAACTTTCAGGTTATTCTCAGGAAATTGAAGAAAGATTGATAAATGTTATTTGAATTGAAAATAGCTTAAACATATGTTATTTTAATCAAATAGTTAAGAGCCATTTTTAGAACAAGAAAACTAACGAAAAAAATTCCATAAAAAGGGTAGTTTGGAGTGGTGGGATTTTTCTCAAATTTTTCGTATTACATCCTTGGAAGGTCTTGAACTTTAACACCAAGTTTCGTGTTAAACCTCCTATTTAAGGGTGTGGCTCTTATAATTTATCTCTCAGGGTCCCAAGGCTAGGTAATTGCGATTATGTAATGTTGCAATTATCTAAGTGACTAAGCACACGAATATTTAATTTAGCCACGGAAGCCCCTAATGGAGGCGTTAAAAATACAAATTATATAAATTGACTACTTTCAATAAAATGTTTAGTAAGTATATGGATACATTCTGGATCATTTCAAAGCTTACCTTTCAATTAGAACCTTAAATGTGAAACGGAAGTTTTACCAATGAATGTTACAGAAACTTTTTAACTAGTATTTATTTCATTTTCTGCACTACGCTTTCTGTGTTGATTATATAATGGGCCAACCAATCCGACCTCAGTCTCACACCTACCTGCACGCAACAGCGATGCACCAGATGATACAGAGAGATGATGTGGACAATAACATTCTTACCTCAACAGGAATATTGATTTCTATAATCTACAGATCGATACCTATCGTAGTTTCTCAAATTTCTAACTATGCTCAGTGAGAGACAAAACATGTAAACTCCCATGGGGGCCTCAAAATCATATGCCTTCCATGCCTAGGAACCGGAACACGTTTCAAAAGTATATTGCTTTAAATATAGAACTCAACTACAGGAAATGTCTAGAAAACTACTTTTCTTCACTGCTTATACTCACTGTCTCTCCTCTTCTTAGCATTAAGTGACAAACTGTATTTTAATGAGCACTGCATTTTCCTGTACATATATTACAAACAAGAGGAAAACTATGGGAAAAGTTATGTAACAGCAAGAATAGAATCAATACACTACCAAGAAAATCCTCTGTAGGAACTTTTAGACTCTTAACAGACCATGACTGCCTCAATAAACATTTATTCAGGATTGGTACAGTGGGATCTCCTCTGTGTTCTTTATGTACACTTAAAGAAGATATGGATGGAAACCATGTACTCCGCTGCCCAATCTTTAGTCAACATACCAACCTAACATCAAAATATGGAGTGCAAGAGAGCGAATGGCTTCGTCACCAACTGCTTAACATCAGATACCAACGAACATTTTTCTGTACTTAGGCTGTCTCTGATGATTTCTAAATTATAGAAAATGTATGAGAATGAAGCGAATATCAGATTAAATTTAGCTACCGCCTCGAATATGAAGGATTTGAGTGGAGAAACTATATAAAACTTTCCCTTGGATTATCAACGCATGACTGCCATTTGAAATTTAATACACGCGCGAGTAAACGGTTCAGAGGACACGAAAAAGTCTTATCTACATTGAAACATTGATATTGAACTTTTATGAGATAGAGCAGTCACAAAAAGCAGATAATCTCATTAATAGAAGAGAGGTTCGAGTATTTCGTTTGCGGTACTGATTGTTCATTTGGGCTCCTGAAACACGATGACACGGCAGTAGTTAAATAGAGTTTACATAAGCGTGTCCGTGCAGTTTACGCAGAGCGATCAAGGAGGCCATGGTGCCGCCCATGAGAGTCACTTTATTAGCAATTTCCTCTCATTCTCTCTCAGGCCTGGGAACAATTCCCGTCAACACTAGATTCACGAAACTACAATGTTAACGTAAACGTACAAACGCTGCGCTGGAAACATGGACACAGGCGGCTGAGGTTCCAATGCATGAAATATGGAGTCAATTAAACTCACCTCACGACTTTCTGAATGAATGCGGCACCCACCCACGTCTCCTGCGGCGAGAACTAACAAACCACTCTAAGAGCTTATCAGCGATAAGCGGGATCACGTGTATGTTGTAAAGTACTGGAACTACGTCTTGTTAGGAAAGAATTTACGCCTGTATCTCCCTGTGTTACAGCGTGACATTAAAAGTAATTTTAGTTAAATTAGGGATGTGTCGATATCAGTTTTTCTCTACACTCGATACCGATAAACGATATTTCCCACGATACCCGACGCTTCGATACTCGATACCGTCATTCCTAATTGTAGATTCAATGCAAAATGGAATGTTGGGAGAACTGTGTATTACTAATTAAATTAATTAGGGTCAAGTATTTAATGAGACAAAACTTAAAACCATCAATGTACTTATTTTTAAACTCCGCATTAGACATTTAAAAGCAAAATGTGTTTTTCAACAGTTTACTATTATAACATTTGTTTAAAAATACTAGCATTTTCACTCTTTCGGGGTCAAGTCTACTTCTTGTTCTGTCATTATGAGTCTTACTGTGTTAAATAATCTTTCAAAGAAAGCTGTCGCGGGTGGAATACACAAACATTTAGCGGCTAATTTGTTTAGTTTTTGGAAATGTGGAATCTATTTTCTAGTTATTTTCTCACACATCGTTGAGATATGTAGTGATTTCTGCTTCGGAACTGTTAACTGGCAGTGAATCTGATACACGATTATTTTTCTTGCATGCCACTGTACAGGAACCACATGGCCGTTTCTCGTGCTATGCAATGTTCAATAATATTTTGACTTTAAAATAAAATAAAAATCGCAGAATCATCGCCGAAGTATGGAAAAA
The DNA here is from genome assembly GCA_030765055.1 of Mantis religiosa. Taxonomy (NCBI): domain Eukaryota; kingdom Metazoa; phylum Arthropoda; class Insecta; order Mantodea; family Mantidae; genus Mantis; species Mantis religiosa. Next base: position 68,070,727 of record CM060959.1, read on the forward strand.
GTACCGAGTGAATTTTCTGATGTATCATTCGATGTCGATACCATGCAAGTTTTGTGAGTATCGAGGACCAATATAAAAAAAATCCTGGCACGACAGTCCTAAGAGGCTATGGCCTACCAACCCGACTGCCGGCCTCACGCCCACTTACGCAAGGTAGAGGTGGGCGATCATCCAACCGATAAGGGGAGATGTGGTGAGCATCTCGGCATCTCCCAGCCGGAATGTTGCTTTTCATGACCAGAGCCGCTTACCTAGCGTAAGCCCCTCACTTTCCTCATGATGCTGAGTGGGCACCGGACGCATTACCGGGGCCTCGCCGTGGCTCAGTGATTAGACCGCTTGGCTCTCACCAAGGCGGCCCGGGTTCGATCCCAGGGGACCGTAAAGTGAGATTTGTGATGGACAACACGGCGCTGGGGCGGGTTTTCTCCGGGACCTCCAGTTTCCCCCACCATCTCATTCCGCCGGTGCTCCATCTCATATACCATCAGTGCCACCACCTGTGGTGCCGTATGTAGTAAAAGTGGGCGTTAAACACTACACTACACACACAGCCATAACCGGGACTTAAAATCCGCACCCGGACAGCTTTCCGTGATCAGGAGCTGCTTTAGCCCACTATACCACGGCACAGGACATCGAGGACACATCTCTACTTAAAATATATTTAAAACTCCTTACTTGCCCATATATGCACGATATTGCGAAATATGCAAACATCCATGAGAGCATGTCACTTTAAGCCTTTCAGGGTATCTACTGACTTGATTTAAAACTTCAATATGTCTTTGGTATTTACACAGCAGTTCTTGAAGAAATCCTATACTGTATATGTCTTAAGATACACACTTGTATTACTCCGCGCCCACGTCCACAAGCATGACAGACGACAGTGATACTTTCGCCCATAAGCTACGCCACACTACATTCAAGCAAGTTGTATGCACAAGAGTAGCTTACCAGTTGGTTTTGTTTTGTAGGTTTTCTTCACGGAATTGCTCACAGGAAAGTGTGCTTCTTAGGACGGCAGCAGTATAGCACTAATTTATAAACCATCATGCTGTAACCAGTTAAAGGTTCCTATGTTTTGATGCAGATTTTGACAACTGTTTTAAAATTTAAGTATGGAAGTACATCGTAGAAATATCTTCAGTGACATTGGTCTTCTATCAAATGAATAGTAAGATTTTTGTCCATCAGCGCCACTGGTGTTCCGGAATTTCACACTGCATTTCGTTATTTATTTTTTTTTTTTTTTTCGTGACAGTAAAACTACTACAATAGGACTAAGCCATGGTTCTGGGCGGAGTTGGAACCTCCAACATTGGAATCAGTATACTAGCGCCTAAACAACTGAGCCACACAGAGGAAATACATCTGAAACAGATATTTATAAAGAGAGTATTTTGTTGAAAAATCTTTGAAATTAACTCCAGGAAAAAATCAAATAAAATTAAATAAATATATTTTAAATCTTACTACTTGTATAAATCATTCATATATGTTCATATATGTTAAAAACAGACAAAAAACGTCATCTCAATTTTACAGTTTGTTATTAAAATCCAGTATATTTATTGTGAAAAGAAAACAATTACAATTCCATTCCTTTTAAAATATCAGGTAGCAGACGATACCATGGTAAATTGTTTCGCTCATTATCTTACGTTCATTGAGTCCCTTCATTATCAGTAAAAATTACAAGTGGGCGTTGCTAAGGCATCTTTAAGCAAAAACTTTCTTGAATTTAAAAACCGTAGTTGATCATTATCGATTTTGAATAAATATTAACACTTAACGACTATATCTTACTTAAAACTGAGCTGTAAATGTTATAAAGAGAGAAAATGGTTGATATATTTCAGATTCTGTAATGCAGGATCACGAACCCCAGCTTTGTGAAACAGAAAACAGCATACGTTTAACACATTGTCTTTACTTCCTCCACAGGGCAAAGAATTCTGGAAACTTTACAGTTGCTGACTTCCTGCTAAGGTTTGGTGTGTTGCAATCACACTGCATATTTTCTTCACCCGACAGTGCTACCAACTCGAACGTTTTTTCCGTAGATCAAGAAAAATCTATTTTAGTTACCGAAATATTTTACTATCTGCCGATATTCTGTCAGTTTATTCGTCTCAATTTTTATTACAGAACCGACGTCAAGGCTTGTATTGTTAGCAGAGTGTGTGTGATTCACATAATAATCATAAAATTAAAATCCTGAGTGTTATATGAATAACCCTGTAATATTATATAATCAGCAGTAAGTAATCCCTAGATGAAGTGAATAGGACAGTGACACAAGTATGTTTAATTTACTGCGTGACTTGCAAAATGGAAATGTTTTTCATTCTTCAAGGTTTCCTTTTCTGTCAACAGTACACATAAGAGGATTTATTTTTAAATATAAGCGAGCTTCTGTATTAAGAGGTCTTATTACTTATTATTCAATTCTATCTGCTAATGATTAGTGCTTTTTTCTATTTTTAAAACACGACAAACAGTGGCCAAAATGGTTTTGTTGCACATTCTGTTCTAGCTACACAAAGATACGAAAGCCAAGAACACCTCTGTAGTGTTTGTCTCACATTCAAGAGCTCCCAAATTCAAATTTAGATCAGGATGAGTTATCTGGGTAAGGTTTTTCCCAGGGTTCTCTTATTCTAAAATATAAATGTCGGGTAACTCTAAGCTCTAAGGATCCTGGGCTCATTTGATTAATATTTCACCAATTGCATTCACCCTCCGATATGACCTTAGCGGTTAAAGGACTTCGAAACTTTTTTTTTAAAAAAAGAGCTTTTTAAACCCACGTCGATAAATGCCGATTTTTAATTGCATTCCCTCTGTACGGGGATTGGGGATTTCACTACGGAGGGGATTCGCTACGCAGACCAGGGGAGGAAGGGTAAAGCAAAGGAGACAGAGGGCGGCCGACTCAAGGAGCCACGACAGTACAGAGGGCAGGGTCCCTACAGTTTCCTTGGATAGAGACCTCCCCCGATAGGCCAGGACAACGAACACGCTCCCCTGCAGCGGGACGGCAACGAGCCCAACAGCCGAGCCCTAATGGTCCCAGGCGGGCGATCCGAGCCCCAAAGTTCCCTGGCTGGCGGTCCCGAAATGGTCCCAGCAGAGGAGCTGAGATTGGCAACCGACCTACCAGAGGAGGAAGTAGTTTTCCTCATCCTGCCATGCACCGCCTAGACACCCACTGACACTTCTACCCTGAAAGAGACCATCAGATGAGAGATGTGAAATGATAATGGAGATGAAATGGAGGGACAGGAAATTCGGGAATTAACAGGAATTAACCTACCCAGCATTCGCCTAACGACCCGTGAAAACCCTCGAAAAAACCCATGGGTCAGGTAGGTCGGCCACCGGAATCGAACCCAGGCCTCCCGAATGAGGGCCACAGACGAAACCGCTCGGTCCCCTTTGTACGGACGAACATGACGGATTTAGACTTACTACTTCAAAATACGTAAAACAGAAATATTGGAAACCTCAAATGAACAAATGTCAATATCTCGAAAATACTTGTTGCCCAAATTATTAGTTTTATTTTAATGAGATCTAAGATTACCTATACATTAAATTCTCTCCAATTTAGAGAGAATGAAGAAAATTTCACAGGCTATTCACGATATGCATTTTATTTGTAATCCAATATATCAAATTATCATATTTTAATCAAACTCTTTAGAGCTATTTTCAGATTTTAAACAAGAGAAAAGTTTCCATGCAAATGTGATTTTATAAGTTCTTTTCTTATATCCTTGAAAGATACAGAATTTTAATGACAACAAACACAAAATTAAACTCACTAACATTGTTTCTATAAGGGCTAGGTACTTTTTCGTTCAGGGGCCTCAAAAAGGCATATCTCCTCTACCTACTATGGGTTAGTGATTGATAAATTAAAGATATTAAGAAGTAAATATTTTTTCTCCTTTGCAGCGAAATAGCAGTATTTCGACTATGCTATCTCTGTACAACTGACTTTCTAACGTTGAAATAAAAAGTGCTTCGGTACTCAAAGAAACTCAATAAGAAAGTCATTTGGAACGAACACTAAAACTGACACACAGAAAATTCACAATCTTTCTCCCCCCCCCCCTCCTTTGTCAATTAATTTGTGCAAATATGAAACAGCATAGTTGTTTAGTAACACAGTAACGCCTCAATTTTATGTCAGTTATGTATGTACAATAACAGACAACTGGCAGATTTGGTTTCAATTGACGTTTAAAAGTCCACAGTTTCCTTTTTGCTTTTATTTTCACTGCTTACCTTCCTCTAGTCACTAGCTATATTATTTTTTCTAGCACCTACCGAATAATGAATTAAGTATTCCACCCAAAAAACGACTTCAAGTGTGCATCAGAAATACATGTTTTAAAGTCCATTGAATTCTCAGTGTCTCATTCTATACTTGTGAAAGAGCGCTTACTTTGCTCAAGAGAGCACCGGATTTAGTTCCCTTCCCAAGGAAGCCATGCTATGGATTTTTACACCGGATAAAATCCATCGCCTTCCGCCAGGTTTGAACCCGCAAACCTCGGGTTCCAGAGTGAGAGAGAGAGAAAAAATATAACTCAAAAACCAAGAGTAAGATAAATATTTGTATTTAATTTCAATATCTTATAAAGTTGCGGCATTAAAATCTGCAATCCTTCCTCACCCCAAGCAACATTTTACATGAATGTTTGTTATTTTTTATTTAGTGAAAAATAGGAGCAACAATTTTTCTTACAACACTATTATTTTGAATGTTCGTGTGAAGTCCTCTTCACTCTAAATACATTTAACTGTAAAGGCAAACCACGAGAGAGACAAAAGCTCAACAAACAAATGCAACACAATCTTTTTTACTCTCTCTGGCGTCAAAAATGTCAAAGATGCCGGTTATTATTAGTTTGAATTTCTGGATGCTTCGTCATTTTTCGAACTGCTCTCATAATTCAATTATTTCTTGTGATGTCAAGGAAAGGGCAAAGAAAATTTTAAATCTTAGCAACTAGGTTTTTAAATTGTATAGGCACCACCAAAGAAATATGTAGAGAAATCATGTCTGCAAACATTTATCACGTTTAACATTAAACAGATAAAAAAAAACAAGGAATAACTGTAGGAATAGTTAGATGAAACTATAAAACCGTATACGATGGCTGGAAAAAATCCTGTGACTGTAAGGTCTTTTCTTTCTTGCCTTAATAATCGACAACACGTAGAAAAGGTTCTGAATAAACAAAGGGAAACAGGCAGCCATTTGTGGACAAACCTGATGTAAACCCAATGTAACTGTTTTCTTATACTACGCACAGTTGCATTTCCAATGCTCTATTTTTCAGCTATTGAACATTGAGCACGTATCACTGCGTCAGACAGTTATTCACAAAGCATTTCATGGTTCGGATTGTCACTGTTGGAAATGGGAATTGTGCATCACGTACCGCAGAACTGCAATGCAATTAAATGAAAAGTAGAAAACTTTATTCAATTTCAGGCAGCTGCCGCATAACTGTGCAGAACGCAAATAGAGAAAATGTGTACAGATACTCAAAAAAGTATTCGTCTAATCAAAGCACAGAGAATATATCAGAATAATATAGATAAGAAACGAACAATAACTATTTCTTTACATCGGTAGATATCTAGATTTAAAAATAAAATACAATTTGGGTTCATATATTTCTTAATTAGTGAACAGCTATATGTTATTTAAAATCATGTCCCATGTGATGTCAAATAAGTATTTGTCTAGTACGGCCGCGCCGTGGCTCAGTGGTTAGACCGCTTGGCTCTCACCAAGGCGGCCTGGGTTTGATCCCAGGCGACCGCAAAGTGAGATTTTTGGTGGAAAACACGGCGCTGGGGCGGGTTTTCTCCGGGATCTCCGGTTTCCCCCGCCATCTCATTCCACCGTTGCTCCATCTTCATCTCATGTATCATCAGTGTCATCGGCTGCGGTGCCGTATGTAGTAAAAGCGGGCGTTAAACACTACACATTTCAGTTAATTGATGGAATTTATTCATTTCTCCACACTAGCCGTATATAGGCTAAGCTATTTGATAGATAGAGTCAACATGAAAAATTCAATGCCATGGCCGGGATTTGAACCACGGATCTACTGGTTTCCGTCCAGTCGCTCTTAACCTTTGAGCTACCATGGCCAACGTGCCTTCCTGACTTAAATTCTCCAGTTGACTCGTATATTTCCCCGGTAGACCACTAGGGGCTCTCGCATCCGAGATACACCGTTTGTGGCCACTTACTATTGTAAGTACTTAAGTCCCAGGCTTCATCATTTAACTCTTATTATTTTAGTTAATTGATGGAATTTATTCATTTCTCCACACTAGTCGTATATAGACTAAGCTATTTGATAGATAGAGTCAACATGACAAATTCAATGCCATGGCCGGGTTCAAATCCCGGCCATGGAATTGAATTTTTCATGTTGACTCTATCAACTACACATTTCATTTATTTGTCTAGTACACAAGATCTCAGGTATGGTGTCTCGCTGACACACACCCCTTCCCTTTTCTTATGCATTTCACTCACTACCGTTGACAGTTCCATCTCAGTTGTCAAAGCCGTTAACTGCTATTTAAGTAATATGGGTCGAAAACGTCGTGAAACTACAAAAGAAGAGAGAAATTTGCATCTATTTATTTAAAAACTAAAATCTATTCAAGAAATTGGAGAAACCATTGGATGACCTAGCAGTACAGTGAAGACTATTATATGCAGGTTTGTTCAGAATAAAACTTACGAAAATCAATCAAGAAGCGGTCGTCCGGCATTTCTATCCGAGATGAAAAAATGACAGAGAAATCATGAAAAATCCTAAACTAAGTGCTTCAAAACTTGCTATTGCAGTTCAGACACACACAGGGAAGTCCGTTTCAGCACAAGCTATAAAAAATGTGCTTTATGAAGCTGAGTATGGAGGCCGAACAGCCCGTAGAAAGCCATACATCAGTAAAATCAACAGAAAGAAGTGAGTTGCTTTTGCAAAAAATACGATGAGTTTGATTTCTGGAAGAAGGTTGTATTTACTGACGAGAATCAATTTGAGCTCTGTAAGTCAAAAAGACGAGTAATAGTGTGGAGAAAAAAGAATTGTGAGCTTGAGGAGAAAAATATAACAGCTTCAGTTAAACATGGAGGCGGTTCAGTACTTGTCTGTGGCTACATGAGTGCAAATGGTGTGGGAGATTTGTGTTTTATTGATGGAATTATGAACCATAAGGTTTTTATAAACATCCTAAAAACACATCTGTCCGGAAGTGTGAATAATATGGGTCTTACTGAGGATTATATTTTCACACGAGACAATGATCCAAAACACACAGCTCTAGATGCAAGGCCATGGTTGTTGTATAATACTCTACAATGGATGCAGCCCGCCTCGGTAGCGTAGATGACAGCGTGTCTGCCTCACGTTCAAGAGGTCCCGAGTTCGAATCTCGGGCAGGGTGAGTTATCTGGATACGGTTTTTCCGGGGGTTTCCCTTATCCTTGCAGACGAATGTCGGGTAACTCCAAGCTCCATGGACCCTGGACTCATTCGAGCATCATTTCACCCAATTCATTCACCGTCCGATATGACTTAACGTTGGAGGATGTAAATTAAAAAAAAAAAATGGATGCCGACACCCCCGCAATTCCCAGACATGAATCCAGTACAGAATTTGTGGAGTATACCGGACAAAAATATTAAGAATCATCAGATATTTAATATAAATGACCTAAAGAGCGCTCTACTAGAGGAATGGCGGAAAATTACAATGGAAACAGCACAATCTTTGGTGAAATCCATGCCAAGGAGAATGCAAGAGATTATAAAGAGGAATGGAGGGTCTACTAAGAACTAACCGTAACATTCTACACAATTTTCAGTATGCAGGCGAATACTTATTTGGCATCCTATATTGCATATCTTTACTTTTGAATGTTTAACTATGTTTATATGAATAGATGCTATACGTTTATTTATTGTATTCTCTGTTTCACTAATCAATAAAGAAGACAGTGTCTCTGCCGTATTTAAGCTCATGATTTTCCACTATCCATACATCCTAAAACATAAAATCATGCATTAGAGGAATACTTTTTGGAGTAACTGTACATATTACCTGACGTCAATAGAACAGTGGAGTGAACTTAAGGTATCGAACACCTCAATTAGTGTTGACAATTTAGCCTTTATCTAATTTCACAGATTTATGCCTTTAATGGAACGAAACAAATAAAACGTCCAAACAAACATACTCCGAGACCTGTAAACCTCATTTTCGCAGTTTTCATCACAACAAAATCCTAGATTTGAAAAAGATCTGCTGATTTTCACATTAATAATAATTTACGTAACAAATGCATAATCTTGATTATGCCACAAGCGAATGGCGCACGAACGACAATAAATGAGCAATGTTCACAACTCCTATGAAGATTATCCATGCGTCGGATATTTATGCAATCTTAGCACCATAAATCCTAGGAAATACATAATGAAATAATTCGGCACCCATAGCTAAGATAAGTGGGAGCTTCATATGTTGAAACATGGACCATTGAACCAATAAACAAGGGAGCCGCTAGCATGCATTCCTCACCTGGGAAAGCCGAGAACAGGTGTTATGGACTGTGATGTAGCCTATTACAGTAATATAAGTAATTATACATTCAGGTCTTAATTATACTATGTTTAATAAACTACAGATCTTTCTGCATCTAGAAAAAATAATTTAAAAAATGGTTTCATCTTCTCTCTGTAAGTTACAGCAAACTAGAATACAAGTATCACATCACTGCTGTGGGAAGTAAGTTGTTATTATTATGAGTGGCAAACTTCAAGATGTTCTTAAAGCGAAACATAGGAATGGCTTAAACTTCCAACCTGTAATTAATATTTCTGAAACGGCTAACACTACGATGAATTTGTCAGAAATTGAAATACACTTTTCCTGCAGCAACTTTTCGTCCACTTTACAAAATTATACAAAACTGGATAAAATAAAGGAAGTTCACAGGATATTCAAAGAGCCTTAAACAGAAGTCCATATGATTTCTCATCCCAATATATTAAACCATGAAATGTTAATGAAAATCGTCAGTCATTGTTGAGGAAACAAACAAAAATAACGCAAAACTGTCATATCAGCGGTACGGTGGAGTAGATATATCTCTTGGACTTTTTCCTCCTAAAAAAATACTTTGGGAGGGGGGCGGAGCTCTGGGGTATGCAAATTTTCTCTAAACATCATATCATGTTCATAACAATTCTAGAAATTATAATTAAGTATTAATTAATTATCTAGAAAATAGGTACAAATGCCTATTTTTCTCTTTACTCTTAAAACCAGGATAAATACTTCTTAAAATATTACCTAAATCCAATAAGCACTAAATGTATTTATATTTTCTGTTTCTTAACGACACTGTCAATTGCCAGAGCCAACCATATCGTGCCTCCGGTTTGTTGGAATTTGGTCTCGCAGGAGTAACTCTACGTGCCGTTCTCATCTCTGTAATAGATTTCGTGTTATTTACACCAGTCGATTTATAGTCAATGGCCTCACGTAATCTGATGATATATACATATAAAATACATATGTTGTGCAGTTTAAAAACATGATTTGATGGAGTTAGTGAGTGAGTGGTGTTTTAGGGCCCGTCGACAACGAGGTCATTTGGGCCCGTAATTTGATGGACTATTTATAAAAACTTCATAGACAAAACCACATAATTAATGAAACGCTGCAAAATTACAAGCTTTCACAGAGAACACGTTTAGTAGTAGATCATCCACAATCGTTTTAAAACTGTGTACTGAATCTTCAAGAGCATCAACGTGTAGCGGTGCAGTTTGCTTCAATCAAAAGATAATTGGATATTGCCTTATTCTGTTACCAACCATTTGCACTTGCCATTACGTCAATTGTCTTCTGTTTCAGTCAGAAGTACTCTTCTTGCTAGGAATTCCCTGTCCATCTCATACACTTTTTTTCTCAGGATAAAAACTGTACAAATTTTGTAAAGCTATGCACAGAAAAAATTACAATGGTTGCGGTTAACATGACCGCACTATAATTTGTTCTACGTTAGAACAACAGTAAGAACCACAACGTGATCGGTGAGATTTATCTTAACTGAAAACTATGGGACAGTTATTGACAAAAGACGGAAAGCAATCAAAATCGCAATAATTAACAAGTCGCGAATGTCACTCAAAAGTGCAATTTTATACACCTAAGGACTCTCACGCTAATGAAATGAAACACCGCTGGCGGTAACACTGATAATACGTGAAATGAAAATGGAGCTCCGGAGGAATGAGATGGTTGGGGAAACCGGGATCCCGGAAAACAACTCGCCCCAGCGCCGTGTTGTGCACCAGCAAACTCACTTTGCGGTCGCCTATGATCGAACTCGGGCCGCCTTGGTGAGAGCCGATCGGTTTCCACTCAGCCACGGCGCGGCCCCTCTGCGGTAACGACTGAAAATTCACTCATAGACTTCCTCAGCATTATTACTGAAAATGAGTATACGTAAATGGTCCACGTGGTCAAAGTTCTTAAATAGCTTCTGATATAAAGCTGTAAGAATTTGTCACGAGAAACTTCGCGAGAACAGCAATATTTTCAACAACAACAACAACAGCAGTTCTTGGGCGTCCTTCACGAAATTCTTACCAGGAAACATCAATCCAGTCATTCCAGGTTCTCTCGCGCTTCAAGCCAGGTGTAGATGTGGTGATGTACCAAAGTTTCGGGAGCATACATTGTTCCCGAAATGTTGGTACATCATCACATCTACACCTGGCTTGAAGCCCGACAGAATCTGGAATATTCACACCGCCAGGAAAGCTACAGCTCCTATTATCAATCCAGTTTTCTAGTCTATAATTAAATTAATTAAATTCTGGAATATTTATTGTGAAAGGGAAAAATAAATCATAATTCCATTGCTTGCCTCCAGAGAGGGTTGATTTCTCGGACTTAACTGAACTACCAACTGGGGTACTAATTCCTGGCTGTTTTTTTTTTTTTTTTTTTTTTTTCCATTGCTATACAGTGTTTTACACGATTAGGACCTGCTGTCCTGGAATCTTTAGGTGCGGTTGGGCATTTCCTCCCAAACTCAAGTGATATGGCCTTTCTGCCAATATTCGGGAAGCGAGGATTCAGACTGCGCGGGAGTACCACAAGGAAGCGTCCTTGGACCAATATTAAACCTGTCACAAAATCAGGAGACAACAGCCACCTTTGCTGATGATACTGCCATTATGGCTGTTGGAGAAACTGAGGAAGTAGCTACTAGTAAACTTTAAACTGCAGTAAATGAAGTTAATGCCTCTAAAAGTGGCGCATAAACTTAATGAGACAAAATCAACTCATATCAGTTTCACAAATAGAAAAGTAAAAAAATTACCTGTTTTTATACATAACAAACAATTCCATATGCAAACAAGGGAAATTACTTTGACATGGCACTTGATGCTAAAATAAATTGGAAGGCACATGTTAAAGAGAACAAAGAAGAAGTTGACATAAAGTATAGAAAAATGTATTGACTGTTAGGAAGACATTCTCAACTTACGATACATAATAAATTGCTCTTGTATACGCAGATATTAAAACCTATCTGGATGTATGACTTGCAGATCTGGGGTTGCACCAAGAAATCAAATATTAAAATTTTACAAAACTTTCAAAACAAATGAACACCAGTGATGAAAACGATGTGTGTTTGACATGAAAAGGCAAATAGCAGAATATATTCATTGAAATAAATTACCACAAAATGATAGTGAAGATACTAGATAAGTTCTTCTACTTAGCTAAGTATGAATATAATGCATTTAGCATTATTTAAAAATAATTTCATTTCTTTCAAAATATCACGTAGAAGACGATACCATGGTACATTGTTTTATTCATTATCTTAAGTTCATTGGGCCTCTTCATTATCAGGAACGTTTACAAGTGGGCCTTGCGAAGGCACCTTTATGCAAAAACATTCTTGAATTTAAAAACTGTAGTTGATTTCAATAATGATTTTGAATAAATATTAATTATTAAATCTTACTTAAAACTGAGCTGTCTATATTATAAAGAGAGAAATGGTTGAAGTATAACAGTTTCTGTAATGCAGAAACAAACTCCAGCTTTGAGAAAAAGAAAACAGTAAATGGTTAACACATTGCTTTTACTTCCCTCACAGGGCAAAGAATTCTGGAAACTCTGCAGCAGCTGATTTCCTGTTAAAATTCTGAAATAAGAAGGGGAAAAAAAAAAAAAAAAAAAAAAAAAAAAAAAACTTAGTGGCTTGCAATTGCAGTTTCCTCCACTCGACAGTGCTGCCAACTCAAACGTTTTTCTGTAGATAAACCAAAGCCGCATTTCAGCGTCCAAATTGCTGAAATATTTTACTTTCTGTCGATATTCTGCAACTTTATTAGTCTCGATTTTTATTACAAAACCAACGCCAAGGAGTATAATAGCTTGTATTGTTTGGAAAGAGTGATAAAAATCATAAGAGTAAAATCCTGAGCCATATAAACTTGAAAGCAGCTGTCAAAAATAAACAAAATTGTAAAAATAATAACTCACAAGTAAAACAAACATTAGTAAGCAATACTGTAGATATTGCCTACAGCAGCGAATAGCAGTGAAGGTTACGGACCTCATTAAAAGCTTATACCTGCATCAGCAGAACGGGAGGCTACCGTGCCAAGAACCTATGTGCTCCTATCAGGTCAAGGTCGCAACGCCAGAACCCAACGTGTCGGCAGGTGAACTTTACAGACATGAGGGCCACTGCGCTTTCGGCACATTCCAACAGAGGCACTTGGGCTCTCTGCAAAGTCACAGTCATGCCCGATCACAGCACTAATTTGTCTTACTTTACAGACCGCATTGTTTAGTATTCCCCAAAGCTGGGATAATAAGCAAGCAACATAATTTGTCTTTTAAGAAATTCAAAAACCTTATAAACTTGTAAAGCTAACTTATGAATGTCTTATGTATAGTTTTCATAACCTACAACAATATATTTCTATATACGAAACGTACACATCTATATGCTGATCAACTACTATAATAACCATCCAGCCAACTCCGCCTTCCAATTTGTCACTGCGTATCTATCATTTGTCAATCGTCAATGTTTCTCTGCACTACGCCATTCCTTTCAGTGCACGCATTAGCCAACAGTTTCTTCTGATCTAACAATTTGTTTTTCAGCAATTAGTATTGTCTTTCCATCGACCACTCGTCCTAAAACATTTTTACATACTGCATTTCTCTCCGCATTCATATTTCAAATGCCTCCAACTGTTTTTTCGTAATTCGTTACAAAACAATACCCTACCTCTCAAAACACTTCGTGTATCACTTTCTTAGCCCTTTCTTTGTGTTTCTTTTCCCTCTAGCATTTCCACTTAATGACTTCTTGACTCATTTAACTACCTGCCCAGTCAAAAAGACAAGCTAGAGGAATGTGTAACGTGATCACTTTTGCTGTCCGCACGATGTTCACGCGCACCTTCAGAGTATGACAAGGATGCCGGGTTCGTTTAAAATACGCAAGTGTTGTCACATAGCTCATCCATCACTACGCTTACTGAAACGAGCATTAGATCTGGCAACATGGGCGATTCGTATGAACTATCACACACTACTTTCTTGGTAAACAGATCCACTAATAATGGTCCCATAGCTCAGTCGGTAGAGCACCTGCCTGCCGTGCTAGGGGTTCGAGGTTCGATTCCCGGCGGTGGGCGTGGGGATGTTTATCCGACCAAGATAATTTCTCATCTTCCCCAGAGTCTGTAAGTATGAATGAGAGTGTGAATGTGTGCGTGATCTAATGACTAAACCCCAACGAATACGAATTAACACCTTCGATATGTTCCAAAGGAGAACGGCCGCCGATATAACAGTTGGGAGTTAAAGACGGAGTATAAATTGAAAACAAAAAGAAAAAAAATCCAATAACAGAGCAGATTGACAGTTCAAACCCATCTCCCCTTCATTCGTCTCTTGCCTTCTTGTGGTGGGCAGATAAAAACTGACAAATATCTTGTGTTCGCCTGCTTCTTCAAATCATCTAGAATTTCCAATTCAGTCCTCTTTCGTTTAGTTTACCCTAGCTATTTCATAAAGCCTCACGGAAACGTGTGGTCCCCTTCTATGGAAAAGGTATAATTCCACTTAAGCTGTAATGCAGAGCATTTCTGTCATAGGCTTTTCCCAACTCCGCTTCCCTTTATTCTGATTCATATTAACTATTTCATACAAAAACTTAATCATACTTTCTTTCTATGACATTCTCTTCGGAATATTTATAATTTCTTCCAACCTACTCGCTGGCTCAGTTTTCACAATAGGCTGCAAAAAAAGTGCAGATCAACGTTGCCATTTTGGCGGCAATATATAGTGCCAGAAGGTATTACCCTTAGAAATAAGGCCATTCATATGGCTTAAATCCGAATCTAATTCACAATCACAAACTTATGATTAGCCAAACATAACATATTCATAGACTCGTTAGAGAATATTCCAACTCGTGAAAGGTGATCTTATGCATAAAGGTTAGCTTATGCTTATTAGGTGAGCATATACTTCATAACAGAATCACTTTTAAGTTTTGATCTCTGTTTCATTGGTGTTGGAGTTCATCTATCCTTGAACGGTAAAGCTAGTTACGCTTGACAGAGATTAACGGAGCATTGCTTTTCATTTTCACAAATGAATGAACTAATATATATATATATATATATATATATATATATATATATATAAAATTTTATGACATTCATTGCGAATTTTAAAATACACCAAATGTTCTAAAGCAGTGGTTTTTAAGGCTTAGTATCCATGACTCAACTTTAGGGAATGACTGACATACCGGTGTGTGTGTGTGTGTGTGTGTGTGTGTGTGTGTGTGTGTGTGTGTGTGTGTGTGAGAGAGAGAGAGAGAGAGAGAGAGAGAGAGAGAGAGAGAGAGAGAGAGAGAGAGAGAGAGAGAGAGAGAGAGAGAGATCAACTACAAAATTTTCATTAATCGCCCATGGCTTTTGTTCATTAACTTGTTATGACGTGACAGCATATTTCTATTACAATTGGGATACTCTGCAACCTAAATGAAATTTCAATGAAATGTCTATTTTATGGCAATCTGGCACTTTTTAGTTTAGCATTTAGCTAGCAATACTGATGCGGATTTAAGCATTATCCTCCAATGCCCGGAATTACATCATCAGATAACGGAGAAGAAGGTTAAAGCATTAAATATATTACAGTATTCTAGAAAAGGTAGTCTCTCTTTAGTTAATTTGCCGGTTCGCTCTGCGTTTAATGGGATGAAATGGCGGGTCACACCTAACTTAATTTTTATCCTTCCTTCAGATGCGGCCAGTTAATGGAACGACACTTATCAAAGTACTCTCATTAATTAGTTACCCACTACATATTCGCAAACTACCATCAAGCGTGACTATATAGATCTTCTATGTGCACATTCGCTTAAATACATACAATTAGATCTAGAAAAAGTGCAACAAACAACAGAACGCCACGTGTTTCTGCATATCTCTGTAAGGTTAATGTGGGAGTAGACAATACTGTGCTTTCCTGTCTTATAAGCTTAATTAAAAAGCACGGGATAACATATCAGTGGGTGTAGTGACTGATCCTTCAGAAGCTCTCTGTACCAAAAGAGGGAAGAGACGAATAAATTGAATTTCTCCAAATCAAAAATGCCCCCTGAATTAAAACATTCGAACAAGCAAAGGTTGAAAGCTAAGTGCTACATTGTCTTGGCAAACCTGATCTTGTGAAAAATGTATGTTTTCAAGACATTTACTGTATGGAAACTATCATCGCCTTGAAATTTCTTGATGAAGGCAAGTTTAAGGAATGCGTGTAAATAGAACTCCTTTGTGAGCGAAGAAGGAAAGCTTTTTTTTTTTTCAAAATGGCGAGCTTAATAATACTTTGGTAACGTTTAAGCGGAGCTAATTGTTAAGGCGAACTAATTATTCATAAGCAAATGTCGGAGAAATGTGCGCTCTCATCCGTTACAAGTTAGCTGGTGGCTGGCCCCGTAGCTCAGTCGGTAGAGCACCTGCCTGCCGTGCTAGGGGTCCCGGGTTCGATTCCCGGCGGTGGGAATGGGGATTTTTCTCCGACCAAGATAATTCCTCATCTTCCCCAGAGTCTGGAAGTATGAATGACAGTGTGAATGTGTGTGTGTAATCTAATGATTAAAACCTAACGAATACGAGTTAACACCTTCGGTATGTTCAACGGCCGCCGATATGACCATTGTAGTTAAAGCCGGGGTATAAATGGAACAAGTAAAAAAAAAAAAAAAAAAAAAAAGTTAGCTGGTCACAGAGTATGAATGACTTCGTGTACAGTACGGTCAGCAAAAGTAAACATCGAAAACAACGTAACGTAGTCCTGTACGAACCATATATAATGAAAATTAATTGTTCTTTCACACTGGCCATGTGTAGACTAAAATATGGAAAGATAGAGTCAGACTGAAAAAAAAATTAATGGCATAGCCGGGACCACAGATCTTCTGGTTGCAGTCCAACCGCTCTAACCCTTGAGCTACTATGGCCAACGTGCCGACATGACATTAAATTCTCCAACTGACTAGTGTAGAATTTGAATTTTTCAGCCTGACTCTATCTTTCCATACTTTGGCCTACACACGGCCAGTGTGAAATTAATTTCCATTAATTGACCTAATAACTATAAAGCCCGGGCTTTAAAGTACTTACATGTTGTAAGTGGCTATTAAGGTAGTTGTCTCATGTGTTTATGAGAACTCCTAAGTGGTTTACCGGGAAACACACGAGTCAGTTGGAGAATTTAATGTCATGTCGGCACGTTGGCCATAGTAGCTCAAGGGTTAGAGCCGTGGTTCAAATCCCGGCTATGGCATTCAGTCTATCTTTCCATATATAATGAAGCTTTGCCTTGCAAGTGTATGCAGACGCAAGGTCAAGGTGTGGTATAACGCGACGGATTTGTTTCCTCTTGCAGTGAGGCGGTTGCCATACCTACCTGTAGTTGTCTACATGTGCGACTGATAAAGAGTAGTCCATACCTATGGAAAAACGCACACGCCTCCAACCTTTATTCATAAGCTTACTGGTAAATGAACCTCATTCTTAACAGAAAGACTGCACAGCTAGAAAAGCGAGCAAATATTCTACCTATTTCTATTTTACCCTCCTGATAAACTGTGCAACACATTCAAGTAGGTACCTGGGGTCAGGCACCTGTCGAGGAGCAGAGCAACTCCAGATCCAAAAGAAAATGGAGGATGGGACATTAGCACGATACCTCGTAAGAATGAGGGCGAAGAGGATGATGAAATATCGGTGAAATGATAAAAGGGAAAGTGATTATGGAGTAGCTGGTGGGATGAATGGCGGAAAAGTGCGACCTGCTGGATCGAACTCGAGTCACCTTGCTGAGAAGCGACCTAACCACTCGGCCACTTGCCGCTAAGTATTCACTAACGCCGATTCCCCCCCTTTTTTTTAATTATTTTCTGTTTCCCCCGTTTCTGCTACAACTATTTCTAGGTCTTTCAACGAATTATTAGTGATCATATTAGCAAAATAAGAGGAAACTGACAATTAATTCTCTGCCCAATTTGCTTTTATAAAATGTTATTTTTGCTCCTGATTAACTAACTTAAATTTACTCTCTCCAAAGAAAAGTATAATTAGCTTATCAGACAACATATGGAATGCAAATGCATGCGCAGCGGAACGGTCCCCGGCAGTGTGCGCGTTGAGTCACCTTCAGGAATGCCACATTCAAAAGGAAATGCTCCTCATTGTCAAGCAACAATGCAAGACGAAGGGAGAGAAGAGGCGTTGGCCTTTATAATAGAGACCTTGGAGAGATGTAACAAAATCGCGTCCGACCTTTTTATGTTTAAGGTCAGATGTTTGCCATGCATCTTGTGTGCGCATACATTGTCGTCTGACCTAAAACAAAAGCATATGATATCCTTGAAGTACGAAAATGTCTAACAAGGGGAGTATCTTATCTGCAAAGAAAGCTCAGTTATGCCATCTAGACCATGACACACGCGCATGATTGCCCACTGGGAGAGGGAGTAGGGCTGAGAATTTGTAGGGTCCATGAATTTAATTATCAGAGCTATAGTCGTGAGCGATATAGCACATCGTTCGGTTTGGTCCCCTTACCAAGTGCAATTACTGTCCCAGTGTTGCACACATAATTCAGGGCCTTCTATTCCATTTAATCGCCTTTTCACGAACATACCATTAAAAAATTATATTCACTGTGATCAGACCTTATAAAGAAATTATGTATCACTTAAATAAATTGATACTTATAATAAAATTAAATGTGCATATTTTGTGCAGCTGTGTTAAATGATATGGGCTTTTAGGTTTGGCAGTTAATTATGAGTACAGATTGGCTCAGGGTAAGATGTCATTAAGTATGGTAAATTAGCGAGGGCTAAGTTACTATCCAAAGTTGCCAGATTAGGTATTGTAGGCTTGGAATTCCTGGAATATGTGATGGTATTTCTAAGAAATTTATGGAAACTTTAAGATGGAAAGAAGCGAATTTCAATGATGTAGAAATGAAGTGGCAACGTCGTATTAGAAGCTAGTAGTTGGAGTGCTACAGTCATAATCAAAGGGGGGGGGGGTTATTAGGAGAAATTTTGGTAGCTGAGTAGGACATTCTGGGCAGAATCTTGGACACTTCTGAACTGCACGCGCGAGCGCACCATTAGTTTCCCTTGGTCGAAAACTTGTCGATTTAAATGAATACTTAAAAAGTCATTAAACGTTCCAAACTTCGATTCCGGTGTCATCCTTACTTTTATTACATACCCACACTGACCCTGAGATAGGACTCAGTTCGCGATTGAAGCAGACGCATTTGTCTTCAAAATTAGCATAGCATCATGAGACGTCCGACCCGTTAGCGTAGATGCTAGCATGTCTGCCATAAGTTTAGGAGGTCCCGAGTTCGAATCGTGGTCAGAGCGTGTTATCTGGATAAGGCTTTTTCCGGGGTTTTCCCTTATCCTGAAATACGAATGTCGGGTAACTCTAAGCTCTATGGACTCTGTGAGCATCATTTCACCCATTTCATTCATCGTCCGATATGGCAGCGTTGAAGGACGTAAAAAAGCATCGTGAGACAGTCGTACTGCTTCAACCCAACAGTTTAATAACCACCTTTTTTACTTCATTTGCAAAACTGCTTTATTCTCATAGACAGCTATCTGGTTCTCCAAGAATGTATCACATCCATTTAAAAAGGATGCGTGCAAGGTTCGTCTCTACGATAAGCGCGTGCGAAACCAATTTAAAATTCAAGTTGGAAGTTATTCTGGCCTGGTAAGATGACATCATCGAACAGGTGTTAGCACATGCTGCTCTAGGTACACGGCCACAAGCACAAAGCGGGAAACGAACCACGTTACCAACCGCCAAACCAGCACTATCTAAGCATGGCGTGAGTGAATTATTCAGCACACAATGGGAGTGCTGCAAGGTCACCTATATCCATTTCCTAAGGAGACGATAAGTACATCCATACAGGTACTGTGAGTTTAAGCTCCGATAAGATAGTGTGTCATGCAATTATCACACACGGTAAAGTATGAGGTAAATTGATGACACGTTCAGATAAATGGTTTCATGGAATTAAAGGCATGGAGATCATGTTTCACAGCACATTTTAAACATGGTAATGCTGTAAAAACTTTCTCCATAACATGTAGATGTGAGGAATTTTTTTAAGTAAGAGGATATAGATTCCCATACGAATGCAACTGCCTGGCTGCTGGTCCCTGATCATCCAAGGATTAAGCCTTTGGGATTGTGTTACACGCAGTATCTAAGAAGCAAAACGGAAAGAGTCTTGGACATCAAAACTAGTCTCAAAAAGTTTGGTTCATGATGAGGCTGTATGGTATTTCCATAAACCTGGGAACAGACGAAGGGAGTAGTTCTGCAAGTTTTACTCTTACTTTCCCTTAACAACGATGTTAGTGACGTTTCTGATACCCTAAAGAATTGCAAGATAAACCTCGGTTTGCAACAAATCGGGAACGGAAACACTTATCTATAGTAACGTGGACAAATCGCAGGCACTGGAATGTCATTTGTGACTGACCAATGACATTTTTACCTACTTGAATCTAGTTAATACAACGCAGCTTCAACTCCAAAATTAAGGCAGATTCCTCTTAAGCAAAAAAATGCCCCACATTCAGAGCCGTATTTGAGCGGGGGTTAAGAGGTCTCGAAACAATGGCAGCAAATTTAGAGAGCGGCAAAACACCTGAATTTAAAACTAGCTTTTTAATACACTTTTGAAGAAAAGAGGCAGACCTTCAACGGCAAAAACATTTATATATGAGTGAGAGAAGTTTTTTTTTTTTGTTGTAATTTTACGTCCTCCGACGTTAAGTCATATCGGGCAATGAATGGAATTGGCGAAATGATGCTCAAATGAGCCCAGGATCCATAGAGCTTAGAGTTACCCGACATTCGTCTTTCAGGATAAAGGAAAACCCCGGAAAAAACCTTATCCAGGTAACTCACCCTGACCGAGATTCGAACTCGGGACCTCTTGAACGTGAGGCAGACACTCTAACACCACGCTACCGAGGCGGGCCAGAGAAGATTTAAATCGGGTATTTCACGGGAGCGTTTATTTTGATCTGTCTTCCCCATTTTGGGAGCACATTGTCATTTTGTTGAATAGTACATAGACTTTTTACGCATACATTCATGTACAACTTGGGGGAGGGGAGAGCTATGTTCTTTGACACATGGCCGTATTTTAGTCAAATGCGGTTGTCTACATTGGTCACTTACGGCTACAGAAGAGCTCAAATAACAGTTTTAGGCAAGACATTGTTAAACAATATCTACCATGAGGGCAAGTACTCAATGATTCCAATAAACCTTTCCCGAACAGAAAGTAAAATTAAAATTTGATTCGTTAATCGTAAACCCTCATATCCCTACAGACATTTAATTCGTCGTTCCTGTTCATATAAACCAGGCTTAATCCATAAAAGATGTGAAGGAGCTTTCAAAATTTAGAAGTTTAGAATTTTATTCAGAAATTCTAAAACAGCCATGGGTATAGCTTCCATCACTCAAACTATTTTTCCCCACTACTTTAATGATCAGCGAGAAAAGTGATGAATTAGTTATGCAGAATTCGTGTGACTGACAGGACGAGAACTACCTTCTTTGGCTTTAAGTGTTGTTAGCATTACTACTGCTTTCCTTGCATTTGTGATCCAACAGGCACACTCTTCTCCCCTGCCATTAATCCGGAAGTACTGGGTGATGAAATGGATTGATTGCAGACGAAACGAGTCTTTTTAGACGCCTGATGACATTATTGTGGCAGTTTAACACCAGTGCTGCGCCCAGAACTACACCCATGACACCGGTCAGTGCTACAAATGGATTCCCGCACACCTTACGTTGCGGATCTTCATTTCAGTCAGGCCATCGGACGCGGCATGGAACGCCAAACCGGTCTCGGTCGTTCCGCCCTGGAGCCCGACTTCCCTCAGGTCGTTTACTTGTTTTAAATTATTGGTCTTGAGCCTTTTCCTCGCGTGCACATGGACCTAACAGTGACCACGAGGTTTCATAAAGTCCTTCCCAATGCTATCGTTTATAATAAAACTTAGCTTATAAACTAGAAAAGTGTTTGTTCCAATACAAGTGTTGTAAACGATTAACTATTAAACAGCGACTCTTATGTACCACTCCTATTCACTTATATTTCATGATGACTAGTATTAAACATGTCACACATTTGCTGACGGCTAGCGAAGGAATTTGCTCTAGGCCATTAAGAAATCAAATAACATTCTTCAAACTGTCAAAGGAAGCAACCCAAATTTTGGCATCTCTTTTTGGTATAACGAATAACTACAAACTTTGAATAAATTTCCGTATTTTCTTTCTTCGTGTACCAGTCACTCTGAAAGCCAATAACTTTACACTTCATCCAGATGACTCCTAATGTAGCTAACAAATACATTAAAAATAGCTACAAACATTGAATTATGCTAATAAATACCCAGACCATTTAAATTAAAACAAATGGACTGGCTATGTTTCTTGGACAATTTTGAGATATGCATTTTGCCTTTTATCACTATTTAATTCACCAATTAATGTATATTTTGTTCATTCCTAATCTTCGACATGTAGTCTGCCAAATAGTAATTGGTACAACTATTTAAAATTATTGAGTACTTAAAAATCAAACATAAAATCTTTTAAAATGGATGAAATAAAAGCATTAAGATTTAATGTTTTCCTCTTCCATAGAGCATTCTTGTTTTCAGCATACTTCAATTAAAACCCTTATAAATATATGCAACATGAACACATGTTTATGGCAAGCAAAAATTAAGAAATGCTTAAGATCTTAACATTTCTTTAAAGTTGTAAAACAGTTTAATTCCTATTTTAAAAAGTTATAAAAAGATGTGAATCTGGAATATTTTTAATTTCATTAATATCTGGCATCTTGATTTCATATCCTGAGTAGCGAATAAAGTTTTAAAGATGTCAATGCAAACATTCATATTCAAACCACTCTTCCACAGCAGAAATGCTGATTTAAATACTTAGAAATGTTAAAACCCAATAAGAAGAACACAAGAATGCACCAATGACTACTAATATTTTAGCCATTACAAAGTAAAACAACTCAATTCAAATTTAGCATTTGCATCTGTACTATTTCATTATTTTGAGATGCATATTGAAAATGAATATTTTATTATTTGGCTCCAAATGGATCTGAACTTACTTGGTTGATTTTAGACCAAGAATATAAAATGTATATGACATGTTGAACATTGTTACATCTTTTTAAGATACTTAGTAACCTTTGCATGTCTACATGTCCAAAGAGGAAGGGCATTTGACTATTGCGATAAGGGGACATTGTCCCTTATGGACATAGCGATGGTGAAACTGAGAAGAAAAGTTTGTTGGGCTGCATTTTTTCCCTTTCTTTGCTGAATCAATCACTGGCACTTAGGTGAGCCTAGCCTGCTAAAAAAAATGTAGGAAACAAAAGAAGCTACAGCAGCAGACACCTACGTATAAAAGGCCTCTCGTACATGTGTTTACATTTCACTTTTTTGTGCATTCCAACAAAATTTAGAACAGGCTCCTTAGCATTTGGAATGCAAGTTCCAGGACTACAAAGATTCATAAGAAAGAAATATAGTACATCCGAATACAATTATGTTACATTGCAAATTTTTTCACTGCTGCAAGCATTCAGCTGTCTCTTCATATCTTTTTCAAACAGCAAATCGGTATCCTCAACACATAAATTTACAGAACATTTTGAAAAGTAATGGTGTCCAACATACAGTAATACAGAATTTGGAACAAGCACCGGGGAAAAATAAGGGATGGTGAAGCACACAGAAGATGCTGTGGTCAGGGAAATACTCCTGACAGCACCGCCAAATAAATAGCTTAATTTTATGTATGAAATCAGATATATGTGTAGAGGTTATACATAGGTAGTAGAATAATTGTTTGAAGCTCTGCTGTATTTCTGCATTATATATGGAAATTTTTATCTATTTCCTCTTTCTCTCCGTCCTCTCATTCTTTCATGCAACATGCATGTCATAAACTGCTCCCTTTGTAAATCTCTCAAATAAGAGTTCCCAGGAGCATTTAACAAATTAAGAGGTAACTTCATTATAACCAACAAAATTGATAAAAGTAAAATCAGCACAAAACAACCTAGCAGTAACAGCAAAATTTATTTTTTGAGCAGCCTAGTACCAAATAACGTTTATATGTGAGGAAGCATAAAGAAAGCTGCATAACATACAAATTCTTTTA
This sequence comes from Mantis religiosa, assembly GCA_030765055.1. Lineage (NCBI taxonomy): Eukaryota > Metazoa > Arthropoda > Insecta > Mantodea > Mantidae > Mantis > Mantis religiosa. Next base: position 68,094,687 of record CM060959.1, read on the forward strand.
TTTTCAGTTTCTTTTGGAAATTTGATTGGTTCAAATTGTTTATTTACACAAGGATTTTACATATTTTGATTTAGCTGTCTGGTGTAGTCCAAATTATGTAATTTCTTGTCCTTTTCTTTAAATGATGCCTTCTCTCTCTCTCTCTCTCTCTCTCTCTCTCTCTTGCTAAACACCACCTCCAGTTGGCATGTAACAAAACTAACAAGTTAAAAATTTACAAAGATTTATACAGGTGGTTCCTTAGGATAAACTGCACAGCCATAAAGTATCTATAAATCCCAAATCAATTAGACCTAAACAAAACCCCTTTTTTTCTAGTTCTTTTTAAATAGCTTTTATCATTTTTTTTGTTTTGAAATGCGCTGTTCACAACATAAATAGTTGCAAAAGAGAACCTGCTCAAAACTTTATTTCTTATCAATTCAAAGTGAACAGCAAATTTCCTTGAAAGTGTAAAATATGATATACTGAAATGTTATTTTTATATTATGCCATTCAAATAAAGCTTTTAGAAATGTATTAACTTCTCATTTCATCATTATTATCTTGGGTAGTAACTATTTTTCTCCTTGAAAGTTTCTTAACATGTATGCAACATTTGAAAAGTATAATCCTTTTTTTATGATTTGTTTAATCTTTGTATATATTGCTAGATATATCTTTACAATGAGATAAGATTATGTAAAACATAGGTTTGCTTAAATTTTACATGCTGAATTAACGTAAGCCAGCAGAAGCTGGTTTGAACTGCAAAATAACAAAACTAAAGTTAAGTTTTTTCTCATGGTTGTATAAAAAAAAATGCAATACCTTTCAGATATTCAGCTTTAATATTTTGTAGGCATAGGTTAACTGCAATAGCCTTGAGCTGCTAGCCAAGCAGAAAGCTCCTCAAGAACAGTCTATATATAACCACTATGATATCTAGGTATACAGCAAAGTTATTAAGACAGTTTCAGATTGATTAATACATTTTAAGTTTCTTATACGGTTATCCTGGAGTATGAAAACTGAAGGACAAGACTTCTATTGAAAGTTCCGTATGACAAGAAACACAGAATTTTGCTTTAATTTCTAGCACTTACTGCCGAGCCTGTATCGGGCAATTAACGTCAACTAAGTTAACTCAGTTCATTGGGAAACCTAAGCAATGATTATTGTTATCGTGATATACCATCATTAATGTCATAGGGTACCTGTGAAATAGTATCACGCTTGCACACAACTTCATTGCAAGAACATCAAACGTTTATGATGAAATCTGGTATTAATAATTGTACACATTTGTTATTGTTTAAATCTTTAGATATTCAAATTAGAGGGATGTACTTAAAGCCACAAAATCCACATGGCACCAAAACAACACGAAAAAAGAAGTTGTACACAGATTTCACATTAAATTTGTGAATAAGTCTAAACTTAGTTATGCCCTTATACAAATTATTTTCATCGTATACCTATTAATCTTGTGATGAATACTATGAACAAGAGCTAGCTGCATAATAATTCGTCGATTTATGGGTTAGCACAATCCTACAGGTTAACCAAAATAAACAGTTGGTTACGCGTAGGATAACATACAGCAGTTAACCCCTTCCAGATTCCGAAAATTTAACTGCAGCAAAATACACTCCTTACCAATCAAAGAAAGAAACCTTGGAAATTTCCGTCGTAAACATTCCGATGAATTTGCTGTCAGGTCAATCTGTATGTCAGGTAGACAATTCTATCTTGAACACGTAAACAGGCTTCCTATTGTTACTGCTAGCAACTTTTCTAAAGTGATCCTTTTATTATCGCCGTGCAACAAGTATATAAACAATACCACTACTATGTTTATAAACTTACCTAAAAAAAAAAAAAAGACTGGCTCACCAATATCGATGGTCTTGCAATGTATTCCAATATTTACAATCACATGAGCCACAAATTTAACTTTCAGCCACACTCACACACCATAACTTCCCGAACTTCGCTAAACGCACACAAATTTTAATGTATATTATTATAACTTAATTTTTTCTAACACTATTATTAAGTCTCATGTTGCACCAACAACTTATCAGTGAACGCCACCTTTTACAGAACTCATTAATGGGCGTGGTTAACTTACGGAAACTTTACGACACTACACGATATATCACGAAGATACAAAACAGAAGACTGACGTTATGACGTGATGTAACACAAGTTGGCAATGCCATGTGCCCATACTAATAGCCAACTTTGCATATGTAACTAACAAAATCCGAAATTGACTTACTCTAGTATTTATTATATAACATACTTTATTTTATGCAAATTTAAGTAAGTTATTCAACCAGGATTGTAGGATATTAAGATAATTCTCTTGATATATATTCAGCGAGAATTTTAAGCGCGTGAATTGGACAACTGCAAACGATTTACGCGGGCTTTTCAAAATTAAAACGGTGATGTCAACAGTTTTGCGGGTTGTCTATAAGCACGGAGAATTGTTGACAAGAGTTTTGTACATCTCAATGTACATGCTACTGCCAAAAATTAATGGAATTCTGCAGTCATGTCGCTTTGATTAATTATTATTATTATTATTATTATTATTATTATTATTATTATTATTATTATTATTATTATTATTATTATTATTATTATTATTATTATTATTATTATTATTGTTGTTGTTGTTGTTGTTGTTGTCTAATCATAAATAGTAAGCCTATAGGACTAATGGCTCAAAAAACAAATTTCTACAGTTCTCCCTCCTCTCTCCAATACAGAAGTTGTTTCAGAAGTTGAATAGATTATTTTATCATATTATAAATACTATGACATACATTTTGTGCAAACACTAACTTATAAATTAAGTTAACCATTTTAACATTTAAAATTGCAGTGAATAATTTTATGATATATAATCATCAGTTTTGATTTTTTTAAATTTTATATGATGTATATTACTGTCAAAATACCCACTAATATTATAATATGGATTACATTCAAAGCACTTAGTCAAGCCAATTTTAAAATTAGCAAGCAAACCAAAATGTGAAAAATTATCCTATTTAGCGAAGAATTTAATACCTATATACCTAAAACCAGTTTATTATACTAACAAAACGTAATACATGCTGTTTTTGCCAAAGATTATTCTTATACAATTTTTTCAGTAGCTGAACTAGACTTTTGTTGATATATAGTAAGCAATGTAACACATAAATGCTGGGTAAAGTAATTATTTTTAATGTTTTGAAGTGGTTCTAGCAAGAGATGTATTGCGAAAGGTCTTTAATAAATCTATTTCCTTTTTTTTTTTTTTTTTTTTTTTTTTTTTTTTTTTTTTTTGTAACCTGAATTTTAGCTCTAAATTTCTAACAGAAATTTCCTAAAACAGCACTCCATAGAGCAAATGTAAGTGAAGAAAGCAAACTATGAATTTACGAAAAATGTTTCATTCACTGAAAATGATTTAGTATATATATAACCCAAGCTAATTTTGAGCCTAGTGGACAATGAATGAAATGCTTAAATGAGCCTGGGGCCCACAGAGCTCAGTTACCCAACGTTCATTTTTCAGGATAAGGGAAAACTCCATAAATACCTAACCAATATTTGAACTCAGGATCTCTTGAACTGATGCAGACATGCTATCACTTACGCTTTAGAGGTGCGCCTACTACTTGACATGAACTCAGAGAAAAATCCAAATCATTACCTACTGTTTTAATTGATTTTTTAGTATATTTAGCGTATTCTGTCATCTAAGAAACTGCCAGTCATGTATAGTAAGTAGGAGAAATACTTTATTTTACTCAAAAAATTTTACCAGATGTCACCAAAAATACATAATTTTTTCAGACTCACTAAATTTAAAATATATATAGGAAAATGCGTATCAACAGCATAACTCAGAAACAAGAAGGCAAATACTCCAAACCCAAACTACGTTTTATAAGAAATATTTTTCAAAGCTTTTGAGGTTCTATAAATTGACTCTTTAAGATTTATTTTAAAAACATCTCTTTAAAGGTATTTTGACGAAAACTGTTATCTTGAATTTTCTGGTAATGTTCTCAGATGTCCTTTTCTTTGTAAGTAACTTTTGGATAACAGGTAAACTGTAAATACACAAAAAATATAGACATCGTTAAAGCACAGAATGTATGTCAGTTTCTTTTCCTTTTTTATTTATTTGAATGAGCAATTTCTAAAATTTTAGTTATTTGTTTGAACATTCCAATACTTAGTTTTCTCAAATAATATGTTATTTATTTCATTTTTCTTTGGCATGCAAAGCGAGCAGAATGTCAATGTTTTCAGATAGTGTTCACCTGTTAAATAAGTTTTTTTTTTTTTTTATTTGAATGAGCCATTTCTAAAATCTTAGTTATTTGTTTGATTTTATGTATTTATAAAGGAGGTATAATACAGCATGTTCTATGTTAAATTTTATTGTATTGAATTTGTAATGGATACTGTACAAATAAATATCAAATATTTATTTGAACGTTCCAATACTTAGTTTTCTCATTCATTTCTCATTTTCTTATTCATTTCTTTCATCTTTGGCATGCAAAGAGAGCAGAATGTCAAAGTCATCATATAGTATTCAACTGTTAAATAATTTGACTTGCTTAAAGCCTACTGTATTCCCATATTCCCCTTGAACCTGCAAGAAAATTAGCAATGTGACAAACACAATACAAGATCATTTAACATAATAATAATAAAGGTCCATAAATCAAACAATGATGGATCCCTTTCTCTACTTACTAGGGTCTTAAAACTTAATTGTTTAAACAAACTATTGCTATTTGCATTCTATTGATTAAACATGACTAATTAATTATTAATTTTTAGATGAGTTGTATTTATTACACATCTGCTTCACTTTCATACCTATTTTGAGGACATGTTTCGCAAATCATCGTTTGCATCTTCTGCTCTTATGCGACTCTCATAGTCGCATAATGAGTCGCGACTATGAGTCGCATAAGAGCAGAAGATGCAAACGATGATTTGCGAAACATGTCCTCAAAATAGGTATGAAAGTGAAGCAGATGTGTAATAAATACAACTCATCTAAAAATTAATAATTATTTCGCTTCACTGTGGTGTTCCAATACAGTTAAATCTCGATGACTAATTAAATTTTAACTCATTTCCATGAATTTTATAATACTGAAACATAATTACCAGTATTTTATATGAGTCAAAATCTTTAACTACAATAATGTGGTAGAAGTTATTTATTATTTTTATCATTATTATTGATGGCTTTCTTCATTTGTTAATATTTAATTCCTCCACCTGTAAATGAACATTTAATAGCCAAACAAAAGTGATGAAGTGCATTTTGTTTCACATTTTTGAATGTGAATGACTTTTCAGAAAATATGGGATTGCAATTAAAGGAGATTAGAGATTTATGTAGATTCAAGTTATCCTGAACTTAGTAAAAATGGGGAGAAAAAAAAAGTAAATGAAGTGTATCAATAAACCAACTACAAATAGTTTTTGCAATTAAATTAAGAGTTTTTTATGTCAGTTTAGAATTTTTTATACACCCTTTAAAACAAGAAGCTTGGGAAAGCACATCTCTCTGTAGTGACATAAATGACAAGTATGACATCTTCTTAAAAAACTTTCAGCATTACTTTAATATGGCACTTCCACTTACGCATGTCACACAATCCCTCATAATAAACATAAAGACTTGGATTCCTTCATGTGGAAGGAAAAGGTTATTTCATAAAATACAAAAAAAATCATATTGTTTTGACAGATTTTATGACTTATTTTAGAAAATACAAGGAAATATTACGTAAAGTAATTTTAAAATCAAAGCATATGGTTCGTGACAGGTATATACAGCCCTCAGCTAATAAAACGAAAGGTATCTGGAAAACAATACCAATACAAAAACAGACATACCTACTAACAATATAACACTGAGGCACAAAAACAGTTTGGTAACAGACCTCAAAACCGTAGCAGATACTCTTAATGATTTTGTTAATATAGCAAATAGGCTACACTTCTCAAGTTTTAATTATAGTGATGGTATTTCGTGTCTAATTTCTCCAACCATGTATTTAAGACCTACATGCCAAAATGAAGTTTTTAAAGTAATAACTACACTTGAAACAACTTTTCTTTTGGAATTGACAACATTCCTGATGTCATTAAAATTTCTGCCTATTATATAGCTTTACCTTCGGCTGACAAATGCAATAGATCTTTAGAACAAGCAGAATTCTCTTGTGCACTGAAGACCGCAAGAGTAAAACCCCTCTACAAAAAAGACGAAAAAGGAAACGTGGAAAATTATAGGCCAATTTCTATATTATTGGGCTTTGGTAAGGTGATTGAAAAAATATTCTATAGAAGATTGCTTAGTTTTCTTGAGCAAAACTGTCTATTATCTGATACACATGATTTTAGGAAAAACAAGTCCTTGAAACAGCTCTTTTTACTTTCATAAATAGTGTGCTAAAGAACTTAAATTAACAAAAAATGCATCTTTCATGAAGATGTTTTAACACACATTACTGGAAGATGTTTGCAAATGTTTGAATTTCTTAAAATGGCCCTTAATAATTTTGATTAAAATACCATATATCAAATACATTTTCATTACAAAATACGAATGTGACATTTTCTGGACTTAGCCTATAAAGTGGTCCTCAGTTGGAAGGGGGAGAGTGAGTGTGTGGAGTTTTAGGGCCTGTCGACAACTAGGTCATTTGGGCCCCATCAACTGGAGAAATTTTGTATAATTTTGTGTAACTAGTAATGCTCAGCAACAGATGAAAGAGTAGTACACTAAAAATGTAGATATACTTAAAACACACAATTTATTTTAAATATCTATTTCTTTCCATAAGAACCTTCTTAGATATTTGTTATTAAGAATTTGAATTGCTCAATATTTTCTCACTCTTTTTAAGTATTTTAGGCATTCAACTCTTTTTTGCGATCACATGCAAATAGTGTGTAATTTTAACGCCAGTTCTTAAACATTTGCCCATTGTGATTACCCCCAACCTAGCCCACCTCGGTAGTGGTGGTAGCATGTCTGCCTTACGTTCAAGAGGTCCCGAGTTCGAATCTCAATTAGGGTGAGTTACCTGGATAAGGTTTTTACCGGGGTTTTCCCTTATCCTGATAGACGAATGTCAGGTAACTCTAAGCTCCATGGACCTCGGATTCATTTGAGCATCATTTCATCAATTTCATCCATCGTCCGATATGACTTAACATTGGAGGACGTTAATTAAAAAAATACCCCTTATGTGTAACAAAATGTAGCTGTTTCTTTATAGGTTTACCCAATTAAAAAGTAAGCAGACAGACAACGATTTTGAAAGAAAACCTCTACAACCTCTATAAATAAGAGGATGGAGAAGACTGTATGAATGTAACATCACTTTTTTTGCAAATGGCGGTATAATCTTGGGAAGTTATTGTACATTTAAACTTCAATGTGTTTAACTTTCCAGCACATTTAGCCAAATCTTCTACATTTACACTATCTTCAATTTATTTGTGTCCAGAAATTAACATAATTATATATCCCTTTAAAACAATTTGTTTTTAAGCTTATTGTGACTTTGTGGGTTCATAGAATTAGAAGTCCAAGTTGCAGAAATTCAAAATGTTCTTTATTTCCGTAGAAATACACTTAGAGTGGCCGCATTACATCACACACACCATTACAATCTTCCAAGGTCGTTGACCACAACAAAGAGTTCACTTTCCAAACACACTAGTCTCTATTACAGCTCTCGTTACATCTCTGTTTACAACTGTTTACTACTTTACTGTGTTTACGACTACTCTTGGCGAGTCGCAGCTTCCTTATATACTGCGACTCATGTTACTTGATATTTCTGGAACAAACAAGAAATTGAATATTCTGTAAGACAATCAGGATGTCACCATAAGGTTCTGTTTATCCCTATTTATTTCCACAGACCTTTATATCCGTGCTATGTTTATCTGCTTAGGCAAGCTGTTTATCTTCGACAGGTACCATCCATCCCTTATTGCTCCCGCGCCAGATTTTCGTAAATAATGGGTTTGCGACATTATGATCCAATCTACGAGGTGAAAACTGCACACCAGTGCACAATTTAAAAATTTTCTCAAAACGTTGTAACATAACCAACTAAAAATTATAGTTTTTCCTCAATTTTACTGTTATAACATTTTGCAGATCTAACAATACGCGCAAACGAATCAACTAAAAATTTCTCTTAGTTTATTTAAATACAGAATATAGTAATTTGTTCTGATATACGATTGATGTGGTTGTTTCATGATGCTTTGTATTTAAGAAACATCTCTAGAAAGCTTATATTAGACATTAACTCTTCATTTGCAATTTTCAACAAATTATTATTAATCTTCCTTTGTGTTCTGAATGTTCTGCATTAGTAATTGTTCTTTCACTTGTGCCACATGTAAATCATAGTATTGCATTGAACTTTTTCACTATGATTCTACATTTTTATCTTTATGAACTCATTTTGGAGTTATGTTAATTCCAGTCATCTAATGCATTTGTGATGCTTAAAATATTTTCCTCAACACGTTAAATTGTGATTCCTTTGATTAGTATAATGTAAATAGCAGTTAGCTTTCTTTTTATGACATTATTCTTTTTAAACATCTACTAGATTTTAAAATAATCAGGCAATTTCAAAACATGCTATCACATATAAAAAGGAATACAGAACCTTGAATGCACTACAGAAAATGTCAATGGAGTTTATATTACTTCAAAATGCAAAAATATGGATTGAAAGCTGTATCTGTTTGTGCTACTTGCATATTTTATATTGTCAATACATTTATTTAAAGAACTTCAGGAAAAACTTGAATTAAAATCAAAACTCACCATGTATTTGAAACACCAAAACCAGAAGCTCATTATGGAAATCCAAGCAGATATATCCAAGAGGGAAAGAGTAAATAGTTTCAATAAAAATGTTGAATTTGCATTATCCTTAATACGCAACAGCTGCTCAGTATACAAAATATTTGTAATAGAATACCTGAAGCTTAAGAACTATATGTTTTAAATCTAAAATGTGTACTCTCTTACTAAGCTAAATTGTTTTATTGTAAATGTCCTTATCTATTTTTATTTTAGATTTACTTTTTTATTGCATATTTAAGTGAAAACAATCATATTTTTTGTTTAAAATGTCATACTACTGTTAAACACACAAAAAACAACTTTTTAAATGCTGTAAATAAACATATTTCTAATATAATTTTGAGTCGAGCTAGTCTTCCATGCTCCACATATTGCTAGTGTTATATTAATTGTATTAATTTTGTGCTACATTGTATCATAGTCGTCACTCATTAAAACATGTTTCTATCATCATTTTCTGCAACAACCTTTGATCCATGTAACTAATATGCTGTCAAAGGTTAGAAAGGCTAAAATGTTCTGTAAACAAGTTTGCCACCATATCCCTTGGTAATCAGACTTTTATTCCACTCTTTAAAGCTGTATTGCTTCAAACATCAAAAGTAATTCTTTTCTGGCCAAATGGTGTTTTTAGCTAACAAAATTGTGCTACAAATATTTGTTCATTATATAGAATAAAAAGAAGTATTTCAGAAAGTGAAGTGCCATTGTTACTAAAATTAGGCAAGTGAGTCAACCTTGTATATACTTTTCTCCACTTACAAGTTTTTTATGAAGACTAGTTTCTGGGGACTTCTCCCCTATCGTCAGTTCTGTGGTTGACTGATGATGCATCCGGTGTCTGCGTCTGGCTTGGTGTCGTGCTGCCATCTAATGTCCTGGTAAGTTTGATGACGTCATCTACTGCGGGAATTTCAAAATTCATCAAGAGGTCCTGTTTTTTCGTAATAAATGTTTTCCCAAATCTGTAGTTCCAGAGGTTTCTTTGCCTGTTTGATCAGTCCTATTTCTTGTTTTATGTTGTGATTCTCAGACCAAAAGTGATGTGCTACGCCCGACTTGTCCATTTGTTTGAATTTAATATTTCTGAAGTGTTCTTTCATTCTTGTTCCTAGATTCCTTTTGGTCTTACCAATGTATATCTTGTCACAATCCTGGCAACTCATTTGGTAAATGCCTGATAATTGAGTTTTCGGTGTGCTATTTTTTAGAGGGTGGTTTAGTAAGTTGCAGATGTTGTGTTTGTTTTGAGGGGCTAATTTTATGTTGAAGCTCTTAAATATCTTTTCAAATTTTTTGAAGTATTTTGGATGAAATGTAAATTTTCCATATCTGGTGTTTGGGTTTTCTAGTTTTTTAACGTGGTAATGTCCCTTAAGTTTTTGTTTCTTTTGTGTCTGTAGATCAGTTTCTTGATGAAATTTGTGTTATAGTTGTTCAGTTCGGCAACCTGGTGTATGTGAGCGTACTCCTGTTCATATTCTGTTTTTTTTAGCGGAATGTTGATTAATCTGTGAACTAAACTATGGAATACTGCATATTGATGTTGTACTGGGTTGAATGGGTTGCATTTAATGTAACTGTCAACATGTGTTGCTTTTCGGTATATTCCAAATTGTAATCCTGTTGGTGTTCTAATGATTTTCAAATCTAGAAAAGGTAGCCATTCATCCTGCTCTACTTCAATGGTGAAAACTATAGATTTTTCTTGTAGGTTTAGCAACTTTATAACATCCTTGGTTAGTCTTCTCATTTACCAAATGAGTTGCCAGGATTGTGACAAGATATACATTGGTAAGACCAAAAGGAATCTAGGAACAAGAATGAAAGAACACTTCAGAAATATTAAATTCAAACAAATGGACCAGTCGGCCGTAGCACATCACTTTTGGTCTGAGAATCACAACATAAAACAAGAAATAGAACTGATCAAACAGGCAAAGAAACCTCTGGAACTACAGATTTGGGAAAACATATTTATTACAAAAAAACAGGACCTCTTGATGAATTTTGAAATTCCCGCGGTAGATGAAGTCATCAAACTTACCAGGACATTAGATGGCAGCACGACACCAAGCCAAATGCAGACACCGGATGCATCATCAGTCAACCACCGAACTGACGATAGGGGAGAAGTCCCCAGAAACTAGTCTTCATAAAAAACTTCTAAGTGGAGAAAAGTATATTCAAAGTTGACTCACTTGCCTAATTTTGTTCATTATATTTATGTTAACATAATTTCCATCCTGTGTTTCCCAAGTTACTATAACTTTTTAAACCTAAATTGCACCAAAATACAGCACAAGATGTAAAACAATGTGCTCAACACAGGCTATAATCTCTAATATATCTTTGCCAACACCAGTCACTCATTGTCCATAACACCATTCACTAACTGCTCCATAACAGCTTTCCTTTCAGATGAACCATCTAATTTTAATTTATACAACAGACATACTTATGTAAAGAGTTTTTATTGTAAATTTTTATGGAAATTACCACAAAACAGCATAACATTTCTTTTAATATTTGTGTTTTTAGAAAATTCTTCTTATATTACACACCTTTCATTGTCACAATGTCCATTTTATATGTATATGATCAGTTTTGTTGCATTCACCTGTGACACTTTAACAGTCCATATAACACACATTCTATATTACAAACATAATAAATTATCCAGTACAAAAAGTAGTCCACACAGAAGCACAACACAATTCTCTTAATATCTGTATTTTGTTGAGTAATCCTTAGGTGACACAACCAGACCTCGACCCTTACGTGCACCCCTGTATACAGTCTCAATTATGTCAATCATTTCTTGCTTATCCTCCAGAGGCCAGTTTATTTTGTTATTGTTACCAGTGCCAAGATCAATCATTATGTGCTTGTTACGGAAGAAAAACATTACTGTACAGGGATCATACAACTCGTACCTGTAGAGAGCAAGAGAAAAACATTAGAATATTGCCATTATATTATGCTTTCCTTAAACTTACCTTCATGCACACTTAAATTAGCTTAGATCAAATTAAACTAACATTGCTTAGAGACACTACTGCACTTGTTAAAACAATGGTACATGTTTCACTCTCAGTTGAAAATTAACTGCAGGAAACTTTGGCATCATTTACCATGTTAGGAGACATTTAGTGCTGTGATGGGTAAGTTAACTTCATTTAACTTGAGTATTTTGTAAATTATCATTTGCTAAAATGTTTTTACTTTTTTTTTGAAATTTATGTCCTCTAGTGTTAAGTCATATCGGACGATGAATGGAATGGGTGAAATGATGCTCAAATGAGCCCGGGTCCATAGAGCTTAGTGTTAGCCGGGAAAAGAACCTTATCCAGGTAACTCACCCTGACCGAGATTCGAACTCAGGACATCTTGAACGTGAGGCAGACACTATCAGCACGCTACCGAGGCAGGCAAATGTTTTTACTCATTATAAAATCCCCCTTTTCGTAAACAAAAAGTTTTACTTCATTATATACAGAATTAAATTACTGTAGAAATTTCTACAAAATGAAGCAGGAATGAGAAAAAATATTTTTGCAACAACAACAATAATAATAATAATAACAATAACAACAATAACAACAACAATAATAATAATAATAATAATAATAATAATAATAATAATAATAATAATAATAATAATAATAATAATAAACATGGAAAAAGCCTCACTGTAAAAAGACAAATGAACCAATTAAATCTAGGAATGCTAATTTCAACAGAAAAAGAAAGGTTCTACACTACTTGTTACATATATCATAAGTGAAAGGAAAACAATGGAAAACTTTGTGTAACATAATTTATAATTACTATAGTACCAATAAAATTTGACAACTTTTAAATTACTAAGAGACCACGATTACCTCAACAAACATTTACAAAGGAGTTTCAACACGGAATCTGCTATATGTTGTTCTGTGAATTGGAGAAGATATAGTCTGAGACTATTTCACTACCCAACCTTTCGTAAAAGGCATGTCAGCAAACAGATTGCACTGCCAACCTTTAAACATGTAAACCAACTAACCACCCTTTCTCTGATTATAATTCACAAATGCACTTTTTTGTTGTAATTTATGTCCTCCAATGTTAAGTCATATCAGGCGATGAATGACATTGATAAGTGTTGCTCATATGAATCTGGGGTCCATGGAGCTTAGAGCTACCCGTCATTCGTCTTTCAGGATAATGGAAAACCCCGGAAAAACTTTATCCAGGTAACTCACCCTAACCGAGATTCGAACTCGGGACCTCTTGAACGTGAGGCAGACACGCTACCATCTACGCTACCAAGGCAGGCACACAAATGCAATGATTAACACAAGTCTTACTGAAGCATGTGATAGAAGAACTACTCTACACTTTTTGTTTATTTTGCTTTCTTTGCATAGAGTGCCTAATTGCCAAAACATGCATTCATATCTTCATATAAACATTGTTACCAACATGTACATTGTTTTAATTTCCTTCTATTGAACATTTTCATAGTAATAAAATAACTTAATTCTTAGTCTTTTTATTGCTTGAATGAAATATTTATTCTATTGCATTTATTTAAACATTAAATAAAACTCTATTTTAGTTTATTTGTTCTTACTATGCTTAATAAGCATCTGTTTTGTAAAAGACTGAAGCTACGGACAGTGAAGCAATTCAACTACAGTTTAAACTCGCTTATACGTTATTCACTTCTACATTTTTCGTACTTACACGTTAAATTTTTAGGGAACAGTCGTTTTCCATTAAAATTTTGCTCAAGTATATGTTTTTTGGTGATATGTTTTCTCAGTAATGTATCACTTTTTCTGATCTCTATACACAAAATGTACCCATTTATGTTCTGTACATTTTTAAAAAAATGTATGGTGGTATGCTTGCTGTGTATAGCCTTGGAATTGCCTGCTTTGCAGTTTTCACTATTGTTTCATTACAATCTATTAACCTTGGTTCCAACAATCGCTTCTCTGCTTTAAGTCGAATACTTCTATAGGTAATGTGCTGTTTTCATTGTCACTTATCCTTTTTATTATCATCACATCGTTCCAACAATCACTTATATATTTTAAGTGGAGTTTCGAGTTACAAACATGAGAAGAAACATACATGAATATCAACCAGCAAGGAAGAAAATAAGAAAATCCTTAACTCTTGGTGAGAAATTAAAAATTCAGGATGAAGTTAAAAACAGTCCTAAAGAAACGAAGAATTTTGCTGAGCTTTTGGGCCTACCTTACTCCACACTGAAAACCTAATAAAAATTGAAGAGGATATACAGAATATATCAAAGCCTGGATGCAACTATCAAAATGTAAAGAGAATACAAACAGGATGTTTTGAAAAATGTCTTCTAGTCTGGTTCAATCAACATCATGAGAAAAACGTTCCCATCAATGGAAAAATGTTAAGAGAAGGCGCTAGATTTTGAGAAGCAGCTTAACATGGATGGCTTTAGAGCTAATGTTGGCTGGCTCCAAAAGGTTAAGAAGAGCTACAACATAAGTGGCCAGAGAATTTGTACAGAGGCCAATAGTGTCGATGAGGAAGTTGTGCATCATTGAAAAGAGGAAGTTCCTAAAATTGTGTAAAATTTCAAATATCTGACATCTACGATTGCAATGAAAAGGGACTACTCTTTAACCTCCTAATGGAGAGAACTCTCGCAGTAAAGGCGATCCTTGCCATGGGGCCAAAAGAAGCTAAGCGCAATTAACTGTATTATTTACAACAAATGCAGACGAAACAGATAAGTTTACTCCATTGTTCATTGGGAAATCAGTGAAACCTCGCTGTTAAAAAGATGTCAAATCACTTCCAGTCAAATATGAGGCCAATAAAAAGACCTGGATGACCAGCGCCATTTTCGCTACTTCCCTTGAAAAACTGAGAACAATGCGTTGTGAAAAATTAAAAATACTGATGTTTTTGGACAAGTGCCCTGCACATCCGAGTTCGTTGAGCTTTAGTAATATAAAAATTGCCTTTCTGCCAACAAAGTGCACCAGTCGCACGCAGTCGCTTGATTTGGGTGTAATAGCAGCGATGAAGGTCCAGTATAGGAAGTTGCTGGTACGTGTGGTTGCTGATATTGATGCAGGGAAGGATGTGCCAAAGATAAATGTACTCCAGGTTTGTACTGTCTTTTCTTTCCATAAACTATGGAATGCAGTCTTAAATTAAGTTTAGCTTCTATTTTTCACATGTACTAGAATATGATTCATACTTTTGTTTATTTGCAGGCTATGCGGATCTCCTGGTCAAATGGAAAATTTAATGTCAGGACGGCACGTTGGCCATGGTAGCTCAAAGGTTAAGAGCGACTGGACGGAAACCAGGAGATCCGTGGTGCAAATCCCGGCCATGGCATTGAATTTTTCATGTTGACTCTATCCATCAAAAACCTTAGCCTATAAACGGCTAATGTGGAGAAATGATTAATTTCCATCGATTAACCAAAATAATAAAAGTTAAATGATGAAGCCTGGGACTCAAGTACTTACAATAGTAAGTTGCCACAAATGGTGTATCTCGGATGCGAGAGCTCCTAGTAGCCTACAGGGGAAATATATGAGTCAAATGGAGAATTTAATGTCAGGATGGCACGTTGGCCATGGTAGCTCAAAGGTTAAGAGCAACTGGACGGAAACCAGGAGATCCGTGGTTCAAATCCCAGCCATGGCATTGAATTTTTCATGTTGACTCTATCCATCAAAAAACTTAGCCTAAAAACGGCTAATGTGGAGAAATGATTAATTTCCATCAATTAACTAAAGTGACAGTGTTAAACAATTTGACTCGGTAATACAAATTAACTGCCATCACTGTCACAAAGTCCAGGAATTTTAAGTAAATTAAAGTATGAAGCCTGCTAAATTAAAGTTAAGACTGGGAAATAATAAAATGTACACAATGAACACAATAAACAGTCACATGTACAAGAGAAATACAGACAATGAATATGTTAATATTGGACTATATACAAAGTCCTCCTTCAGAATAACAGAAATAAACACACTGGCTGGACAGTGTGTGGTTTGCGGTATGGTAGATAAAATATAGATGTTCTATATACTTGACTCCCTCTGATATACAAACTCCCTTAGCTGACTTTCAGTGATACACCACAGAAATATACTTACATTTTATTAAAATCTGGCACTTTTGTAATATCCACCAAATACAGAACAGCGAAGTTTTTCACTTTTTCAGCTATGCTGTATAGAACTTCATCCATTTTCATACATGATGGATCCCAGTCATGTCCAAATCTTATAACCTGTGGACACATCATAAAGGCTTAAGTTCCTTTAACACCAATAACTTCTATTTCTTTTCATTAAAACCTGTTTCCTTATTGCCTGCAATATTATGAATGATTGAAAGTCACCAGTGTTTTTTTAATGCATCTCCTCCAACATTAAGTCATATCGGACTACGCATGATATGTTATATAGTCATATTAATGAAATGGGTGAAATGATGCTTAAATGAGCCCAGATCCATAGGGCTTAGAGTTACCCAAAATTTGTATTTCAGCATAAGGGAAAACCCCAGAAAAACATTATCCAGATAACTCACCCTGACTGAGATTTGAACTCAGGACCACTTGAACATGATGCAGATATGCTACCATCTACGCTACTGAGACAGGCCCCAGCTGATTTTGCTGCATATGCTTTTACAATACATCTTGATGCATTAATACAAATTTCAGTTATATTGAAAGAAGCTTAATAAAAGTGACCATAAATAAGCGAGCTGCTTAAGTCTGGAGTTGAAAAACAATGAAAACTTTAAAGAGAAGTATGGAATAAAAAATGGAAAGACATGCAGCTACAAGTTCAAGGAGTGAAGCTTGGTATTAATATTAGTTTCTAGAAGCAGAAGAGAAACAAAAAATTAGAGCAATAATACACCCTTAGGCAGCATCATTCATTTTCCAATTTCATGTATTCATCTGATTCCCTTAATAATTCACAAATATTAGTGATATATGCCATTTGCTAACAAGGTAACTATCACTATGCTCATAAGGCTACCAGCTGAAAATTTAATGGTATAATTCTGCTGTATATAAACCATGTGTAAAAATATGCTGCAGAGTACAACCACAACACCCAAAACTGAAGCAAGGAAAGTGCAGCATGCGACCACTTGCAAGTAGCCATTAGACATCCCCCAGTTTTCTTCCGGGTGCGGCAGATGGTGCTCCTTACATACGCCATGTGTACGCTGCTATCCGTCAGGGGTAAACAATTCCTCCCATACAATGCTGTGTTATTATGCCTATATGTTCCTATGTAATCTGGACACAGTTTTGGGCAGTTCCAGCTTACTCTGCACCCTATTTTTGGCATACAGGCCCCAAATAGAGCAAGGATGATGCCAAACTCTCAAGTGAATACAGGTATGAGCAATGTAATAGTGCCCTTATAAGAATCATCTAAAAATCCGGTTAAATTGTATTATTTTGGTCTTATTCTTTTGAAGACAGTTTCTGCACTAATATGAGTATACATTATTGAGTTCATAACATGAGAGATTGCCAAATACATCTAAATGTGAACCCTAAAGCTTTTGTACAGAAACATAACCTCCAAATGTATAATATGTATTTGCTAAATAAACTTTGCAACCACTGTCATTTATGTATTAGAGTGCTTTGCAGCCTGTGTTGCTTTAATAGAGGGTGTTCTTGAACTTACCACAACACGATCCTCTTCTGATAATATTGCCTGGTCCACCTGCCAGCCATTGTGAAGATGTGGTAGCATATACGACATGGCTTAATTGTTAGTAGTGTACTCCTCAAGAAACAAATATCCTGTAATCATAGATGTCATAATTATCCTTTGCATTACATTTTGAGTTTTAACATGTCAATACTTTGTCAGATACTCTAATTATTCAATAAGGCTTGCAAAAGGAAATGAGCAGCATTTACTATTAAAAATATCAATGCTCATGTAGAATATAAGATTTCAGTTTCAATATGGTTACTAAAGCTTTAAGTACTAAGTTAGTGATTTCATGGTAGGTGCATACTAATCCTGAGTAAATGAGTAATTAAGAAAGATTGGGTTTTAGTTATGTTTTTGGCTATGCTTTCCTCCTCTCTTAAAGGCATTCCTTGATTATGCTATGTGGCTTAGTGTCCTCAGTATATTTTGCTATACTTGTACATTATATTTATATCTTGCATTTGTTCAATATGCATATTACAGTTCATGAAAGTTTATTCATAACATTTAATCCAATAAGAGATATATTTACAATATAGTCTTTTCTCATTACACTCCTTTGAAAACCTACATCAAGAATCAAATCATCATGTGTGTTTGGAATTTAATTTACATTCAGTAAGAAGCTGGCATCACTTCGTACATACATAGTTATATAACTTGCAAGGTATTTTAAATTTTTAGCAATATGCAATTCAGTTTTAATGAGTTTAAAAAAACTGCTTCTTACTATGTTCACTTATTGTTCATAAAAACCACAGACACATTCTACCAACCAATAAGAAAAGAATGCTTGTACCAACTACGAGTTGCAGTAGTACTGCCAAGATTGGTAAATAGGAGTAATTCAATTGTCAAATAGCAGTGAGTCAGTGTTCAGTAGTCTGCATTCCTAATAAGGTGCATTTCTTCTGGGATACAATATAATTTTTCATTTCTTCAGCTAATGAACATTTCCATATTAGCCTATTAACTTTAACCATTAATTTCCACAATTATTAACAAAAATATTATTTAATACTTAAATATGTAATGGCCTTTAACTTTTTATATGCCTTTGGTATCGTTTAGCATAACTTTTATTGTATTAGATATACAAATTTGTGAGTAGAAAAATCACTAATCAGAAGACGTGAGCTCAAGTTAAGAGCTTGTAGTTAAAGTGTGCCATTAAAAAATACAGAAAGCTCCAGTAAAAATCTTACTTATTCATCCCAATTAAGTCTATATCTAATCCTTCA
Source organism: Mantis religiosa (assembly GCA_030765055.1). Lineage (NCBI taxonomy): Eukaryota > Metazoa > Arthropoda > Insecta > Mantodea > Mantidae > Mantis > Mantis religiosa. The sequence continues at coordinate 68,113,610 of CM060959.1, forward strand.
GAGTATCGCGTAGCTTTCGTGATTTTTTATTTTTTTTATTTTTGCTTTTCAATTTCAATTTATTCATCCCCTATATTTCATACAGAGGATACGTCATTTTACATAAGAAAAACATAAAAATACACTGCTTAGAAATTAAAATCATATGTATATTCATACTTTCAAAATGTCAAAGCTAAACCATTATTTGTAGAAGTATGCGACTGAATTGTAATGTCGAATTTTACACAGAAGCGTTTCATTACTAAATTTCGTATTTACTGAGAAACATTACTGATCACTGAAAAACGCAAGGCACAGATGAGCTACAGTAGCCAATAAATACTTTCAAAGTATTATACTTACCTTCCTGCTAGTTGGACTTAGTTCCAGTTTCTCCTTTATATTACGTTTCTTCAAAATGGGCTGTATTCCGAATCTAATATACAACTATCACTTCACCAGCATTTACCAATTTCACAACTGTTATACCATCTAAAAATCGTACAGAAGTTTCTAGACTACAGTATTTATCTGTCATTTGTTGCAGACACAGAACACCTGTGCAGAACACCAACTTCCGTAGCGGCAACATTAAACAAAATAATGTGCTCCAGTAGGACCAACCTATGGGACCAACTTACAGATGAATACCATCTTCTACAAAAAAATATGAAAGGAAAATGTGAATTTTTGATATGCTGATAGACCCAACCCCAACCTAATCTTCACCCTGCAATTCTCACATCCCGTCAACATATGGTTTGTGGTGTTTAGCCCTATCCAGGGCAGGTACATGTCTGACACCCACGTGCTGTTCCGCAGTCCGCCATCGTCCCTGCTGCTGCAGATATGTTTACAGGATTCAAATTGTATATACCAAAATTTAGGTTTATAAATAAAGGCGCTATATTGTACACTGTTATAGAAATGTAAACCGGAAACTCGTGATAGAATGTGAAATTAAGTTTATACCAATGCAAAATTTGCGCAAAAAGGTATGAAGTTTGCTGTCATTGTGTTGTTTGGACATTTTGCGAGTAGTTATACAAAGGGGAAAGAATGGCCACGGCTGTGACACAAACGAGCTTTAAGAAAAAGGCTCACAACTTAATGCCGTACATTCCTGGAACAAGACCGTCAATTCAAAATGCCCAGTTACTGGTATCTTCTGGGATACCTTCCTTGGATATGGTTGTCGGTAAGCACGATAGTAATTACATTAGAACGTTTTTTCCCCTAATTTTCTGCTCTGTATAATAATGATTAGTTGCTTGAATCAATCTGTATTTATTTGTCCATCATAAACTTTATTAGTTCACTCTGTTTCATAGTATTTGTTTATTTTTTTCTATTAATTGAGTCCTCCAATGTAAAACATACCGGACGATGAGTGAAATGATGCTCAAATGAACCCAGGGTCCATAGAACTTTAGAGTAAACCGACATTCATCTTTCAGGTTAAGAAAAAAATCCCCGAAAAAAAAACTTTATCCAGATAATTCACCCAGACAGATTGAACTTGGAGCTCTTCCCTCACTTAGTATTCATTTTGCTTCAGTTCTGCATTTTTCTTTTTTAATTTCTATAGTAGACTAGGAATTAATGTATTTCAAGAATGTGTAGAAGGCACATGCTGGCTGCTATTACACAAATGCCAGAGGGTGTATGTAATTTCCTTTCCATCTTAAAAATAAGTTAGATTAGACTTTAGCTTTCCTTATTATACATATTTAAATAAAGTTTTTTATGTATATTTTTCCTTTCTCTAGTTCTGTGTATTAAATATTAAATAGGGAAGGAACCGATTTGGTCGAAGGAAATGTAAAAAAATGATAGTATGTAATGGGTTTTTGCTAAGTTTTGTTTTAAGCCCGCCTAAGTAGCGTAGATGGTAGCATGTCTGCCTCACGTTCAAGAGGTCCCGAGTTCGAATCTCGGTCAGGGTGAGTTACCTGGATAAAGTTTTTCCGGGTTTTCCCTTATCCTTCAAGGTGAATGTCGGGTAACTCTAAGCTCCATGGACCCTGGACTCATGTGAGCATCATTTCACCCAATTCATTCACCTCCAATATGACTTAACGTTGGAGGACGTAAATTACAACAACAAAAAGGTGTTGTTTCACTGTTTTGTACTGTTTTCAAAAATTCAATGTTGAGCTTCTGTGAGAAATGTATATTTCCAAACACTTTTTCTAAGGTTCATGTGTGTCTATTTGTGCATGCATCTGACTGTTTGTAGGTAGCGTAACTCAAAAACAAAACTTGATTAAATACCAAACTTGATATTTTGGATCAGCATCTTGCAAATAGTGTTACAAAGATTTTCAAGAAAGTTCCCTTCTTCAAGTTGCCCTTTCTGCAAGATTTTAATGCTATAAATAAATATCTACAGTACAAATAAAATGTTTACTAGTCCTCTTCATTCAGGAGGAAATTTATGTAATCTCTTGTAACAAGATATAAACTGTGAACAAAATTTGCCACAGGAGTAATAGTTTATCAAAACTTAAAGCACAAAAATTGTAGATCTCTTTAAAACTTGTGTTTTATTTTAAATAGGTACCCTTTTCTGTGGCATAAACCATATCTAGATATCTGTTTATATTGGTTTGAATGATTTGAATTTTTCAGTAGTTGTAATTGTTTGAAGTACTGCTATATTCAGTTGTTTCTCCTGATGACAAGGAAACATATTATTTTGAAGTTGTCCATCACTGTACACAGCTCAAGGCAATAAAATAAAAATAATAATAAATAAATAATAAATAAGAGTATGGAATTTCAAGGCCAGCTTGTTGATTATACTTTCTGCATCACCCATTTACTGATGGCTAAATGTATAATGAAATTATTCTGTAAGGGTTTATATTACGAACATTTAGTAGAAAAATAGAAATAGTTTGTGGCAGTTATATAAAAATAAATTATATTAACTAGTGATTACCATATCAATGTTAACATATTTACTTTTTCTAGCATCTACTTTATAGGGTCATTAAAACATATGAAAACCTGTTCGCACGCTCTCTCCCCTATGCAAGAGAAGCGAGAGTCTCTGGGAAATTTTGGCATCACCTTATAGTAGATGCTGTAAATGTTGTAGTTCCAGCATCTACTATAGGATAATGATTTTAGTTCACCTCTGATAGACAATTTTCCCAGCTACTCTTGGTTCTCTTGCATAATGGAGAGATTGGATTAGTGAGTCTGTTTACCTCAGCTTATCATACACATATAGTGAGTCCAATGTATTGTACTCTGTTCGGGTGCAATCATGTCTTCTGGACAGCAACGGGTCACATGTAGGCAGGTGCAAGAAATCATATATAACATGATTGAGTATTGTGACAGTGAGAAAGAAGACATTAAAATCGTCATTATTTTTATTTACATTTTCATTCAGATTCATCATTATTTAAGTAACAAGAGATTGTATTTCATAATAATACCTAAAATTATATACACATAATTTTATATACCTTAACATTGTGATATATTTAAATCATGTTGTTTATGTTATGGCAGTCACCTATTTGTATTTGTACACATTGTTCTCGCTTCAGAAAATTAGACCATATACTTTCCTCATAAGGAAAGCTTTCCATTAATGCCAGTTTTTTTAACTAGAAGACTAAAAGAATTGGTAATTATTGGCAAAAGGGATGGATTACTAAAACAAGAAGCTCGAGGTTGATGATTTGTATACAATAATAACGATAATGACAGTGAGACATCTTTCAGTGATGGAACATTTCTGATGGTATATTTGTCATTACAGTAAATCACCCTTTTAGAAATTATTCCCATTGTATTGATTACTCTAGAAAATTAGTTATATTACCCTGCATATCCTATAGTTGCGGTAGTCATTTAATAACAAAAGTGTAGTTGGTTTTCTCTTTCTTTTTTCCCCATTATGAAAATCACAGAAGAGAGGTCTGTTTAGCCACATTTCTATTCTTTGAAACATGTTGCAGTTAAGTTGCAATTTTAAGTACGTGCATACATATTTAATGCATTTACAATCATTAAGTTTATTTTGTATGATTATGCACCCGTGTTACATATAATAATTGGCTAACCTTTCAAGTAGAGGTGTGGCCGCGCCGTGGCTCAATGGTTAGACCACTTGGCTCTCACCAAGGTGGCCCGGGTTCGATCCCAGGTGACTGCAAAGTGAGATTTGTGGTGGACAACACGGCGCTGGGGCGGGTTTTCTCCGGGACCTCCGGTTTCCCCCGCCATCTCATTCCACAGGTGCTCCATCTTCATCTCATGTATCATCAGTGTCATCGCCTGCGGTGCCGTATGTAGTAAAAGCTGGCGTTAAACACTACACACATTTTAACTAGAGGAATGTTCTGTAACAATCAAGAAAGTAAACCTTACAGTCATCTATCTTTATCTGTTTCGGCAAGCTTTTATCTCTGCATTGCACTATCTGTCTCTTTGTGCACGCTGGCCACACCCGTCACAACAATGCAAACTGCGACAGTATGCTACCATAACAGTAAATATACATTGAACACATTTGGAATTAGTTGCAGCATTGAAGTAACATTAAAGATAAGAGATCTTAAAGATAAAGATCCTGAACTTCCGGAGAAGGCTGCGTCGTTGTTTGGCTTGTTGCCGACGTTTCCCTCATCATGTTGTGGGCTTCTTCAGGGCACCTACATAACAAACCTCTATATAAGAGTTACTTGTTCACCATAGTTACAGTGCTCACCATATTATGTAAATTAGTTAACATAATAATGGTAGCACTGAAAACCTAAAGTATAAATTTAGGCATTTCAATATTTTAAATATGATTTGACTCTCCAATTTTCTTGTACACATGATCAGTGTGAAAGAGAGACAGAGAAGTTAATAGAATAAATTTAGCTGCCATATATAAAAATATAACAATTTGTAACTTAAACTTCACATATCTTTAAGAAATGATGATGATTTTCTTATAAATTTTCTGGGATCACGATTTCATGTAAAACATTTACATATTCTCAGCCAGAAACAAAACTGTCGCCATCGTTACGAATGCTAGATGTTAATATGTTCTTGTTAGTACTACCAAGGGGAAAACTTGGGGTGGGGTAAGGATTTTTGTTAAAGAGGATCTAGTGAGTGGCTCCAGTATGATTGTCATTGAAAACTACTGCATCGAAAATCATATCGAAGTTGCAGGAATAAATTTAATCCTGAACAATTTTCGCGCAGCAGTCATTGGCATCTACAGACCTCCAAAAGGAGACATTAACATCTTTTTTGATAAAATAGCATTAGTGCTAGAGCATGTCCTTACGCGTAGTCGCCAAAATATCATACTAATGGGTGATTTTAACATCGATTTTCTAAAGACCTCAACTACAAGAAGCAGATTTATGCATCTCCTAAATGAATATCATTTAAAACCCCTCATCCAAGAACCTACACAAATTGGTACATCATCTAAAGCAGCTATTGGTAATATAATTACAAATTTAGGGCATTTTAACTTCTCAGCAAGTGTGTTACAAACTTACTTATCAGATCATACTGCACAATGCATTACTGTATATAATGTGGCAAAGTCACCTGAAATAGCGTGTAAAATTTTCAAAAGTACAAAAGTAAGTCGTTTGTTTAATACAGCATCTTTAAATGAGCTTAAAACTGCCCTTACCAACGAAACCTGGGAAGGAATATATCTTGAACAGGATCCAAACATCAAATTAAAGAAATTATATGACATACTAAATTTTCATATTGATATTCATTGCTCCCCCATTTCAAGTTCGATATGTAAACAATACAATAAAGCAAAAGCAACTCACTGGATAACTCCGGAAATAAAGAAACTACGCATTTTATTAAATGTAGCTATGGGAAAGAAAAATAGTAACCGCAATCCTAGCCTTTCAAACGTAGATATAAAAGCTTTAAAAAAGAAATATGATAAAGCAGTAGCAAGGGCTAAACAAAACAGTATCATGGAAAGGATCCACCTCTCTTCAAATATAAGTATAACCAATTGGCAAATAATAAATGAATTTCGTAAACCCTCAGGACATTCCACTCAAAATGATATAACTCTAAAATCAGGCAGCAGCAAGATCTTTGAACCTCTAAAAGTAGCTGAAACCTTCAACACTTTCTTTGCCTCTGTAGGAGAAAACGTGAATCTAAAAACCAATGTAGATGTATCTTCATCAAAACAGTCAAAAAACTCATCAAGTTTTTATCTCTATCCTACAGATACTACTGAAATAGTAAACATAATAAAGTCGCTAAAACCAGAAAACAGCATTGGTACTGATGGAATACCCATGTCACCCATAAAAGTATGTAATTATCAAATAGCGAAACCACTTGCATCTATAGTAACCTCCTGCTTAGAAATGGGTATTTTTCCTGATAAATTAAAGATAGCAAAAGTGATCCCAGTATTCAAAAAGGGTGACAGAAATGACAAATATAGGCCTATATTGATACTGCCTACCATATCTAAAATATTTGAATGTGTACTGTATAATAGAATAATTAAATACATAACCAAATACAGCTTACTACCAAAAGAACAAAATGGCTTTGTAAACAGAAGATCCATAAGCACTGCAATATCAGACTGCATCGAAAATGTAATAAATGAAGTTGACTCTGGTAATCACACTGTGGGCATACTCCTTGATCTTACTAAAGCTTTCGACTGCATAGATGTTAGTATTGTAATGGACAAATTGTATAAGTTAGGCTTAAGAGGATTAGACTACAAATTGATAAACTCGTACATGACAAATAGAAAACAGGCTGGTACATTTAAAATCCTCTAGCGGAGATTATGAATCCAGTCTGCAAAATCTGTCATATGGCTTTCCCCAAAGTTCAGTATTGGGTCCGTTACTATTTATTTTATACATGCATGATATAAAAGATAGCACACCAAATGCCAATATAATAGAGTATGTGGATGATACAATTAGAATTGGTGATAAAGATGCAAATGCACTCGAAAAATACATGAATGCTACAGTAAATTCCATAAATAAATATTTCAGTGACTCAAACTTAACTGTAAACCCCAAGAAATGTGAAATTATAATCTTTGGTTAAAGGAACATAAGCAACCCCCCCATTTTAACCATGTCTAATAATATTATCAAAAACGTAGAGTATGTAAACTTACTAGGATTAAATATAGATAGGACATTGACTTATAATAGCCATATCGAGAAACTGGCACTACAAATTAGCAAAAACTTATTTGTTTTGAGAACTCTTAAAACTTACATTCCACGTACAACAACTAAAATTATATATTTTGCGCTTATCCACTCGGCCTTATCCTATGGGGTAGAAATTTGGGGTATCACCAGTAAAACAAACCTCAGTAAGATATTCATACTCCAAAAATGTGCTAATATAGGGAATTTAAAACATACAGATTCTTATTAATTTTTAGATGAGTCGTATTTATTACACATCTGCTTCACTTTCGTACCTATTTTGAGGACATGTTTCACAAGTCATCGTTTGCATCTTCGGCTCTTATGCGACTAAAGCTTGACCCAGTGGTGTGGGTAATTCCAGAATTACGACTCATCAAAAAATTAATAATTAATAATTATTTCGCTTCACTGTGGTGTTCCAATACAGTTAAATCTTGATACAGATTCTTGCAAAAATACCTTCCGGCAAACAAAGATACTCACACTCCTGAGCTTATTTATTCATTCTATTCTTCACTTGGTTAATCATAAGTTTCCAATGAAAACAAATTATTATTTCTTATTATCTTTAGATCTAGAAAAGGAAGAAATCCATGCTTTTTTGTTCTTTTTTTTTTTCAAGCAATGTAATTATTTCTCAAAAAGATGCTATTCAAGCAGTTCATACAGAGTGGGATGGCTGTGGCAGTTTTGTATATGACCCATATCCAGGAGGTCTATATTCCATTCCTGTGGCCGACCTACCTTTATCATTTCACATTATCTCTCATCTGGTGCTCCCAATCAGATTAAAAGTGTCAGTGGGGGTCTCAGCGTGCATGGCAGGATGATATTCTCCTGTCAAACACTTCCTCCTTCTGTAGAACAGTCTCCGAGCCGAGGGCCAACCTGGTGGGCCATTTCAGGACCATAGTGGGTGGGATTCCGGCTGTATTGGCCTGCTGGGGAATTTCCAACTGGTCAATTGTTTGGAGCCTGCCCTCTGCACTGTTGTGACTCCTTGTGGCATAGGTACAAATAGACCAAGACTGGGACTCTGTTATGAGTCTCCTCCGTAATGTAATCCACTCCATGCAGTTTATAATATAAATATGAATATTAGCTTCAAAATACTTATTGGTCAATGTATTGCTTTTTTATTGTTGCAGGTGGAGGACTGCCTGTGGGCTCATTGATACTTGTAGGTATGTTATTGATACTACTACTTGCCTATTACTTACATATGATAATAATGAAAGGAAGTATTACATTCCTCCTAAACATTTGAACCAAGATTTCACAGAAATACATGTTTTAAGGCTTAAATCCATAAAAAGTACTCTTATGTGTTTGTATGTACGTGTGCACATGCAGGAATTGAAAACATGACCTAAGCTAGCATGCTAACTACCAGACCACAATATTGAGCAATTTTGTCTTGAAGAGCAGCTATTGAGGTGATTTTATTTTTATTTGCTATTTATTGTAATTGGTTTGAACTTTCAAATGCTTATACTTTTTTCAAGTGATAAATTTCTATTCAGTTTTTCTTGTGGTCATGCAAGGACCATAGTATTTCAAACCATCATATAGCTATCTAGTTATAAAAGCTGATCAGTATAGTTTACTGTATACTACAGGTTTAGTGAAGGTTTACTTCAGTTAATAAGTAGACAAAATATGAATCTTTTGTTAGTATAGTTTGTTGAAGAGTGAGTAAAGAATGCAACACATAAAATTTCTTATATAATCATTATTTTATTTAGGTTGAGAGTTTTAAAAAACAATATAGATATTCATTACATTTTAGGTAGTAGTACAAATGTCTGCTATTATAAAAGAGTAACATTTCACATAATATAGTATACAGGGTAAGTCAGAATAACACTAAATAACTTTTAGGCATGAATTAGATGTTCTTTTTTAATATTTTCTTTTAGGAAATGTATGCATTTGTAAACATCTTGTCATTAAGCTAGAGTACATTAATGTTTTCCAAATGGGTCCCAAATGCTGTGATGGTTTGGATGAAATTGTGCTCCTATGTATCTTTTGCTACAAGAGAATACTAAAATAAGAGTAGCTATGTGACTTCAATTTAAAAAAGTCCAAAGCACTCTTAACTTTACTCAACCAAGCAGGATGGCTCAGGTGTTATCGTCTGTGGCCCACATACAGAAGGTCTGAGTTCGATTCCCATGGTCAATCTGTCTGACCCTAGAGCTTTTTGGGGTGCATTCCTGGGTTGCCGGGTGAATGCTGGGTAGGTTAATTACATCCTGTCCCTCCATTTCATCTATGTTATCATTCCACATCATGTCTCATCTGGTGAGCACTGGTAAAGTTTAGGGACCCTGCCCTCTGCACTGTCATAGCTCCTTGGGGCGGCTGCCCTCTGTCTCGTCTTGCTTTATCCTTCCTCCCAGGAGTGCCCCACTTTGGGGCATAAGTACAATAGACCAGTTTTGATCTCTGTGCCAAATCCCCTCTGTAACAGTCCAGTCCAGTCCTTAAATATACTTAATAACTTATAATTCTTCAGACAGCACAAATTCCATGTACTGTGAAGTAGGTCAAATTGTCTTTTAGCCATTCTGCAGATGTGAATACAGATAATTGTCAATAACATGCAAATAATACTCTTTGTAAAATTTGCTCCACTAGTATACAGTGTACTTGAGGAAAGTTAAAATAATACTAAATGATGTAAACATACTCGTAAGTTTCTAAGAGGATTCATAGTTAAATTAAGAACAAAACAAGAATTAAACAAATGCATAACTGTTAAAAGATCTTTTGACTTTGGAACATAGTTGACAGATGTTAAAATGACTACCAAGCTCTTTAAAAAGTATCAGGTATATCACGAATCGTGTCAAATGCTACAAAAATTCTGGCAAATAACTCTCTTCTTAGTTATTAATCAGCATCTCGTACAGCAGAATATGAACATGCTCACAGAGCTTAGATCTGGTAAATACATTGGCCGTGATTACAGTGCTCCTCTATCTATCCAGTGACCTGGATGTGTTACATTTAGATGATCCCATATATCATCAAAATAGTTCTATGTGTTCTGTCACCTTGGAACCATATTAAAATAAAGAAATATTTTGTTAGTTAACAATGTTGCCAGTTGCTAGGATCATATGAGCGGTAGTGGTGTCCAGAATTTTGTGCCAAGGAGGAATCATATTAGCTGCCATATTTCTAAAGGAATATTTTCCAGATGTTCTGACAAAGTATGCTACTAAAATTGTAAGTAACTGTGGCCCATCAAACATGGAAGTAGTAAATAGTTCCAATGAGTTTATCATTATTTATAATAATGTTCATTGCAAACTGATGTTGGTAATGTGTAATCTAATAGCTTTAGGGCTTTTCTTGCTCTTACATGACTTATTCGTGTTAGACGTATCCTCTGGTGTAAAAATGTGATTGACATGATTGTAAGAAGTCTTTGTTCAGCAGAGCATATATTTGATTATAACATCTCTGCTTTATATACTGTAAACATGGTATCTTATTGTGTATATGTTTACTCTGAATTTTGCTTTAGTATATATTAATAATTGTGTCATTTCTGTATATGTGCATAAGTTTGACTTGATGATGCTATGTATCATTTGTATTCGCTTAAGCAGATAATAAATGAATGGATGTTAGTTATTTCTGAAGTTTAAGCTGTAGAAATAGCAATGCATTTGTAGCACTGTTTGTATATATACACATTTTTTATTTTTATTTTTCGTTTTGTTTCTTTTTCAGAAGAAGACACATATGGAAACTATGCCAAGTTACTATTGAAGTACTTTATGGCAGAAGGAATAGTTTCTGGACACAGTGTGTTTATTGGCAGCCAGGACGCAGATGTAAATAAATTGGTATGTTACACATTGAATTCGTGTTATTTCTAATGTATGAGGTTTTCAGATGTGATCAGTGATGGTTGAAATTTTTAAAACAAAGAGGTTTGATATGTGTTTGAAAGACATACCTTTGTAATATAAGAATTTGTGCACATATGTTTGTATAAGTAGAATAATTTAAATAACCACTCAAATAGTCATGATAATTCTTTCATCATTGAAAAATCCTGTTCTATCTCATGGATAATGCCTGTAAAACTACTCATTTCATAAAATAAGACCTGAAACTTTCCTGGTGACGAATATGCTCAAGGCTTGCTTCCCGAGAACAGCTTGAGCATACTCATTTCACAAATTAGTAAAAGATTAAAAAGGATTTACAAAGACCTTGTGCTTGAATGGAACACATTAGAGATGTAAAAGAATGTGCTTAGAGGACCTTGACTTTTACTTAAAAATGCCATTGAATAGAAGATAGTTCTTGCTAGTCCACAGAATAAGAAGTAAAATAAAATAAATGCCACAGATATTTCATTCTAAGTAATATATAAATAGATGGCCACAATTTAGCAACTAAAGCACAACCTAGCAAAAAAGAATTGAATCTGTATATGATACAACAAAATTCACGAGAAATTTCGAGTTTGAATCTCGGTCAGGGTGAGTTAACTAGATAAGGTTTTTTTCTGTGGTATTCCCTTATTCTGAAAGATAAATGTTGGGTAACTGAAGCTCTGTGGATCCCGGGTTCATTTAAGCATCATTTCAACCATTTCATTTACTGTCCAATATAACTTATATGGAGGAGTTAAAGAGTTAAGAATAAAAGAATCCTTCCACTTATTCCTTATTTCAGAAGCATTTTAAACCCTATAATGTTTGTGTTTTTTTATTAGGTCCAGGAATTGCCAGCACCTGTCAATCCGGAACCGAAAGTTTCTGCTGCTAGTAATAAAGAAGATAAGATGACAATTGCATGGCGATATCAGAATATACGCACAGTGGATAGCTCATTTGATAACACAATATTTGGTCACAACTTTGATTTGAACACTACATTGGATGCTGAAGTCATTAAAAGTGCAGATCTCTGCTTCTGGAGTGGAAGTAGTGTTGGAAACAATAAACATGATGAACAAGGTAATGTATCTAAAAATCTTCATTCATCTCTGCAAGTGCATATTTATGTTTTACATAGGTTTGTCTTTTTGATTTTTGTCTTTTGTTGTCCTTTAATTTCATCAGTTGCGTTTTCTATTTCACCATTATTTCTCCAATATTGCATTTTCAGCTCTTGGACCTTTTTGCAATCCATCACGGTTATGGAAGAGAATGCGTCTATAGCAAGTTTCCACAGATTTATTTTTGAAATATCACCAGTAACACAGTGCGTCCTCTGAAAATGTTTTTGCCCATGCCAGCTCAATTGCATTCAGATCACAGTCATACGGAGGTAGACAAATTTTAGTGTGTTGTCTTTCAGAGCCATAACATCCACGACATATGTTTGCTGTAAACTGGTTAGCTAATTAAATTGCTCAAAACGAAATATGGCACATGTCCGAAAGCTTAACATATTAGCCACTAGATGTCAGAGTGTATAGCACACTTCATGTTTCAAAGTTGTCATCTGTGTTTATGGAGTTAGACGAAACCTACGAATGAGGACTTGGAGCCCGAATGCTTACGTTATCGTGTGCATATAGTATTTCACATACGACAAATTTTCTTTCAGTGCGTTTCACCTCCACTTGAAGGCATTATCAAGAAATTCTCAACTCAATTTCTTGATAATGCCTTCAAGTGGAAGAAAAACGCGTAGAAAGAAACTTTGTGGTGCGTGAAGTACAGTGTCTCAGTCAACTCATTGTATAATTTTAACCCTTTCACTGCTGAAGTGTTAACAAGCTCACAGACCCTCCTTGCTGAATTATTTTAGATAAACATTAATTAGTATATTCTTTAAAATACCATGCAGAATTAACATATAATATTGTGAAACACTCACCAAAGTTGTTGTGGATGAATGCCGAGTAACACAATTAAAATATAAAAAGTTTCAAAATAGGGAAAAGATACCACACGCAACACACTTTACAAAGGGTTGTCCAAGGGCCACAATAGAAACATTAATAAAAAGTTGCTATATAATGATCTGAATTTTGATGTCTTAACTTTAAAGTGACACTTTACCAAAATATTGATGAACAGAAATTTATTAACAATTCAGGGGTATCCAAATTTTAATGTAATAGTATTCTTTTTGTGAGTGTGAATCAGATTTGGCTATAAATTAGATATGTAAATCTAATTATTATTATTATATATTATATACAGGGAGAAATTACCACCTCTACTTTCAAAATCGGATTTGTGTATGGTAAATTTCAAAACAGGGGTGCAAACATAAACTCACATTGCATTTGGCACACATATACTTTGACTCTTTTCTCTTTTTCTGGCCACATGACATCTTCTGGCAGGCTTTTTTTTATTTGGTGTTGAAGGTATTAGTGAAATAAAATGTCGTTCCGTCAGTCTTGTGGGTTGGTCACCAGATAAAGGCCTCCCAGGTTTATTTGTTAGTCTTGGTGTATGAAATTCTTGTAAAAGTTCAGTAATTAGAGTGAGTTGAAAGTCAGCGAGAGTAATATTCTTACCAGTTTTGAAATTATACAGTGACTGTGCATTTAGAAATGTCATGTCTAACATATGAAAGAAAAATTTCCTATACCACTTAAAAGTCTTCCTTACACACTCGAGGGAGCCTATCATCATGTCTGATCTGTCAACCGCACCCATATTTTTATTGTAGTCCACAACACAGTCAGGTTTCATTATTTGCATGTTCGTCTTTTTGTCTACTTTGCCTGTCGGTCTCATTGAGTCTGTGTGGAAAGTAGTTAGCATACAAACTTCTCGTCTGTCCATCCACTTTAGTGCTAACATATTGTCTGTATGCGCAGATTCAAATTGCCCTTTCTCTAATTTTTCTATGAGTCTTGGCATTCCTTTCCTGTTCCTTCTTACAGTGCCGCAAGCATTTGTTTCATTTACATGTAGCCAATGATAAAGAAGAGGACTCGAGTACCAATTGTCTAGCCACAAATTATGCCCTTTATGCAGGTACTTTTTAGCGAGGGTTTGTACCACAGCCCCTGACACCCCAAGGTCACGGTTATCAACAATTTCTGTGGTATTACCCGTGTATACAATGAAGTCTAGAATATAACCAGTCTGACAATCACAAAGCACAAACACTTTTACACCAAACCTGTGTCTTTTGGAGGGAATGTATTGTTTGAACGAAAGGCGACCTTTGAAAAGCATAAGGCTTTCGTCAATGCACAGGTTTTGAAATGGTGAGAATAATTCGCTGAAAGTACGTCTAAAATGTTCAATAACAGGTCTCAATTTGTGCAATCTGTCTCCTTTATCTTGCGTCTTATTGTCATTGAAGTGTAAAAGTCTTAGAAGTAAAAGATACCGATCCCTGGACATGTAGTCTGCAAATTGCGGAGTAGCAATAAGGGGATTTTTTTGTCCAATATTCTGCTATTGTATGCTTCTTTACTCTGGTCATAAGCATTGTCAAGGCAAAGAAAATATATAGTTCTTCAGGAGAAGTATCTGTCCAAGTCTGTAGTCGAGAATGGGGGCTTGGTGGTAATTTTTCACACAAGAACGTGAAATACTTATTGCTCTCATTTGCAATACGATACATAATATGCAATGGTAAGAATAACTTGAAAATATTAGCAACTGTAAAATTTTCATTCAGATCTGTTTGTATACCTGAATTTTGTTCATCAAAAGGGTAAATTACTGGCCTGAATGGACCCTGTTGCCACTGAAAGGAACAATCAGTATGGCGTCTTTTAGCATGTTGCGTGGGTTCAGATTCTACATCACTGTCATCACTATCACTATTTACATTATCATCGTTAAAACTTTCACTTTCACCATTATCAAACTCAAAATCTGACAAATCGGATGATACTGCTTCAAATTCTGCTAATAAATCTGCATCCTGCACATGTGTCTGCTTGCCGGACGAAGCCATGATTTTGTACAGCCCGAGTCACGTGACCGGCTTGCAACACGTGCAAATGCCTGGGAAAAATTTACTATGCAGGGCTTCAGATTTTATATGATAGGCAGCAGCACACAGCAGAGAAAGAAATAAAATCTGAAACAACATAACCCCAATAGGTGGCAGACCAACACTGCTTACAGAATACTACGTTTAGTGACCTTCATTTCTATTTACTGACGTCAACTGCAGTGTGTCGGCAATGTTCCGTCATCCGCAAGGAGAGCAGTGAATCACGCTGTCGGAACAGTTCCGACATCTGCAGTGAAAGGGTTAAGTAACAAGTTGTATTCATACACCAAGTGAAGTTAGAATGTGATGTGACATCTAAAAATATTGAAAGAAAAAGAAAACTAATTACATGCTTTTAAACAAAGAAAACTAGTAATAAAGCATAATTCAGTGAACAAGCTATCACCTTACAGCTTTTTATACACTAAAATAAGCATCAAGTTTTGGTTCATAAAATATTGTAATTGGTTACTTCTTTTCTTTTCTTTTCTTGGTTTCCGATATGGGCTGCATCCTGTTGGTTTAAAATCTTTCCAGTTAGATGTGATCCACATGGGAACCAAGAAAAGAAAAGAAGTAATGGCCAAAGGCCGTGGAAGTCTACATAACCATTTATTGCAGTCAGTTTTTATCACACTATGTCTCTTAATTAGAGCTTCTCAGTTTACCAGCAGTGTGATGTTTATGAAGTTGCTCAAGCTTTTGGCCATGCTTGCTCTATGGCCGAAATCTTGAGCACTTTATAAACATTGCATGGCTGGTAACCTGAGAAGCTCTAATTAATAATAATTGCCATGAAAGCTTCAAATCTTACACTATGTCACTTACATTTAATTTTTGTGGAACTAGTTTCAGGACTTATTGCTTCTATTTTCAAACTCGACTAATCGGACCTTCAAGGTTGGAAATGGAAGCAGCAGCTCCTGAAACTAGTCCCCCAAAAATTAAAATGTAAGTGAGGCTGTGTGATAAACTGCCTACAAATAGTTTTATGAATTAATTTGGACCTCACTATTACTAAATTCCTCCAAATATTGCATTTTCAAGTATTGGTGCTTAAAAAAACTATAAGTATTGAGTATCAAGAAATAGTGGTATTGTCCCATCACTAGTACCAGCTTCCTTACTTTTAGTTTTAGTGGTTAATTGTGGGACCCTAATCCATATTAATAAACCTATCCCTAGTCCCAGTTCTTGTTTAATTACAAATTTGTACAATGCATAAATACTCTCACAATAATGGTTGTTGCAGCTATGTTTAAAAATGCTGGATATGAGGACCTGCTGAAAGCACTGCATAGCAAGGCCAACCAGAGTAAGTTTAACATAAAGAGACCATCAGAAAAGAAAAATATTCTTCGAATAGCTCTTCAGTCCCTTGGTTCACCTCTCTGGCTGTCAGAGCAACCTCATAGAGATTTGGTAGTATTTTTACACAATATGCGTGCTCTGCTTAGATCATCTTTTGCAGTATGCCTTGTTACTGTGCCCTCACATTTAATACAGGTAAGATTGTATTTGATGTATTATTCATTTTTCCTTCCTCCTTTCAACTTGCTTTCTCCCTCTCATTCTCTCCCTGTGTTTACTTTTAAATTAGATTAAAACATATATCTGATATAGCGGCATTATGAGTTAATGTTTTATGCAACTCTGCTTTCCAGTTCTATTTAATTTTTACTCTTTTACTCTTCTACCATCTACCTGTAATGGATAGAGAAATGACTCCTCTGAAGGTTAGAATCAGAATTGCAAAATTTAATGCTATAACTGGGATTTGAACCATGGATCTTCTACTCTACATGTGGATGATTCTAATCTTTACAGTTTACCTGTACATGGTTTGTGTGTGTTAGAGTAATTACCAATCACCAATTGCACCAATCACCATTTCACCCAAAACTTCACTGTGGAGATTTACTGGAAATGTGAGGTTCCTGAACCTGAGAGAGGGGCAGAAAGAATGTATAGCATAACTTTAAAAAAGAAGAAGAAGAAGAAAAGTAGTAAATAATAATCCACAGTGTAACAGTCCGCAAGTGAGCCAGAGCCAGCCAATCTGACTGCTAGCCTTACATCCACATATGCAAGGCAGACGTGGGTGATCATCCAACCTATACTGGGAGGAGATGTGATCAACATCACAGCACCCCTAGTTGGAAAGTTGCCTTTCTTGACTGGAATTTGCTAACTATTGTTAACTCCTCATATTCCACAATACTGATTGAGCACTGGTCCTATAACCAGGACTTAAAATCTGCACTTACCCTCAAAGGTGGGATCAAACCCAAGTGCATTCCATGGCAGGGAACCAAACCACAATGCCCTAGCCTACTACACCATGGTGCAGGTCGATGAGTAGTGTTGGATAAATAATTTAAGCATGTGACTCAAACTCTGCTTAAGCAAGACTTAAAAGAAAATTCCCTCATTCCAAACTATTCTTATGCTGAATAATATTTTTTCTTTTTTCTTTTCTAAAAGGTGGCTCTAATGATTTTGATTAAAATAAAAACATATTTCAGATATTAATGTGTGATTATTTGCAAGACAGCTCCAAATGCTCAAACAACGTAGATGATCTCAAGAACTATTTGTAGTTGGTTTATTGATACTTATCACTTACTTGTTTATAGTATAGTGACGAGTATCAGTAAACCAACTACAAATAGTTTTTGAGATTTATTTTGTCGTCACTGTTACTAAATTCCTCCAAACACATATAAAGTAGATGATTTATTTATTGATGGCTTATAACCTTACATTTACAACTGTATGTTTTGCAATTGATGATATGCAGTCCTTTTTGCCTCTGTTATTGTATTCTTTCAGCTGCATTACAATCTTTATAAGTACATCCTATATAGATATAGGAAATATTGTTAATTTTTAGTACAGAAATTGATCCAATTCCATCCCCAGACGGCTACCAAACAAACAGAATGCTTTGAAGCCTGACCACAAACCCATCTGTAACTGATTAGTGTGTTCCTTCTCTTTAACGTAGCCGGTTATCTTGTCACTATGTGATTACAAATCAAGCATTGTTACAAAGTCATTTGTGCTTCTTCACATCTGTTGTTCTAGATTTGTAACCATGCACACATGCATGTTTTATGACTTATATCTACGGGATCAAACCTGACCCAGATTGATGCTTTTTAAGTGTGCTTAAAAGCAACAGTGCCATGTCAATAGATTTACTGGCATATAAACCAACTCCTGTGGGTCAAAATTTTGGCAACGATCCTGATTTGACAGATCGCAGCAAACAACATAAAAAAACAAATACAAAGTGGCTACCTTTCAAGAATGGAAATACTTTATATATTTGTCAATTTGTATGTACATAAAATTAATACAGTAATGTTTACAAAAATGATTAGAAGTGCATAAATACTATACTTCACTTAATCTATTTTATATTCTTCCATGGAGTAAAATACCTTTTGTAATAGATAAGATTTAAGAGGCTTTAGTTTACTTTTTTCATTTGATATTTAATTTCAGCCAGTAGTTGGTTATACAAATTGTTGATACTATTTTTTATGCATTCGTTATTTAGTCTACTTCTAAAATAATTGTAAAGATAATTATCTTTTGTTCTGGTATTATGTTTGTGAATGCTACTATTTTTGTTTTGATCATAATTTTTTAATGTGAATTTGATACATTCATGTATTAAAGCTAGTAAAAAATGCATTCCTCTTATCTTTTACTTTTTCCACTTTGTACTTAAAATAACTTGAAGCACTGCACTTCATCCAAAAATTTGATACTACCGTTTCATCAGAAATACATATTTTAAGGCTCCTGAACCCAAGAAGAAGAGGAAGCCTTTTTAGAAAAACCTCCTTGTATGAATGTATATCTGCATGGTATGCATATATGAATAGTATAGCTCAATAATAAAAAGCTGGTTAAATACCAAACTGGTGTCATAATCCTCTCTGAAAATTACAATAACTTAACTCATGAAGACAGGGATCATATTAACTCACTTGGCATGCATAGTTCACAAAACAAGGTTACCAAAGAATCTACTAAATTATGAAAGGAATGAGCTTGAACCAAGGATAAAGAGAAGAGCAATTCAGACTGTTATTCTCACATTTGAATGTTAACCAAATAGATTAGGAATACCTTCACATAGTAAGTTACCTTGAATAATTTTGGCGCCAGAAGATGTAGCAACTGGAAGCAGCCCTTCCTTCTGTTTTATCCAACACCCACTCTGTTAGTAATGCTTGGCTTCCATGAAGTCAGCCCATTCAAGAAAAAACCAGTTCCCCCCCCCTCCCCTTCCCTGCTGACCAAGCTTCTGGAAAACCTCTTAGCAAACGCTTGGTTCAGCATGTGACTTACTCTACATACCGACGATAAACAATTCTCTGTTGTGACCAGGAAAACTGGCAGCAGAAAGAATTATCATCTAAACCCCACTGTGTTGCAACAATCTATTCATTCATTCATTCATTCATTCATTCATTCATTCATTCATTCATTCATTCAAGCAGCTGGCGGCTGACTGAGGGTCAGCACGATGTGTGTCATTCGTGTACCTGTCCTACACGGACTTAACCACTTAATGACAGGATATAAGGGGTTTTGCAGGGTGGTGGTTTAAATTTAGGTGGATGAAAAGAAGGGAGGTAGCCGTAGCTCCTCATGGTAGCCAACTCGGGTGCAACGCTTGTGTGCACCGCTGGTGTGAGAAAATTTAGGAAGAGTTTAATTTAGAATGATTAATCAATTTTCAAATAGTAATAATTTTGAATCCTTTCATGGAAGTGTTGAAAACAGTGTTGTTGTATAAATTAAATTTATTGAGAGTTGATTAATGACACTAAACAACACTTTTAAATTTTCCCGGAACTAGTTTCAGAGGCCTTCCCTCTATCCTCAGTTGGACATCGACTGGTTCTCATTGGTGTAGCTGGCAATATTTTGTCATCAGTCTCCTCTGGTGGCAGTTCGAGGAACTTGCTGAACAAATCTTTCTGGGGGATGTCGAAATTGAATACTTTGTTCCTATTTTTTGAAATGAAAGCAAAGGAACAAAGTATTCAATTTCGACATCCCCCAGAAAGATTTGTTCAGCAAGTTCCTCGAACTGCCACCAGAGGAGACTGATGACAAAATATTGCCAGCTACACCAATGAGAACCAGTCGATGTCCAGCTGAGGATAGAGGGAAGGCCTCAGAAACTAGTTCTGGGAAAATTTAAAAGTAAGTGTTATTTAGTGTCATTAATCGACTCCCAATAAATTTAATAATTTTGAAGTTGTAATAACAACTTTATTGTTACCGGGTGTGCCCGCATGCCATGCGGGGAAGCTGGTAGAGCTTGTAGCGTCTTTCTGAGGATCTATAGTTCCCTAGATACCTAACCAGGGCGCTCTGATGTTGAGGCAAATTCGCATAGAATTTTGTGGCCCGGCACTAATGACATCTTCCACATAGTGGAGAGATGAGGCTTCATGAAGGTATCTCACGGGAAACCTCCAGCACACAGAAAAGATGGCCCTAAGGCATCTAATTTGTAAACGCTGGAGTCGCAGATTGGTTCCTGCGGCCATGCCCCAGATCTCACACGCATAAAGCATAATTGGAAGAATTAAAGCCTGAAAAAGGCGCAACTTAAGGGGTGTCGGCATCCCTGACCGCATCATGGGGTATAATGAAGCCGAAGCTCCCCATGCCCGATGAGCTACCTCCTGGTTGTGACCCCCAAAAGTTAACACCCAAATACATAAGAGAGTTTGTCCACTCTATCCTTCTGCCAGAATAATTAAAGGAGGGGAGGTTGGCGGGAAAATGATGCTTGGTGAAGAGTATGGCTTGGCTTTTCTCCGGGTTGATGGACAATCGCCAAAGCCTACACCAGTCGTGAATGAGGCTTAGGTGTCGCTGTATTGGATTGAAGGCTCTGTGTGCATTTCTATGTGTTGTATAGCAGCACATCGTCTGCATACTGGGCTATGTTGACATGTAGCTCCATGGGGAGATCCGCCACATGCACGCTAAAAAGTGTAGGGGATAAGACAGAGCCTTCGGGGACTCCGCCTCTGATGGGTCATCTGGTAGATAGCTCTCCCGCCACAGTGACTGTGAAATGTCTGTGTTTAAGGAAAGTGTGTAGAAGATGTATCATATGTGTAGGAAGCCCCAGGGTGATTAACTTATGTAGGAGACCTGCATGCCAGGTGGTAGAGAAGGCCTTCTCGACATCCAGAGACTCTGCCGCGGTGTATGCCCTTTCCTGGAAACCCAGGGCAGCGGCCTCCACCAAACGGAGCAACTGCTGTGAGCGTCGAGTGCCCAGGACGAAAACCAAACTGATGGGGAGGGATAGCTTGAATATCCCCCAGTAGGGGCAACAAGCGGGCTAAAACAAGCCTCTCGAAAATTTTCAAGAGGACTGACAGGAGGTTAATGGAGCGGTAACTGGCGTGGAGAGCCGGATTTTTACCGGGCTTCAAAATGCAAATCACCCGAGCCTCCCTCCACTGTCGTGGAAAGTGGCCCAGGGCGAGGCACACGTTAAAAACCTGAGTAAGAAAGAGCATGGTTTTGAAGGGAAGGTGACAGAGCATGATAGGGGTCAACCCATCAGTTCCCGACGCCTTTTTGGGATTAAGACGCCGGAGTGCGCCCTGGAGCTCACTGGATCTAATAACAGGAAGTCGATCTGCCTCAGCAAGAGGACGTCGAAGATACTAACGTATCTCCCGCTTGACACGGCCAGTGAAATCTAGGTCTCGGGGGTCATCTCGTGGCCTCATGGTCCTCTCTAGGTAGTCGGCAAACACATTTGCTTTGGCTTGGGGTCCATACACCAGACCTTGGGTGCCTTGGATAGGGGTGGTTGGTGCTCCTCCGCGATTCCGGAGTCCTTTTGCAAGCCTCCATGCCTCGCCATACTCAAAATTCACTCGAGACATCAACTTCTCCCACGTGCGCAAACGGTGCTCGTGTAGGCGAAGTCGAACCTCTCGGCGCAAGCGCCCAAGCAGAACTTGATTATGGCGAGTGCGGTGTCGCTGATAGAGTCTGCGAGTCGCCCAAGAGCGGCGGATGAGTAGATGGATGTCTAACGGGATGACGTGAGGGTGTAGAGGTGCTGGAGTGTGAACGGTGAGGTTATGATCGCCATCTCTAGGGTTAGCATGTCTGTAATGTGTGGGTTAGGAGGTGGAGTCATTCAGGCAGACCCTTACGCAGTCCCAATCGACCTCATGGTTTTGAACCGTGAAGTCATGACTGACAACCTGTAAGTTGACCTCAGCCACAACTGGGTTGTGGTCGGAATGTAAGGCAGTTTGTGAATTGAGTGATAAGTGGAATGGAAAATGTTTGATGATTGCGAAGTCAATGACCGAAGGACGGCCTTGAATTCGTGGGAAATGATTGGGTTGCTGGGGACCCTCAACTCTCAAATGAGGATCTCCATCTTTTATGCGGATGATTTCTCTGCCTCTTGCATCTGTCCGGGGACCCGAATGCCAGCGTGGATGTTTAGCATTCAAATCCCCAGCCATAATGACGTTGGGATGTAGGGCGAGGATAGAGAGATAATCATTAGCAACGTACTGTTGACGAGGAGGCTGATATGCAGACACTATCAGGACCTTGGAACCGCCCAGGTTCAAGCAGATGGCCGTGGCTTCAAGGGTTTGAAGAGGGGGTTGCTGGACAGGTTTAAAGACCACACCTCTCCTCACGAAGATCGTCGTGCCACCGCCACGACGGCCCACACGGTCGACCCTGAGGCAGTGATAGCCAGAAATCCAGAAGGAAATTT
The DNA here is from genome assembly GCA_030765055.1 of Mantis religiosa. Taxonomy (NCBI): domain Eukaryota; kingdom Metazoa; phylum Arthropoda; class Insecta; order Mantodea; family Mantidae; genus Mantis; species Mantis religiosa. The sequence continues at coordinate 68,136,557 of CM060959.1, forward strand.
CAGGTCGGAGATGTGTTTCTGATACCAGGATGAGATCCAAAGCAAATGACCTTGCAAAATGTAGGAGTTCATCTTGTTGTCCATTGATGCCACTGACATACCAGAACGCGAATCTGAACGAGGTCAGAGACCTAGTTCGATCCGCCATTATGGCTCGCGCGGCTTACTGTAGACAACAAGGCAAGCGCCTCCATGGCAATGACCATTTGGTCTGCAGAATCTGTGGTGTCAAAGAACCTCACCACCAGTTCACAGAGACACTGGCCGTAGTTCTGCAGCAGTTGCTGCAACCAACCCAGCATCTCTGAGGCCTGTGTGGTGGGAGGAGAAATTTCATTTGAAGAGGAAGTTTTGGTGGGAGTGGGTGATCCAGAAGAGTGCCTCGGTGCCGGCCTACTATTAACCCGTCCATCCCTCAGCTGACGAGCGGGCTTGGGAGTACCTCGCCCGCTCGACGCCTCAGAATCGGACTCTTGCTCTCTGGCAGGACATCGTCCCTGCATTCCACTAGAGGGGGTGGTCGTAGGGGCTGTTTGTGTAGCCTTAGGTGGACGTGCGTGTTTTGCCCGTGATACCGCCGGCAAATCCGCAGGCGTGCGCACAACCTCATACTCTCTGAGTTGTACCAGAAGCAGCTGGCTGCACTGGTACAGCGGGGGCAGGATTCTGCCTAGCTTATGTTTGTGCTGGTGCCCTCCTAGAGGCTATCACAGCCTTCCTAGTCAGGCAGCCCCCATAGCACGCAATGTGATCACCCTTGCAGTTAGCGCAGTAGGCACCTCAGTGATCGCACGCGGACAGACATCTTTGGTGTGGGTGCCACCGCGCCATAAGCAGCGTGGGTTATGGTGGCAGAAGTTGCTGGAGTGGTTAAACCCCAGGCATCTGTAACATTGGGGGGGCTGCCGCCAGAGCCCTTTGCTGGTTGCAACTGAACCCAGAGGTAGCAGATTGTTGTGACATCATCCAACTTGACTTCTGGGTCACTGGCTCGCTCCACCACTACAAGGGACAGTGGGAGAGGGGATTTTGTGCCTTGGCAGTCTGGAGCTGGCCTTGTTAGCTGCTTTATCTCTCTGGGGGTGATACCCTGGCGGACGAGATCTGTCCCGACGTCTTTCACAGAGGTATCCACTGGCAACCCACGGATAACCCGGCGCACATCACGGGCTTTTTCTAGCCCAAAGGTGAAGTGGGGTATCTCTCTTTTCTTGAGATGTTGCAGTAATAGGCTGTAATCTTCCACTGCTTTAACCTGGCAGATATAGCGGCTTTTGTTCCTCCGCACTGTGCACGTCTGTGCCAGGGTCGGCATGACTTCTTTGAGGAAGCCAACAGCCCTGGAAAAGTCATCCACAATGATTGGAGGAACGTGTTTCCGTTGACCCCCACCATTCTGACCTCTGCCAGCATTGGCAGGGGTTCGACGGCTGGACCGGTCAGAGGGCACACCCTCTGCAGACAGCCTCTCAGCGCGCTTGGCTTTCCGTGATTTAACTTCACGGAACTCCCCCTCCTGCTCTCCATCCGTGGACATGCCCGAGGAGCTATGCTCTGAGGCATCCTCAAATGTTGAGCAGTAGCTGGAGTACGTAGTGGTCCTCCCACTACGGTAAGAAAAGGAGGTGTGGACACTGGCACACTCTCCTCGGAGTCAGACCCCGAGTTTTTGCCTAAACGAAGTACTGGCTCACGTGAGTCGTCCTGATTGGTTGATTCAAGAAGTACTACCTTGCCTTCGCCGCGGCTTTGTTGGCGAGGTTTCCTCTTCCTGGTTGCACCAGTAGAGGTGCTAGTTAAGGCCGTTGCGGCCGAGTTGGCTAGCCCGTCAGGAGCAGAACTAGTGGATGGGATGGGTTCCATCACTAATAGGTTTGCTGACTAGGGTCAGACAGGTACTAAAAGCACTGCACCACTGCAGTGCAAAAACACACAAATGTGTGCCCTCACCTGAAGGTAGCAGGGGCTGAGAAGCGTGCCACTAATAGGACCGGACACCTGTATATACAGATGCGCCTTACTCGATACTAGGTATCGGATGGCTTTGGCCGTTAGTGGCAACCCGCTACCTTATGCTGGCTTTCCATTCTTGAAGAGCAGGTGCTGGTGGGCAAGCTGGTCGTTAGTTGCCCCTCGGATGAAGGCAGCTTGTTTTCCCCGAGGTTCTCTAGAAGCAGAGCCGAAGATTCAAGCCACAATTGCCGGAAACTGCCCGAGGGTCATTTCCGATGTGGCAATGTGCTGGCTGGAGAAGTTCTGGTCGGCACGTCCACTCTGTTCGGCTCCTAGAAGCCAAATATGAGTCAAATTTTCCATGAGTCAAATTTCCCCCTGCAACAACCTATTTTCCTGCTACACAGTTACAAAAGCAATAAGTAATTTAATAAAACTTCCATTTGCCACACTGGTTACATGATATTTGGAGAAATTTAGTAACAGTGTTGGCCAAATTAATTTATAAAGCTATTTGTAATCAGTTTTTCACACTATATCACTTACATTTTATTATTAGGGAGCTAGTTTAGGGAGCTGTTGCTTCCATTTTCAACCTCAAATATCTGACTGTCGCCTGTTGCTGTTCTCTCTAGTAGTGGAACTATGAACTTCTTTCTCAAATTGCCGACTGGTGGGATCTCAAAATTTATTATTCAATATTTATATTTTCATATTAAGATGTTCTCCTATGTTGTCAGTTTATTATGGTTTATCACACCTTTTAATAATTTTGGATTTGGTTCAAGATCATGGTTTTTCTTCCATAAGTGAAATGCTTGTTTTCCTTTTTCAGTTTCATGTTATTACTGAGTATCTATAGGTACCAAGATGATAATTTGTCTTATGATCTTTTTGAATTTATTAAATGTTTTTGGGTGGTGCATGGATCCACTGAAATGCTGTTGCTTTCTTTTTCTTTGGTGAGTGTGCTTGCTCCCTTAACGATTTTCTTTTAGTTTTGTTAATTTTCTTAAATATCAGACTTTTGTTGTATAAATTTTCTTCTGCTATATGAAAAAATGGCTTTTTGTTCCTTGTATTCTACTTACTTCATTAGATATGTTGACTAGTCGGTATGTGAGATTGTTCATTATTGCTTGTGTATGCATAATCAGGTTATAGCTATGATTTTTTTATGTAATTCCGATCCTCATTTCACTTATGTGAAATATAATGTAATTGACATAAGAACTAGTTATATATTAGAAAATAAATACAAAAGTGTCTATATGAGTGGGGTACATAAGGCAAAAAAAAACATGTTATTATGGGGGAACAGAGAAAACAAAATGGCGAGAGTTAAGGGATCCTAATTTTCCTCTCAAGAAAGAATTTTGATAGGCTGGTGGCTCTAACATAGAAAATACTCCAGTGATGGACCGGCATGAGAAGGTTCAGGTTTGAACCATGCCTCTCAAAAACATTGAGAGGCTGGTGCCTCCACCAAATGTCATATGTATATGAATATGTGACAGGGGAACATAACTTGGGATCAGAAGGTAAAGATACCTTAGAGCTAGCTTGCCTAGATACAAATACTTAGGTCATTCAATAATTAGTGGCAACATGTGAATTAACAACAAATAAAACATTTTTGGGGCAGTCACATTATTGCAGTGCTTAAAAGTAATCTCTCCAACATGAAGAACTCCCCTACAAACATCAGGGAGCCAGCGGATGCCATCCACAGCATCTTGTTGTCCTAGTATTCAAACAGACTGCTCTACTGCTGCTATAATTGCCTGTCTGGTACTAAAGCAAACTCCTCTAAGTGGTAATTTCATTTTTGCACAAAGATCAAAATCACATGGGCTCATATCTGGGGAGTATGGAGGATGATCTAGAATTTCCCAGTTCCTTCTGTGAAGTAAATTAACAACAGGGGCAGACGTATGAGAGCGAGCACCATCATGTAACACAAAGGGATGAGAATTCAGGAGATTTGCATATTCACGACACACAGCTGGTCGTAAATGATGTTCCATAAAGTGACAGTAATATGCACCATTTACACGATTTCCTTGTGGAACTGAATGAGTGATAAGAATACTGTAAAAATCATAAGCAACAATGAACATAACTTCAAGTGATTCTGCTCTTATCAATACTTTTTTTGGCCATGGTGAATCAATGTGCTGCCACTCATTTGATTGTCTCTTTAATTTTGGTTGGTAGCATCGAACACAGGTTTCATCTGATGGTGTGATACAGTGAAGAAACCCTCGCCTTTACGTTCATAGTGTTCTAAGGGTAATCTTGCTGTTTCCATCCTCTGCCACATTGTTTCCTCTGTAAGATTGTGTGGAACCCATCGAGCACAGATTTTCCTCATCTTTAACTTCTTCTTAAGTATGTGGAGAATCGTACCAGGAGCAATTCCAACTTCCTATGCTAGTCCAACAACGATGTTCTTCCAGCAGTACTTTAACAGCATTCACATGCACATCAGAGAGCAGACAACAACAGACAGTTGGAAAGAGGTTGATAATGGAGGCATCGACTTCCAAAACTAGTATTTCAATAATATAAAAATGTAAGTGATGAAGTGTCAAAAAACCAACTACAAATAATTTTCTCAATAAATATTCCTTGTTTCAGTAGTTTTAGCACTTCTCATTATGCATCCAACAGTGTATCCTTTATTCAGGATATATTGGTTATTTTATTGGTTATTTTATTTTTAACCTGTTTCTAATCCTGTATAAATCATTGTTATTGCATTAGGCATGAATATATATTATTTTTTCCAGGATGAATTCATCATAAGTCGCTGTAAACACTGCAGTGATATAGCACTGAGATTGGAATCCTTTGCTGGATCCAGTAAAGAAACAAATCCAGTTTTTCGGGATTACAATGGCTTGTTTCATTTAAACAAGCTTGGGGCATTCAACACATTAGCACCGTATCAACCAGAAACTACAGATCTGGCTTTTAAGCTTAGAAGGAAAAAATTTATTGTAGAGGTAAATAAAAAATATAGCTACACATTCTCTTAAAGATTGTAGCAATTCAGAATATTAAATGAGGCCTCAGTTTTCCTCTCATATTCTTACCAAATAAAACTTTTATTTACAGAAGCTACATTTGCCACCAGAACTAGAGGAAACTGTCCAGAGGGAACAAGATGACACTGTTGGCTGTGCAGGAAGTGGGAACAGAAATCTCTTGGATTTTTGATTCTATGTACATTTTTCAGAGTTTGCTGTACAGTTTATTAAGTGTTGAAAATAAATGCTCTTTTTTTTAGATATGGAAAATAATGCTTTGCATTTTTGTTTTTTATTTCTTAATGAGGACTTGTGACTGTTCTTTGAATGATATGAGCCTTCTTTATTAATGATGAATCACATTAGAGAATAATATAAAGGTGTCAAATGTGTTACAAAATGTGCTCTGTTTGTCACTTTACAGGCCTAAAGAATTAATTGTAGGCTTTATTTTGAGAGAAATGAAGATGGTTTCACACAGAAAAAGCATGAATACTTCTGAAGTATTTTTATCAACCAGCCATCATTGAATAATATGTTAGAACATTCAAAATAACAACAGTATATCTATATCAATGCTCCTATTCTACATTTGATCCATGGCAAAATAAAACCCAGGTGACAGTACATGCATTGTACCTCATTTTCACCACAAATATTATCACACTAGAAATTAATGGGTGCTATAGAGATAAAAACATTGGAATATATGGGATCTATTCGTTTTTCATAGCAAATGAGAGAGAATCAAATGGCTTAAAGCACAAACTTACCTTTCCCCTCCTCCCTAAACTGGAACTTATTCAATATTTTCATAACGTATGGATTAAAATTTTTGCCCCAAAATGATACCAGAAACATAAGAAATTAATGATATAGGGATTCAAAAACTAAAGGAGTCTTATATGTATGTATATATACACATCTTTAGAAGCACTTTTTATTTAAATTAACTTCTTATTTATTTATTTTTAAATTATTAATGTTTAATAAGCTAACCAAACTCAGACCACTGTATTTTACTTCATTGTCAAAAGTGAGATCTCTATTTAGTTAGAACTTAAGCTGTCCCTCACCATAAGTTGCTTTTCTTTTGTTCAAATTAAAATACTGATTATTAAATCAAAATTAAGGTATTAAATTCAAATTTAACTTCCCATGGTATGTACAGAAAAGTTATTTGTCATGCCACTCTTGCAGTGTTATGCCATACTACTCATGAAGGGGAATTACACTTTTTACTAATCATGTTTAGAATTAAATAGGACTTGTGGGACACAGACATATTGGTATCCTTTGTTTCTATAGTTGTGCATGGACCCAGAGTGTACAAATGTTCATGTGAAAAGGGACAAACAGAGATGAAGCTTGGGTGTGTCACTTTGGGGAAATGTGTGTACTGGAGCATATCTCCTATAAAATTCCTGCATTTCCTGTTGATTCCCATCCATTCTCAGTTCCAGCTAGATATGTGACTAATAATGAAGTCTACAGAGTTGAATATTGGGAAAGCTGTGCTTGTATGCTGTAACCTTGTTTTTCTGGTAAGTGAGTCTATAATTATCCTCTCTGAAACATTATTTTATAAGTGTAAACACTTTTGCATTATGGAGCACTTAAAACACACTCCTTTCTTTTTTTCTTCTGTTTCTTATTCTGTAGAAAATTATTCTAGAATTACTACTGCAAGAAATGTCTTGCTCAGCTGGATTAAAATTACAGAAATATTTTACATTTCTTATTGCATTTATTATGATACCTATTCTCACTCCAACCATTAAGTGTCTGCTTTTACTGCCATCTATAGGAAACATTGTAATGCAAAACAGATATCAGTAAAAATTAGTACCAGCTCTAGTAGGTTAGATTACAGTAAATTATTTCATTTGTTATTTTATTGTTCATTTACTGATTTTTTGTGATCAATTTGACAGTATGTTGCGTATATTAATAATTTAAAATTAGTATACTAACAGGCAATTTAAAGATAATCCGTGCAGCCACAAATTATAGAAAAGTCTGCACATGAATCCTTCTATATTATTGCAATACATAGTAGAACCATTTTAAGGTTAGAGGTCATGAAAGAAGTAAGTAATTATGGAAAATTAATTTTCACATTTTTCTTCAAAAATCATTTTACTTGTTATATTTTAAAAACTTTTCATGTTTACTTAAAGCTTAAAATAGCTTTTTCATGTAAAGCTTAAAGATATAAACAGTACCCACAAATATCTCCATTTCAGAAATGTGGGGTTTAATATATATATTTTCCGTTTTCTTACATTTTCAGCACTTGCATTATTCTTTGTTCTATTATGAGGACAGTTGTGATGTAACTGGTTTGACGTTTGCTCAGAATATTTCTGAAAGTATCATAAAAAAGTAATGTAAGGTTTTACCCACTCTCTGAACATATTTTACAATCATCTGTAGATCTTTAATTTGCATTAGGTATTAATTTTAAAAATCTGATGTGTGTAGTCATTAGAGTTTCTCTACTCTAATACAAACTATTCTTACAAATACTTATTCCTCTACTTGTTAATCAAGATAACCATTTGGAGAAATTTTTGGGGAATAAAGGAAGTGCAGTAAGTTTAAGCGATAGAGATATCTTTAAAGAACTGGCTTTAAAATTCCATTCTCTTTGCTTGGACAAGAGATCAAAAATGAGTAATGACTTCCATTTGAGAACTGAGTGGAATGACAGGTGGTTTCGTCTGTGACCAGCATTTAGGAGGCCCAGTTCAATTCCCTTAGACCTACTGAACCACTGTTTTTTTTTTCCCAGGGATTTTCCCGGGTCATCAGGCAAATGTTAGGTAGGTTAATTATAAATTAAATTTAAAGGGAGTCGATTAATGACACTAAACAACACTTACTTTGAAATTTTTCCGGAACTTGTTTCAGAGTCTTTCCCTCTATCCTCAGCCGGCCATCGACTGGTTCTCATTGGTATAGTTGACGATATTTTGTCATAGGTCTCCTCTGGTGGCGGTTCAAGGAACTTGCTGAATAGATCTTTCTGGGGGAGGTCGAAATTGAATACTTTGTTCCTATTTTTTGAAATGAAGATTTGTTCCCATGTGGATAGTTCTTATTTTCCTGATGTATGTTTTAGTAGTTTTGGATTTATGTTGTGGTTTTCTCCCAAAAATGTGTGGCAACTGCTGATTTTTCTGGGATGTCGAAATTGAATACTTTGTTCCTATTTTTTGAAATGAAGATTTGTTCCCATGTGGATAGTTCTTATTTTCCTGATGTATGTTTTAGTAGTTTTGGATTTATGTTGTGGTTTTCTCCCAAAAATGTGTGGCAACTGCTGATTTTTCTAAATGTTTATATTTTATGTTTCTAAATTTCTTTTGGTTTTTCCAATATAAATTTGAATACAGTCAGTGCATTCAATTTGATATATACCAGATTTTTTGTTAGATGGAATGGCATCTTCGATGTTTGAGCAAATTAGGTTTTTTAAAGAGAAATGGTTGACTGGTGCTAGTTGAATGTTTTGTTTTTTGAATAATTTTTTGAATTTATCATAGGCCCATGGATGGTAAATGAATTTTTTGAAAATCATATTAGTTTCTGTAGCTGAGAGGGTTGTGGTTTCCTTTATTATCTTCTTCTTTTTTGCTAAGTTCACTTTTTTGTCTACTAATGATTTGGGAAAGTTATTTTTTTATGCTATTTCAATTATTTTGTTGTATTCTGTTTTGTATTCTGCTGTGAGAGGGATGTTTACCAGTCTGTGTGCTAAACTATTGAAGATTGCCTGTTTGTGGGATCATGGGTTGTAGCCATTAGCTTTTATGTAGTTGCCTGTCTATGTTGGTTTTCTGTAAATGCCAAAATTTAGTCTGTTTTTATTTCTCATTATTTTTAGATCCAAAAATGGTAAATACTCGTCTTTTTCTATTTCTACAGTGAACTTGATGCTTTTTTCTTGGATATTTAAAATTTTTAGTGCATCACTGATGTGTTTTTTTTTTTTTTTTGGTACTATTGCAAAGATGTCATCTGCATATCGTTGCCAGAGTTTGAACATCCAAGGAAACCTTTGGTGATCCTTATTTCTAATGCACTCATGTACAGATCGGCCAGGAAGGGTGATAGGGAGTTGCCCATTGCTAACCCTGAAGTTTGGTGGAAATATTTTGTTTGAAACTGGAAGAAATTTTGTTCTATGCATAATTTGGTTAGTTCGATGTAATCTGAAATTTCAGGTGATGCCATTCCAAGTGATTTGAGCCATTTTTCTATCAACGGTAGGAGTTGATTAACTGGTATGCTGGGAAACAGTGATTTAACATCAAACGAGAATAGTGTGTCCTCTTCTTTTAGTTCAGTATCCTTAAGGTGTTCTATAACTTCATAGGTGTTTTTGATGCTTAGGCTGTCGAATTTTGGAAATGAGTTGAATTTATTAGCCACTTTGCAAGTTTGTATGTTGGTGAATTTATACTGCTAACTATAGGTCTCATTGTTATGGATGGTTTGTGTATTTTGGGTAAGCCATAAAGTCTAGGTAAGGTTGGGTTATCCGGTTTAACTGTATATTTGTTTGGTATTATGTTTGATTTTGCTATTGTTTTTTCAAATGACTGTATGCAAGTTTTTAGAGGATTTTTGTTAATGATTTCATATTCATTGTCAGTTAGCATTTCTTCCATTTTTTAAATATAATCTGATTTTTCCATTATGACCATCCTGTTACCTTTGTCTGCCTTTGTGTATAAAACGTTTTTCTGTTTCAAAGAATGGATAGTATTATGTTTTCTCTTCTGAAAGGATCTGATTTTTTATTTCCTCCAAAATATTTTCACATTGGTTTTTTACTGAATTTTGTTTGGATACTGGTAGAACTTGTGTCGAAATGTTGATATCTGCAATGTAGTCTTCAATTTTGTTTGAGGTTAATTATATCGCCCGATTTTCCTGACTCTCCATTTCATCTCCATGTCATTCCACATCATCTCTCATCTTGTGGTCTCTTTCACTGTAGAAGTGTCGGAGGTGTCTTGGCACTGTCATGACTCCTTGGGTTGTCACCCTCTGTCTCCTCTCGCCTCATCCTTCCTCTTGGGGATGCTCCATTTGGATCTTAGGTGCAATAAACCACCTGTTTCGGTGCCGAATCCCCTTCATAGTAATCCTAATCCATTTGAGAAGAGTATAAGTATTGGAAAATTCAAACAAATAACAAGATTTCTGAAAAGGTTCACTCTACAAAATTTATGTATTAGACATAAATTGTATGTTTTAATGACTTCTGCATCTTTTGCATAGTAAGATTGTGTTTATCTCATACAATTTCTGAGTTATGCAAAAGTCACTCACAATAAAGACTTCTGAGGGCATTTCCAGAAAATTCAAGATATACATTTCATTTCTCATTAAAATATATTAAACATTCAGTACTTTAAAGAAAAGCGTTGGAGACATTTTTGAGAAAATCAAAATTTTCAAAACATTTCACATAAGAGGTAGTCTGTGGAGGGGGGGAGATTTTCTTGAAAAGCTTCATGTTGCATTCTTGGAAGATGCTGAACTTGAATACCAAGCGTGGTATTTAGTGTGTGGTATTTCAGTAAACTGTGTGTAGGTAAACTTTAAAAGTTAGAATCAGAACTGAGAAATTCAAATATCGGCTAAGGCATTGAAATTTTCTGTTCCGATTCTAACCTTCTAAACCACTTTATATTTGTAATTTTTTTCCAAAAATAATTTGTCAAAATAATAATATTTATAGAACATTAAACTCTTCAGATAAGCTGTTATTTAATTAATGAAATATCATGTCAGATAGAAGGTTAAAAATTGCTATAGGGGCTAATTATACAGTTGCATAGCCTCCTCTAGCAGTTCAGTACAGTTTAATAATAACAATTGAAAAAACTATTTGTAGTCTGTTTTTTTGACACTTCATCACTTATATTTTTATATTAATGAGGAACTAGTTTCAGAAGCTGTCGCCTCCAATTTAATAAACTTTTATTGCAGCCAAATGGCTATTTCAAACCACGGATCTCCTGGTTTCCATCCAGTCACTCTTACCCATTGAGCTACCATGGCCAACATGCTGACCTGACATTAAATTCTCCAATTGACACTCGAATATGAGAACTGCTAGTGGTTTACCAGGAAAATATATGAGTCAATTGGAGAATTTAATTTCAGGATGGCACGTTGGCCATGGTAGCTCAATGGGTAAGAGCAACTGAACGAAAACCAGGAGATCCGTGGTTCAAATACCGGCCATGGCATTGAATTTTTCAAGTTGACTCTATTCATAGGAGAGTGTCATTTAATAGACGCAAAACCAAAACCTTATTTGCTTGCAACTTAGGAATTACTTATACATGCTATGTATAGTCATTAGTGATGGAAAACTCCAGGAAAACGTTATCCAGACAACTCACTCTGACCCAGATTAAAACTTGATACATCCTTATTATTAAATTTTAGATGAGTCGCATTTTTTTTTATACATCCTGTGCACATGCTGTGTAGACATTACATCAATGCGAAAAGTTGTAGTGAAAAAGCTCTAAGTTCATTAATATGTTTTGTAAAATGAGTTGTATGCATATAATGCAAGAAAAATGAAACAATCTAAATAAACTGAATGGTTCTAAGCAGGAACAATTTCTAAATGTTTTCTTCGTACATATCTTTATTGTTTGTAAAGTTTTATACATGCAGGCCCATTATATTTAAGAAAATAATGTAGTATTAAAACCTCATTTCTAAGTAATCTTTCCTCTTCCATTTGATATACATATAAATCAGGTTTAATTGTATATTTTTATTTAATATTTCTTTACTGTTCTGTCATGTCAAAATGTATTTTTAAGCAGTACATGAATAAATGCTTGTGCCTATTACTACAATTGATAATGGCTGTTTTAAGCTTTCTAGTGTCTATTGTGCCAAGCTCTAATCACAGATACTCTGCTTTCCAGCTCTCTGGATTGGCATTGGTTGTTTTGGGTGCAATGCTACTTACAGACATACCTCGTATATTACTATCTCGTTTGCTGGGTTCATCCAACCCTCCTGCACATCCACTGTTCTACTACATTGCTCTGGGGTTCATGGGTACTGGCATACTAATTTGTTCCACAGCCGTGTTGGGTTTCTGGGCTGCATGTTTACATAGCTACTTCATGTTAGCCATGGTAAGTAACATGGTTTATTATGCTAAATTGAATTTGTAGTAATAGGCATTACCAAAGGTGTAAGTTCCATTTGAAAATATTTAGTATCAACTTCATTTCTTCTACAGTTGTAATTATTCCTTGCAGTAATTATTAACAGTGTTAACTCTTAATAATTTGAAACTAAATTTTATAGTAAAGTAATATGATAAACATCTGAATTAAATAGCTACACATTCTTTGTTGTTTATATCTCATATTTATGTGAACAAGTTTCATGGCAACAACCATCATCTAACCTAACATCCTAATCATTCATTCTAACCATCTGAAGCTCCAATACAATTGTTTATTTATCTATGAATATGCTCTTGATGGAGTGATGGAGTTTTTATAAATCTTAGAAAAATGTTTTCTGTAGTTGGTATATTGTAGTTCATCAGTTATTTTTCACAATTCTCTTGTCTGTCATTGGTTTGTCTACGGAAATGTGCTTTAGTTCAATTATATTTATTGCAGCTGTGTGCTGCACTTACAGATGGGTATTTTGTTTATGTTAAAACATTACTTAAAAAACTAAACATTATTAAATAAAGTAGCGAGACGACAATTAATTGCCTTCCACACGAGTGAAAGAACTAGTGATACTGTAAGCCATGATTGGTATGTTATCTTAAAATAAATTTGTTGGCATCGTTGAATCACTGCCGAATGTCTCCTCTCCAGAGAACCATTATCAGCTGTAGCACCAAAGCTCTAGCAGGTTGATGACTTCTTGATAATGTGTTCAAGTGGAGGCAAAATGCTTTGAAAGAAAATTTGTGGTATGTGAAGTGTAGAGTATCTCAATTGACTCATTGTATGGTTTTTAATTGTATATTTAATTTGTTGCAGTTGTCAACATTTGCAGTAATAAAAGTTTTGGCTAATAAGGGAATTTGAAAGTTTCAGTCCTCTGTACTTTTTTGTGCTGTTAAAATGTATAATTAGGATGGTACTCCAGTAAAGGTAATTCAGTGCATTATGATATAATTTATTGCGGCCAATAGACTCTTACAAGAGCATCTGACACTGTCAATTATCTCTATACAGTCAAAATACAAAATGATTCCAGATGTTCCAGAACATTTTGTGCTCATCATCTTTCTAATAAAAAGCATAAAATATTGAAACAGGAAAACTTGGTAAGAAGTTGGTAAAAGGACTTATCTCCCTGTTACATGCTTGTAGGCAGAAAGTGTTAATTTATTTTATTTATCTTGTTAGCTAATTAGTTTTGTGATATGTTACAGTTTCTTTTTCTCCTTGTAATCATGCTACTTGGAGAATCTACTTTGGGAGTGTTGGCAGTTCTGTGTCCAGAATATCTTGGTGTGACTGTCACTGTTGTGCAGTTAGTTGAGTCTTTACAGCGAACTTATGGAGTGCCTGGAAAGGAACAGTTCACAGCTGCTATAGATTTGGCTCAAACCCTGGTGAGTTCTAATTGTGTCTTTATAGGGAACTAAAGGATTAGAGCTGTGATTAGATTGCTCCAGAAAACCAAAACAGAAACATTTCATCTTTTATTACTTATTTATTTATTTTTATTTATTTATTTAGCATTTAATTTCTGTACAGAAATATTTGCTTTTTCAAGATACAGTACAAACAATACAAACTAGAAATTCAGAAAATACAGAATTAATTCTACATGCAATAATCAGATTAAATTGTATCAATGTCAACAAATACAGAAAACTTACATGAATTGTCAACCATTAGTATCATAAAATTATTCTTATGTAATCATTTACTCTACTTAATCTGGTACCTAAAATATTCAAAGAACTCTTGAGTACTATAGAAGCACTGATTTATTAAAAATGATTTCACATCTCTTCTGAATCTTTTCTTATCATTGTTTTCGATTTTCTTTAAGATTAAGTTATACATGTGAACCCCTTTATGAAGTACTGAGTTAAGTTTTTTATTTGATCTTGATCCCAGTATATGTAATTTAGCACCATTCCTAGTATAATGTTCATGAATAGTGTTATTTGTTTGAAAATATTGTATGTTGTTGTTTATAAAGCATACGGTTTCTAAGATATACAGACATGGCAGAGTTAGTATATTATTTTCCTTAAAATATTTCATACAATGGGTCCTTTTGCTTAGATTAAACATTCTTCTTATTATTTTCTTTTGTGTTACAAATAAATCTTTTATTTCGGTAGCTGATCCCCAGATAAAGATACCATATGCAAGATAAGACTGCACATATGAATAGTAAATCAGCATTAATGTTTGTGTATTACAAATTTTCCTTAGCACTGATATTATGTAGTGGGCTTTATTAATTTTTGCAGTAATATACTGAATATGCGGCTTCCAGGTTAAAAATTTGTCAACAATTACCCCCAAAAATTTTGTTTCATTGGTATATTGTATTACCTCATTGCCAAAAGCGATTACAGGAGCTATATTAGCTTCATTTCTATTTGATAGTGAAATATGCATACTTTGTGTCTTTTTAATATTAAGTAGTAATTTATTATTAGTTAGCCAATGCATCATATTTGTCATCACAGTATTAGCATAATGTTGCAATTCAGAATTATTGCAGCCTTTGATAATTATATTAGTGTCGTCAGCATATAGAATAGTTTCTGCATGGGGAATATTAAGTGGAAGGTCATTAATATATACTAGAAAAAGCAGTGGTCCCAGGATAGAACCCTGTGGAACCCCACATCTCACAATTTCAATATTGGAATTAATATTATGACCATTTAATTCATTATTAACTACAGTATACTGTCTTCTACCCTCAAGGTAGGATTCAAACCAATCATGAGATACCCCTCTTATACCATAGGCTTCAAGTTTGGATAATAGAATATTATGGTCAACCAGATCAAATGCCTTAGACAAATCCATAAAAATCCCAATAGTATAATTATTTGCATCAAACCCTTCTAATGTTTGTTTCATAAAGGAGTATAGTGCATTAGAAATTGATTTATTTTTCCTAAATCCATTTTGTTTATCACTGAATACATATTTTTCAAGAAAAGGAGATATCCTGTTGAACATAACAGTTTCCAAGATTTTTGAAAACCCCGATTGAACTGAGATAGGTCTATAATTATCAACATTTTTTGTATCTCCCTTCTTAAATACTGGTACAACTTTTATTAATTTTAAGACATTAGGAAATTTGCCAGTTGATATAGAACAATTACATATATCCATTAATGGTGCTACTATATATTCTTTGCAAGATTTGATTATACACTCTGGTACATCATCAAATCCAGCAGAGAATGTGTTCTTTTTTGAATGTATTATTTTAAGAATCTCCTCAGAAGTTACTGGTTTGAGAAATACACTTTTATCGTTTCTGATTAATTTGATAGGAGTATTTGTTATATTGGGATGAGTCAAAGGTACTCTATCAGCAACACTAATAAAGTGTTTATTAAGGATATTTGATACCTCAGCAGGATTATCTAATTTTGTATTATCAACTATTAAAGTAATTTTGTCTCTAGTTCTGACCATGTTGTTAGTGCTTTCATTTTTTACTATATTCCAGATAGTCTTATTTTTATTCGACGAATTTGAAATGCAAGTATCTATATATTGCTTTTTTGCAGCTTTTATTACCTTATTATATATTTGCTTATACTTCTTATGATATTCTATAAATGCTTCAGTTTTGTTTACTTTACTCAACTGATTTAGATAGCGTTTTCTTTTGCTAGAGATAATAATTCCCTTTGTTATCCATTTCTTCCTTTTACTAGTTTGCTTCTGTTTAACAACTGTATAAGGAAAAGCTGTATTAAAATTATGCAAAAATGTCAGTAAAAACTTTTGCAATTTTTCATCTATTCTTTTTTCATTGTAGACATCAGTCCAGTCTTCAAGGTTTAAGAGCGTATTGAAATATTGAATATTTGCAGTAGAAAATACCCTTTTATAACATGTTTGGGGAGTTATTTTAGCATTATTAGTCCTAAAGTTTGTTAAATTGGATACAATAGCATTATGATCTGAGTAACCAGTGTTAATATTCTCCAGCTTGACAGTAATGATAGATTTGTCTAGAATTATAACATCAATTGCCGTATTTGACTGTAAAGTTAATCTTGTGGGGTTACTAATTACATTTGAGAGATTGAACAATGCTAGTAAGTTTTTTAATTTATGTACTGATGGGTTGTCTTTTAAGAAGTCAACATTAAAGTCTCCACATATAAAGATTTGTCGAGAGTGTTTTTGGAGTGTATTAATCAAACTCTCAAGTTTATCTAGGAAAGTAGCATAACACCCATTTGGAGAGCGATAGATACATACAATAAATAATTTTAGTTCCTGTATATCAATTATAGAGTGTTCAAATATCAGTTCTTCATTTAGCATATTGGTTTTTAAATACCTCTTATATTTGATTCCTTTTTTTACTGCAATCATGGTACCCCCATGTGTGTAGTTTTCTCTACAGAACAAGTCTGCAACTATAAAGTTTGAAAAGATATGCGAATCTAGGCTAATGCAGGTTTTTTTTAATCCAATGTTCTGTAAAACAACATACCTGAATATTTTCCATTGAGTTTAAGAAAATTTCAATTTCAAGAAGCTTATTGCCAAGGGACTGTACATTATGATACACTATACTCAAGTCATTTATGTCTGTTATTTTGCTAATACTTGACTCATATTTTGCATGACAATACATTCTGCAGTCATCATTTAATTTGTTATAATTTCTTATTTGTTTGGAATCCTTAATTGCTTTATATTTTACTCTGCCAAAATTATTATTAATATTAGATATTGCTCTTAACTTTATAAGATCACAACTACCATTTAATATGAGTTTTTTGGTTTGCAGCATGCAATGTATCTATTAAACAATTTACCAATAATTAGTGAACCCCTTCTATTTAAGTGAAGTCCATCTCTCCCAAGATCCCTATCTGTGATCCATGAGTTTCCGTCAATAAATATACAGTTCTTTTGTTCACACACCCATTCTAACACAGAATTTATTGCATCAATGTATCGGGGGTCTTCGTCCCGACGTCTCAACACTCCACTGATACACACTTTTACTCGAGGGAATAGTTCATTAATCACTTCCACAAGCTGTTCCATTTCCTCCATAATCTCATTTGGATCCTTTGCTGTAATGATATTATTTGTTCCTGCATGAATTATTATAACATCAGGGTCGTCTTTATTCTCTAAAAGTTCCCGCTTCAGGTGTTGAATTTTTGCACCAGGATAGCAATACACTGTAGCTTCTTCGTCTATAAATTTGTCAGTATACCTCACTAGCGAATCACCGATCACAATTGCCGTTTTTTTATCGTACATTGTTTCATCTGTATCGTAGTAATTGTTTCATTACTACTATTAGATCTTACATCTGAAGGATCCAATTCATTTACAACCAATTTATTTGTTTCCTGTAAAACACCATCAATAAATAAATAGAGTCTAAGTTTAAATCAGTGTGTAACACTCATGTTATTCAGTTTATTTCAGTTCCCTTACCATTTCCTACTATTGTGCAGAATTGATTATCTGTGTACCTTTTTTTATTAATCTTGGTTGAGAATTACATGCTTTACTAGTGTCTTTTACATTTTTGCCAATTAATAGTATGAAAGACCTTCTTCAGGTCTATAAACATACATAAGTTGACTCTTTTATTTGATAAGAATCTTCAACCTCTTCCACGTAAAAATTAGTCAGAGTTGTTATTCCTTGTTGAATCCTGCCTTGAAAGCTTACCTTCTGTTTCAGCTTGAGCTTCAGTGTAGCTATAAAGATGCTATAAATATTTTGCCAATTAGTATGATAGGAGATACTAGAATCAGACTTGAAAAATTCAATTCTACAACTGCAACTCTAACCTGAGATTTTCAACTTTCATGTCATTGTTTGTACAGATTGGCCGAAAGATACCCAGATGCACTGAACCAGATGAGAAGTTTTAGTGCATGTGGTACTTCAAGTGGTAAGAGCATTTGCATAGAAAGCTGAAGATTGCTGGTTGAATTACCAGTTTTCAAGTCTGATTCAACTTTCTAACTTAATTTATACACGTGGCTAAGAACAAAGCACGTTACTTTAAAAATTTGAGATTCCTTACTCTTAGCTACTATGCTGTAATGTCCCTCTTTGGTAGCAAAACATGCTCATTAACTTTAACAGGCATAATAAATGATACTAATGGTTTAGGTAAACTGTTATAAAGCTTAAGAGGAAAAGATACTTACATCCTCTCTGACCTTGAATTACTATTTTCTCTTCTGATTTTTATTATAGTTCCACTGTTGTGGCATCAGTGGATCAGATGACTATGACATGTCATGGTGGCATCTCCGAGAACTTGGGCAACCGGAGCTATTTGTGCCACGTTCATGTTGCATTTTAACCAACTCTCCCCAGGACAGAAAGGCTTTCTTGGATCCTCATCCACAAAACATGTCTACCTGTCAATCTGTAGAGGAGAGCATCTTTCAGCTAGGTCGACATACAGAAGTAAGTTTAATTTTAATTACTATTACATATAATATATTTAATGTACTAGGAAACATATTTACATTACAAAATACTTAAAAGTTTAAATTTCTCATTTCAAAAATGTCTATGTATTGTAATTTAGTAAATAAATACTAATTTGTTTCACAAGAAAGAGTAATTTATAATGTTTTAATTATTTTTTTAATCTTCAAAGAACAGCAAAATAACAACTGAGGTTGACTCAAGAGATTTTTAATGGTATGCTATTTCTAATCTCCTTTCCCTCAAAGTTAAAATAGTTTGCAAATTGGTTTTGTACACCACAAATATCTACATGCTAATCTTTTAAAGCTTTTATAATTTTAGCCTAAAATGCTTTATTTAAGCTTTATCAAAATAAAAAGTGCTTTTGAACTCCTCAAATATTGTTTTACAGGGCTGCTTCCATCATTTGAAGTTGCAACACAGATACTAAATTTGCAGTCAATTTAGGCCTAGTTTCCAATTTGGGTAATGTTATAAGCTATGTGTAATCTTTTACAGGGATGCTTCCATCAGCTAGAGATGTGGTTCAGATATCATACAACATTATTCCTTGCAATTGGCTCAGGTCTAGTTCTGGTGGAGCTGTCAGTATTACTGAGTGCCATTCTCGTGTGTCTGAAACTTCCTAATGAAACAGATCCTGTATCCAGCTGAAGGTGGCTGCAGCCGGAGTGTGGATCCACCTGGAGAGGAGGAGTAAGGGACAGTGGTGCATATCGCAACTTTGCTGACTTGCAAGGTGAAGGATATCTTGCTTCAGAAATTGCTACTAGAATGAACACATACAATCCACGTATCTCATTCCCAGGTGTGGCAGGTACTGTAAGACAGAGTACATTGTGTCGAAGTGGTACTTACACATTGAAAAGCAATGTAAACCCTGTAGCTCCAAATTCGTCTCTTGACAAGAGCAAAAGAAGATGTATCTATGAAAAAAATGTATCCACACATACCGGCGAGACTGTTGGAAGATGGCGGAATCCAAGAAACATGGGTAGTGTTATGCAGTGCTCAAATGAGGAGGAAGAAGACGATTTACAGAGCATGATGTGGTGATCTCCCAAATATGTTAATAAGTAGGATTAATATTTAGTACATTCTGTTTCATTATTAATGGTTCCCAACGACCTCCAGGATATTTAGGAGCATGTGAGCTGCATATGCCAACAGTGTAAGAGAATTATTAATTTTTAGATGTGTAATAAATACGACTCATCTAAAAATTAATAATTATTTCGCTTCACTGTGGTGTTCCAATACAGTTAAATCTCGATGTAGTGTAAGAGAAGTTGTAACCAAGTGAAAAACCAAGTTGTGCAGTGAATTCATTGTCATGTTTATAGTTATTTTACTATGAAAGCTTAATTACACTTTGATGTCATGACATAGGCAACAACTTAACAGTACAAGAGTGCCAATTGCTTCTCATGAAATAAGCTCTAAGGGTCACACAACATTAAATAATTAAGGTGCCACACTTATTTTATATTAACTAAGCTCACATGGTAATTTCTTATTTATGTTATGAATATATATTTTAGATCAACGTTTATAAATCCAATAATACTTTGCAATAATCAGTACCTTATTGTTCCTTTGGTTAAATCAAGTTAATACAATGTTAGTTTTTCTATAATATTCTATACTACTCTCACTCCCAT
Source organism: Mantis religiosa (assembly GCA_030765055.1). Lineage (NCBI taxonomy): Eukaryota > Metazoa > Arthropoda > Insecta > Mantodea > Mantidae > Mantis > Mantis religiosa. Next base: position 68,156,933 of record CM060959.1, read on the forward strand.
AAAAAACAAAACCTATATCTATTCATGGTATGTACTTACATCATAATCTTAAGCTTTCTGTGGTTCAACTCCTGGCACTGGACCTGTATGTTTAAAGTTCAATTCAGGTTTGCACTTTTAAACTACACATAGCCTGTAACAGAGCAATTAATAGATGCAAATATGACACTCATGTATATATGCATGGGTGTGTGCATGCATGCATGTGTATGTGTATGCGTGCATGTGTGTGTCTGTGCGTGCGTGCGTGCGTGCACACATGGGGGAGTTAACAGCAAAGTCATTCTCTGGACAGCAACCATGCCTTTATGTGAACAGCTTTCTTTTTTTATTATTATTTTGTTGTACTGGAAACAAATTCTTTATATCACTGGATTGGGTGGCTCATGCAGTAATGCTTGAGACTCACATCAGGGATCCCAGGTTCAGTCACCAGTGACAAATTGACCAAAGGTATTTTGCAGCTCTCCTTGGTTTTAAGCAAATCTGGGCTGGATACTTTACTTTCCATGACTTTCCATCCCTACATTTCTTTAAACTTTCATTTCCACCCAGTCTTTCTGGGTTGGAAGTGTTGGGATGGATGAATGAATGTAGCTTTGCTATATGAGAACTTTGTGCACTGTAACTGCTATTCTCGGCATAAGGGTGGCATTGTAGTTGTCTACCCTGCTGGTAAAGGCTGGTGTCAAAAATCCATGTGGCTGATGGCTGCATGGGAAACCCTGGTGCCGAAATGAATATCCAGATCACATTAGGGATCGAATGCTGGTTTGTACCTCTAGCCCAGGTTTCGGCATGCCCATAGGACACTCTCACCAGGAGTACTAGTCTGTCTGTAAATCAGTGTGGCATACCTTCTGGTTCTAATTCAATCCAATCTATAATTCAAGTCTTGATATTAAAAGATACCAAAGGAGTGATGAGACCATATGTCTTTGTTTTACACCAGATCAAGTCAGTTCTGATATCTGAAACTATCCTTAATATTGAACTGTACCTAGAGGCTAAGATACAATTATACAACTTACTTTGATAATTTAAAAGCTTTAATAAATCTATTTACACTGACAGCTTACTTGCACAATTACACTTAATTTAAACTTCCTCGAAAGTTAAACTTTGTACACATTATAACTTCACTCTAACACCTGCTATTACATGATTTTGAACTGCACTCGGGAGCTAAGACAGTTATAAATCACCGTGCGCGCGCTGTGAAAGGAGAGCCCCGACTAACTTGTCTCGTCAGCTCGGAGAGCCGTCCGAGAGAGGAACCAAAGCAACCTACACGCGCTCACACGGAGAAAAAGGGAAACACAAAACAACTGAGGCACACGCCTCGTAAAGGAAAGGTGCAATCAGCACAATATTTGGAATGGAAGTAGGTCATTGAATGTCATGTTTTTGTTGCAAAAGCACAAAAGCCTGTTGGTGTGTAAAACATCAGCAGAAACTGAAGAGAAACTATTTGCTATAGTCGTATCAAATACATTCTTTTGGTGTGTGACAGAATGCTATGTGCTGTTGTATCAACATGTATTTAACAGTCACCATGAGTTGTAAGTTGTAGGTATATAAATATAAAGCAGCATAAATATTGACTCTCAATATTAATCATCATGATTTCACTGAGCTTGAAGTAGACATTTCTAACTATTGGTTTTCTATTTCAGTATACTGTGTTTAGACAGTTTTGCCACCTTTAGTAATCAGATGATTGTACCACCTTATTCGCAGTGAGAATGGTGCAGATGCTGTGTTCATAACCAATCAGAGATGTGAAAGACTCCGTTGTTAAACATTATGGGTACTTTACTTTTGTCTTATATGGATTTTTGAGAAAAACATTTGAAAGAGGTTTGGCAACCATGTATTTCACCCTGTTGTAGTGGTAGGTTTTATTTGCCTCATAGTTGGACTGCATTAGGTTAGAGTATTATTTAATTATCAATTCATTTATTATTATTATTATTATTATTATTATTATTATTATTATTATTATTATTATTATTATTATTATTATTATTATTATTATTATTATTATTATTTGTAGTTAATTAATGTGGAGAAAAAGAAACAAAACCCTTAAACTTGAAAGAACTCACAAAAGAAGTTAAGTGCTTAAACATTTATCTATATAGATTTAAATCAGAAAATATTAGGTACCTAATTGTTAACTGTGAGATGCAAAAACTCAAAAGTTTGCTAGCTAAATTTTTGGAAACGATTATAAACAGCAAACATTTTGACACATTAAAATTGTAAGTAATACAATTTTGAGTCGAACTAATACTCAATGCTCCATTTATTGCTAGTATTTACCTAGAACGCGTTTCGTTAGGATCTTCCTAACATCATCAGCTGTTGAGTCGATAACAGCTTATGATGTTAGGAAGATCCTAACGAAACGTGTTCTAAGTAAATACTAGCAATAAATGGAGCATTGAGTATTAGTTCGATTCAAAATTGTATTAATTTTGTGCTTCATTGTATCATAGTCCTTAAACAACGGAATGAAATTGTAAGTTTCATTTACTAGTAAGTACGTAAGTAATCTTTATTTCCATTCATTTACAAATTATTAAACATCTATGTACTTATTACTACACTGAGTTGCTGCTTACCCTTGGGCCCAATAGACTCAAACTTTGAGGTTGTCGAGCTAATAGGTTCCTGTTTGCATCTTATCTAAAATAACTTCATCTTCATTTTTGTTGTGTTTACTTATCATCCTCAACCATTTGGTTCTTACTTTGCCCAGAAAGTTACCAATTTCAGTTAATTTTTTTCTAGTTTTTACACTCATTAACTTCATTGCTGGAATTTCTTTTGGTAGCCTTGCCCATTCTATTTTACCTATCTTTTCCCTAAGCAATCGAGTTTCTTCACATTCTGAAAGTAAATGCCATTCTTTATCCCTTTGGTGACACAATGGGCATTTCTCCAGATCTGTCTCTCTTCCCAAAATCTTCAATTTCATGCCCCTGTTCTAGCTCATGCTAGAACAATAGTACAAAAGTGAATCGAGAAGATATTGACACATTGCTTCACTCACACTGTTTATTCACAGGACATGTTTCAAGAGCTCTTGCTCCTATCATCAGCTGATACTCGACTAGTGCAAGTTGTAGTGGTTTCCTCTTTCTCTGTTTTGTCAATAGATGGCGTGATGTACTTGTCAAAGATGTCCGGTGGTGAATTTTGAAACTCCACCACTGGACATCTTTGACAAGTACATCACGCCATCTATTGACAAAACAGAGAAAGAGGAAACCACTACAACTTGCACTAGTCGAGTATCAGCTGATGATAGGAGCAAGAGCTCTTGAAACATGTCCTGTGAATAAACAGTGTGAGTGAAGCAATGTGTCAATATCTTCTCGATTCACTTTTGTACTAATTTGTGCTTCACTGTCCCTACGCTTCTTCCAAGTTTATACTTTGACAAATATCAATGTTTTTTTCCCTGTTCCAGATCACTTTCATCTCTCTATAAACTTACAGTAAGCTTTTCAAATTGAAACTTCCTATCATTTCTTGTCTTTCAATATCTTTCTTTCTTAACCTAAGTTCTTTCCAAAATCCACTTTGCAATAATTCCCTATTTTCTCACATGACACCAAACCATATTTTTATCATTTCCTTTATCTTATTTAGCCGTGAATATTTCTGATTTAGTCTTTCCTGTACTATCAAGCATTCACTTGGAATATTCTGCTCATCTAAATTCCTAATTCTCGCCCAATATTTTAACACCCTTTCTACTATTATCCCTCTGTTTCCTAGTCTTCCCAATTCTGCTTGTGCCACTCTATTTGGTAAAGCATGTGGTAAGCCCAAAACTTGATATTTACTAAGTTTGTACTCAGAACTTGTTTCAAAGATGCCATTGTCATATGTATGTCCACTACCATCTGAAAAAAGATCCCTTCTTAGTGTTGTTTGTATTGCCATTCAGCTATTTAGAGAAGACTTTCATTATGTTTATCAACCAGTGAAATTTCAAAATTCATTATTTTTTGTGCATTTTTGTAATGTCAATTCTTTCCCATGCTGCAAATCTGCTGGTGTTTTGTCTTACTTTAAAAGCGTTATTTTTTGTTTAATGATGTGTTCTGTTGAACAAAATGGTACACTATGCACATTTATCAATGGAAATTAATTGTTATTTTACACTAGTCATGTGTATGGCAAGGCATGGATAGGTAGAGTGAGACTGAAAAATTCAATGTCTTAGACAGGATTTGAACCATGTGTCTCCTGGTCTCCATCTGGTTGTTCTTAACCATTGAGTTACCATGGGAACACTCCAGCATCACATTAAATCTTCCAGCTAACATTTTTATGATGAACCACTAGATCATATATATCATGAGATGCATAGCTTTTGTGGCGACGTACTAGCTGTAGGTACTTAAGTCCCAGGCCTCATAGTTTAACCACTATTAGCTTAATTAATGGAAATTAATTGTTCTTCCACACTAGCCTTGTTTTAAGTACAACTAGATGGAGACTCGGAGATATGTGGTTCAAATCCCGGCTATGGCATTGAATTTTTCAGTCTCACTCTACCTACTGCAGATTTGTTTGTTTGCTTAAAATGTCTTAGATGTTCCTTTAATCTGGTTTGTAGATTTCCATTAGTTTTTCCTATGCCTATTTTATAACAGTTTTCACAGTCAATCTGGTAAATTTCTGATTTGGTGTAACATGCTTTAGTAGATGATGAAGTAAATTTCGGTAATTTTTGCATTCCAGTGTCATTAGAACCATCCTTACTCATACATACCTATGCATACCTTGAGAGAAACCTCATTGCTCAACCCTGAGCTACCCATATTATTCGTTACAAACTGTAGCATCAACATGGAACTGTGCGCCACCCATTTTATTGCTTCACTTTTTACTTTTAAAATTGTGTTGTTGGACTTTGTGACAGTGATGTGCACTAACAGTATAGTTAAATATTGAGTCAATTTTGACTGCATTGCTTACTTATTTAATAAGGTTTCAGGAAATATAAGCTCCCATTATCATTTCCTGACTGATTGGTGGTTGGTCTTGTTCCTTCCTTATTAAATAAATAAGTGATGTAGTGTCAAAATCGACAAAATAATTAATTAAATTCTGAGGTTGTGTTTGTTGCATGTGGATGCCTTTATGCTATATTCTAGGAACAGTATACACAATTCATTGAATTTTCTATGAATTTTTGGGTGGGACCGACCATGAATCTACTCTCTTTTTCAGTGAGATAACTCTGCTGTTGGTGTCCTCATTTTTTTTTTTTTTTTGTCCACTAAGTGTGCTGAATATATTCTGTGTGATTACCTTAAAAATGTATGCTATTCCCTGTTGCATTCTTTCTATGAGTGGTAAGTTTATCAGCTTGTAGAATATTGCATTTTGGTGATATTTAAGATCATAATTACTGATTTTTATGGAGTTGTCCAAATGAGTGGGTTTTCTGTATATCGAAATTCAGTTCTGTTAGTGGGTCCAATAATTTTGAGATCTAAAAAAAGTAGCAATATGTCTTTCTCTTTAAAAGGTAAATTTTCTAGCTGTCACTTGTTTACCTGTGTGTGTAATGAAAACAAATAAAACAAAAAAAGGGTATTTCATTTAGTAATTCATAGATTTTAAATAAAATCAGAATAAATGCATGTGTTTAAATATGCTGTACAAATCACTAAGAGCTAATCAATTTATTTTTATTTAAAAAATATTTTTAAAAAAATCATAAGAAGTATAGTATGCCGCACCTCAGAAGCAAAGCATTGCTCACCTGTCTAGATTGAGGGGTAGGTTTTGAAGCAGATGCATCCATTGCATGCCTATTTAAATTAACTCTTGTGAAAATTACTATTTATACAAGCAAAAATGGTAATTGTGGCAAAACTGACACTCAAGGAAAAAGTCAAGATGACAAAAAATGTATATTAAGTATTGTTTTAATACTTATCTCAATAGACTTGCCTTAATTGTTCATATTTGAATATAGTACTAAGAAAAATGTATAAAACCATTTATATTTTGTTCCCCTGTAAAATATATGCTATGTGACTAAATTTGTATTATAAGTTTTCAGTAACATTGAGTCATCTCCTGAGGGTATTATCTCTTCGAAACCCTTTAAACTCATTATTAGGCATTGTTATATAATAGTAATACAGGGACCTGAAATATACTCCTTCATTGCTCATATATGTGGTAGATTTTTCAATTATCTTGAAAATGTAGGCACTCTGCGTTCAGGTGATCTGCAATTTTTCAGGATGAATCCAAGTGAACAAATTTATGTAATGTGCTTTATAGCCGAGAAAAGCTACATATAAGTCACAGTGCATTTAAAGTTTATACATGTACATTATTTGTTACAGACTTGGAAAAATTAACCATCCTAAGTACAGTCAGTCTTATGTCAAAAAGAAGGCTGATTGTGGAAATTGGCTGTAAACCATAGCTGTTAGGATGTAGTACAAAGTATTCTGTATTACAATTCAGATGCATTGTACATAAAATATTTTAAAAGATTATATTTACACATACAAATACAAGTGAGTTAATTTAATATAATTGTCAGTAATGTTAATGTACAATCTTCTTTTTAACAAAATAAATATAAAGCAGAAAAGGAACATAATAAATAAATTTACTGAAAATGGTACACAGTGAAGCAAAAGAAAAATATGAGTAAAACTGAGTCAAAATTATCACTTACTTGTGTAGTACCTACATATGTTTTGCAGATGTTATCAAAAGCAGCCATGATGCAAGTTTCTGCAAAAAATATGTACTATGCAAATAAAAGTTAATGAAGCTCGAAGTTAATTTTCACTTAATTTTACTCAAATTCAGAAAAGAAATGCTTTATCCTGAGCGAAGTGTTTAAGTTATAAGTTTGGAAACACTTTAAATGAGTGATAGCACTTTTCTAATAGCAATATGTAACCATATCTTCTCGATACAGCACCCACATTTTAGTTAGTGATGACTAAGTAATACTATTTAATAGTTTATTCTCTATTTGGTAATTGCAATAAGCTCTGGAAGAAAAGCCTTTGTTAGTGTTAGGTTTTATAATTTGAATTTTTTAGAAAATATGTTACCACACAGAAACATAATGCAAGGAAATTTTGCTCAAGCTTCTCTTAAATTGTTTTTTTTTTTTTTCCTTTCTTTTCCAAACTATTTTGCATTGTATCTCTTAAACATAGTTAATAAAATAAAAATGAAATCTCCAGTTAGTATTGAAATTTATCTTTCGTGCAAACAGTGTATGCCTACACTGAAGATTTCAAAGGCTGCTAACCAACAGTTGAGCTTGCTTGCTAAATATGACTAGTTCTGGGCAGGTGGCCAAAGTAAAAGGAAGCATATTATGAAATACATGGTACTTACCTCCTAAGAATGTACTGGAAATATCCTTTTGCTTCTATGCACTTCTGACATCTGCAGCTAAAATGTTTATTGGCTCTGTGCAATTCATCTTCAGAAATTAAAGTTGTCAAAATTTACGTTGGAGAATGAATATTTTAACTTGCAAATATAATATGAGTATTTTAGTTGATTGATGAAAATTAATCATTTCTTCACACTAGCCATATATAGGCTAAGATTTTTGATAGATAGAGTCAACATGAAAAATTCAATGCCATGGCCGGGATTTTAACCACGGATCTCCTGGTTTCCATCTAGTCGCTCTAACCCATTGAGCTACCATGGCCAACGTGCTATCCTGACACTAAATTCTCCATTTGACTCATATATTTCCCCAGTAAACCATTGGGGGCTCTCGCATCTGAGATACACCATTTGTGGCGACTTGTAAGTACTTAAGTCCCAGGCTTCATCATTTAACTCTTATTATTTTAGTTAATTGATGAAAATTAAGAGTCAAATATATATATGAAATATATGAGTCAAATGGAGAATTTAGTGTCAGGATGGCACGTTGGCCATGGTAGCTCAATGGGTTAGAGCGACTGGACAGAAACCAGGAGATCCGTGGTTCACATCCCGGCCATGGCGTTGAATTTTTCATGTTGACTTTATAATATGAGTATTTTGTTGACAATGGACAGCTTTATCCAGTATATCGTATGGTGGTGTGTTAGATATAGAACTCACATATTTCCAAGCTCTCTGTTGATGAAACCTCCATCCCCAAACACAAAAGTCTTATCTTACAAATTATTCTCATACAAGTCAAGAATGTAGGTACGTTTTGTTACTTGTGTTTTAAACTTGTTCTACTTTAATTAAAATTATAAAGTCATTTTGGAGAATAAAAGATATTACTTTCCTGTAGAGATTAGTTCCTGCAAATTTTCATGCTGCATACTAATTTGAAAGATGCTGAACTTAAATATCTGATTTGATATTTATTAAACTATGTTTTTGAATTATGCTGTATGCAGCCACAAAACATTTTTCCAAATTGGGATTTTGTGTTCAGGGATCTCAAAATGGGAATTTCTGAAGAAGTAATATGTTTAAAATGGAGTGCAATACTTCCTCTATAGGAACATAAATGAAAAACAAAATTTACATGACTTTGTCTAGTCGCTCTTGTACAAAATATTCATAAAAACACTTATCTACTTTATGTTAATTGAAATAGACATTTGTAGAAATGTTGTATTACACATTTCCTTACAGGTACAATGGGATTAGGAGAATACACTAGGCTTAAGTGATAATCATCTTTTAAGAGCTGGTCCGTAAGTGATGGCTTTGAAATTCCATTCTCTTTGCATGCTCAGGACGTATAAAAAAATGACTTCCCATTTGAGAAAAGTGTTTAATTGGCAAATTCGAACAAATAACATCTTTAAAATAAAAATAGTTCGCTCGAAAAAGAAAAGAAAAAGTATTTGAGAAAAATTGTTCTAATAAAAGCTACATTTTTTGTATAGTAAGATTTTCTCTGTCTTTATGTTTTACTATTTATTGTAGAATTCATCAAGAATAAAGAGAACTTCTGAGGACATCTCCAGAAAATTTAAGAATTATTTTAATTTCTCATGCAAATATCTTAAATATATAATGTTTTAATCAAAATTGTTGGAGCCATTCTTCAAAAAATGTTCCATGTAAAGCATAGTCTGGGGTAGAAAAATTTTCTTAAAAATCTTTATCTTGCTTCCCTGGAACCTGCTGAGCATAAATACTGTTTGGTATTTAATCAAAATTCTGTTTTTGAGTTATGCTGGTCTCACACATACACATGCATGCACATATGCACTCATGCACACATGTACTGTTTTAGATTCAGGGAATCTCAAAACATGTATTTCTGGTGAAATCTTGGTATCAAAGTTAGAGAGTAATGCAATACTTTCCCTATCAGTGCAGAAACTAATAAATATTTAAATGAAATTAAAAAGAAATCAAATTTCTTGTAAGAGTGAAGAAAAGTAGAAAACATTTTGTAATTCTGTGAACTTTTAATCATGCAGAAGTTATGTTTTATATTTAGTATTCAGTTTTTTTTACACATAAAATAATATGAAATTATTTCATTATTGTACAAACAGTTGTGACAGTGTACTCAAGATAAATTATTTTAAGCAATTATTATATTTAGATATAATTTGTTACTTCTACCGCTCATAAATATTAAGTGCAAAAGAGGAAAGAACATTCATTCTGAAGCAAGTCACAAATGGTACCAGTGGCATTATTTCAATGAATATAATGAATGCACTGCATGCATTGTAGATTAATGAGCAGATTAACATTCACCTATAATTAAAATAGCATCATTCAAATGTCGGAGAAACAATAATAACCCTGAACTAAGAGGGAAGACAGTAATTCTGTTCCAAAGAAGCCTTTACTAGGCTCAGTACTAGATGGTGTGCTTTTGCGGTTTATGTTCTTTTAACAGCCTAAGCGAAATGTTAAGTTATTCTCATCACATAGCCTGCTATCATCACATGTTAAAAGAAATGGAGAAATGCATTCATCATATGTCAGTGCATTCAAAATGCAAATGTTTGAATGCATTTCAGTGAACTTTGTCATTGAATATTCAAATTATCGGTGATTCTAAAAATGATGTTATATTAAGCAAATTTAATAAATCTTTCAAATCATAAGAGTGATAAGTGAGAGTTAGTTAAAAGAGGGAGGAAACCTTTGCAAATCTTAAGATGGAGAGCAAAGTGAAGAACTTCATGCATACATTTAAATCAAAATTTTATAGAATGATAGTTTGGTAAGGGTTCCTAAACTTTGTGTAAGCTATTCTACTGGCTCCATTAGTAGTTAGGGAAGGATAAATTCGTTGGAATAGTAAGATCAGGTTTATTTGTGTATAGTGTAATAATGGAAATTGATCGTTCTTCCACACTAGCCGTGTGTAGGTTAAGGTTTGGATAGGTACAATCAGCATGATATTAAATTTCCATCAATTAACGCTAATAGTTGTTTAGCTATGAAACCTGGGTACTGGGAAAAATACGAGTCAGTTGGAGAATTTAATGTCATTCCGGCATGTTAACCATGACAGCTCAATGGTTAAGAGCAATCGGATAGAGACCAGGAGATCCGTACTTCAAATCCTGATTATGGCATTGAATTTTTTAGTCTGACTTTACCTAACCAAACGTTAGGCTACACACAACTAGTGTGGAAGAATGATCAATTTCCATCGACTAAACCTATTAGTGGTTTAACTATGAAATCTGGGACTAAGTACTTAAAGCATAGTAAGTCACCACAAACAGTGCATATCTTATTGTATATGAGAATCCCTAGTGGTTTACTGGGAAAAATGTGAGACAGTTGGAGAATTTAATGTCATGCTGGCATGTTGGTCATGGTAGCTCAACGGTTAAGAGCAACCAGATGGATACCGGCAGATACATGTTTAAATCCTGGCTAACACATTGAATTTTTCAGTCTGACTAACTATTCAAAGTGTATACAATTTCTATGTTTCATGCCTTTGCAATCTTTTCATGATATGCCACTAGATGACAACTATTATTTTTATAGAAGTCATACAAGGGTAAGGTGAGTGAAAGTAGGGAGGAATGTAGATTGTTTCATATCAGAAAGAGTAATAATAATTGGAGGCAGGATGAGGTGAAGTTAACACCTTAAAGGAAAGAGCTTCAAGGTTAACAGAAAAAAAGAAATAACTCAGTTCTTTTTGGTAACCCAAATGAGAACATTTAGACTCCATTTATTATTAACACTTATTTCATACAGTGCTAATAACTTATGTAAAAAGATTACATAACAAATAATTTGAAATTGTAAAGTATTAACAAATATCTAATGAATACTTTGCAACATGACAAAAAGAAGAAACAAATCAGCCAAAAAAAAAAAGAAACAGGAAAAATATAAAATAGAAATGGAAAATATATATATTGCTGTAAATATCACTCTGGTGGTTTCAACTCAGAATTTAATTTTACTAAGCATATAAAATATGGGCAACATATATCTTCAGTAAAAGAGGTTGAAACCTAATAAAACTTTGCTACAAGTATCATGAGCATAAAACAATATCTATTGGATTTATCAGAAATTGTATAACCTTATTTTAATAGTGCTCTATTTAATATCCACATGCTGGAGTATTTTAATACCTCTAAAATAGAATATGTAAAAAGTAGATGATTGCACTAACATCCAATTTATCTTGATTCTCAAAGAGCACATAATAAAAATATAATTTGTTAAGTCACAATAAGAAAGCTGTGTAGTACAAAATATTGCATTTCTCGATGTGCTACATGTCAGCCATAAGACATTTAAAACATTATAGGTACAAAAACTGATATACATGTAGATGCTGCCCTAAAACTATGGCATATTTGTTTCCAGTCATGAGGCACTAACATAGCAGCCTGTATTTGCGTCCAAGCAGCCATTTGGTTTTTGTTACTCTACAGATATTTTCATCTCTAATAAATTAAGTTCTTTTTATTATTTTTTCTCAGTATTATATTGTAACCTCTGGCCCCATCCATAGGAACATTTCCTCAAACAATGAACTACAACAGTCACTTAAATCTGAAACATGCAACTATTTATTAAATATTTAATAAATGTTTGCAATCCAGTTTATTTTAATTCAAGTTTTGCATAAAATTGAATTCATTTTTCTAAACACTCTAAGACAACAAATATTAGTAATTTGTTGTAATCAGACCTTTTCCAAATTCTTTTGTTAAATAATATTATTGCTTTATACTGAAAAAGTGAATAATTAAATGTCTTGGTGTTTTTTAACTTTAAAATTATATGGCTGAATATTTAAGTTCACACTCTGCAAATGGATAATACAGTGAGAGCTGCAGTAGCTTTGTGTACAAAGGCTAAGTCTTTTTGATAAAGCGAGTTGATTGTAGGCCCGATGGTGCATGGCACAAGGGTGCGCAGAGGTGCAACAAAGAGTAGTTTTCTGTTAATTAGTTCTGTGCAATGGGGATCAGTTTCTCTCCTTCCAGTGCTGGCAAAGGAGCTTCAACTGTCAGTACGCCATCCTTGCTGAGAGAGGACTTGATGGTCTCTGGATTTGTTCCCTTTGGCAACATAAACTCTCTGTTGTACTCCCGGTACACGGATTTGCTTTCTGACTTCTCCTCATGCTTTGCATGTACCTGAAAATACAATTGACACATGTAGAATTGCTTGCAAATATATTAACTTCACAAAATCTTGAACTAAATAAAAGAAAAGTACAATGTGTTTCTTTCACACATTATATTTCTCTTCATTCATGAAATGCCTATAAAAATAGTTTCATTGCATGTTTTGTTGTAGATAACAAGCGAATACAGGAAGCTAATGTGATAAATCTTCAAAAAGCAGTAACTCTATGCTGACTTTAAAATTCGATACTCTGTTAGACTTGCTGGAAATGAAAGGGTGGTAATTTAGCACTTAAAAAAATTATATGTTTGAAAATTCAAACCAGTACCAAAGATATCTTGGATAGAATCGCTTGTCTTAAATTGTGTTTTAATGAATTTATATTTTGTTGCACAGTAAATTGTTGTCTTTCTCTTATGGCTTACCAGTTGATATAAAACAATTTTAAATTAAAGATATTCAAAGGATTTTTGCAGGAAATTCAAGATATGTAATTCATTAATCATTTAAACACTTGCAATGTGTGCTATTTGAATCAAAATTGCTAGAACCATTTTTACGAAAATAATGAAAAATGTTCAGTTTTCGTTCCTAGGAGGTAATCCATGAGAATTGTGCTTAATTTTATATATTATTTCGTCTAACTCTTAAAGTATATCTGCGCCGGTTCTTGAGCTGTTTCTTGTGCAAGTGCAACACAGACAAAATTAGGTAAACTGCCCCACAATGGCAAAGATCTATAAATGGCCGAGCACCCTGATTTATTCTTCTAGGCTGTACATATAGTACAGGAGATAATAGTTAATGTGATTATTCCGTTCATCTTTCGGTCATTTTTACCTTTTTAGGATAATTGCATTTAATTAAAAATTGATTTTAGATGCGCCTTTAGTTTCAATCAACGCCATCTTTCACAATAATGTCATTAGAACAAGTGAAAATGCAATTATCGCACCTAATGCTCAACTGTTTTTAGAGGCGACTTAAATTGTGTACGCTCTGAATGGAGGAAAGTCAATTCTCGGTGTGGTCCCGCGAATGGAATCAGTATGTAAGTACCTGCTTATATTAAACTGAATAATAATACAAATTAAGCATTAATACCGCTTGTGGCATTCTGTAATGTAAGTAAATTTCCTATTTTATTATTAAATGCTCAGTTCACAAACGTTGCATCGCTGCTCCCTCTTCCAACTGTTTCCAAGTTCCTTGAATTGATTTTATAAATTATATTTATGTGGAAAGACAAATGCAATAAGATAAAACCTAATGTAGTTCTAATTAGTACCTCTAAAACTATAAAAAGGGTCATCATATGCAATTCTCGATCTCAACTACTTTGGGGAGTTTTTAGAATAAACACTTTGGAACAAACAACATTTTCCCGCCGTTTTAAATACGCCCAACTGTGGTGGAAGGCGACGTTAATGAGGACCAGCTGTCATAATGTTCTGTCTCCCGCACGTCACAGTCTAGCCAGAGTAGACTGGCAGTGTGGCAACCTTGCTTGCTGCGAAATTCCATTGGTGTCGTCCGTGTTCGCCCATTCAAATTTCGGCACGGTTTGTACTTATATAAAGCTCTTGGTCCGTACTTTTCGCCATGTGGGTTCTCGAGATTTTGTATTTGCTTTCCTGCATCTGTCAGTGGTTTACTTTTAATCATCTCAAATATGCACTGAAATGAAACTGCACTTTTCAACAATTTAAATGTCAAAATTCACCATGTCTAATAACTTAATAAACCTAATACACAAGAAAAGTAAAATTTCAAATGACTTCTATGAGTTAATTGACATGTATCTTTAGTAATCAGCCTCTGAAGAAACTAATTGTTCTGAAATTCTTGATAAAGTTGTTTGTATATTTGTATTATTTTCTTTTATTAGTTTTAGAACTATTTAGGCTAAATTGCAATGTTAACTGTACTTATAACATCTGTAGTCATTAGATAATTTTATTTTATCCATGGTCTTGCGAGCTACGAATTCACAGATATATTTCTTAAAGAGAAAATAAAAATTCTAATGAGATTTAATTACACATTTTCCTAATGAAACAAAGATATGATGAAATAAAGTATATCAATATAATACAAATACAAGTGTGGCGAAAAAGAGGCTCATGATTACATTTGTATGAACTATTATTATTATTATTATTATTATTATTATTATTATTATTATTATTATTATTATTATTATTATTATTATTATTATTATTATTATTATTATTATTATTATTATTATTATAGTAAATTCTGACTCGGGAAACGCAAGCATTTTTATGAGTCCCCGCCGTGCTTTATCTAACGATTGTTTCCGCGGTGTTTGAGAAGAAGAAGAAAAAAAAAAAAGAACTTTGCATGCTGATTTTCGCAATTGTCGCCTTCATTTGTTCAAGCAATTTTTTTTCTTTGCACGTCTAGCCAAACACTCCAGATAATCTTGGCACAGATCAATGACTATTATACGGCCAAGGACAATCCATATTCAGTAATGACATTGATCGCAGCACTCGTCTTTCTTGATTCCGTAACCAATTCAATTAAATCTGTGCAATACCTCCATGCCAACGGCTTTAATTGGTGTCTTATCCAGTATACACTTCATTAATGAAGTTTTAAGTAACCACTCACGTACTTTGTCGCATTTCTCTTGCATATATAGTAAAATCATACGATCCTCTACTATATAGCTAGACTAGAACCATGAAGCTATTGGTGGCATTTGTTACTATAAAACACCAACTAGGGTCGGTTTAAGTAACTATTTTGTTTTTTACGACGCTCTCAATTTGCCAGGATCATACCAGGCTGCCGATGTACCGGAATACCGGAATTTTGTCCTGAGGAGTTCCTTTACATGCCAGTAAATCTACTGACATAGGACTGTCGCTTTTAAGCACATTTAAAAACCAATCCGAGCATCTGTTGACAGGCCGAGGACAGCCCGAGATGTGATAGTCGTATACCTGCACTATTTAGATTGGGCTTGAGCACTTAGTGATGGGTGTGAATGACTTAGGGGAAAAGAGCAGGGGCAGCAATTTTACTCCTCAATGGCGACAGTCTCTGGTGCAACGCTTGATCGTCCAGACCAAGTTTGAACCGATGACCTTGGAGTTAGTAGACCAGCGCCTAACCAGCTGCGTTCGATAGCTCGGTTTGTCCATCAGTCTTTTTAATCCTTCCGTTGTACGCTTGAAAGAACTCACGAATCGAAATTTAAGAGTAGTCATTAGCATATTTGAAATAAACTGTGCAAAATAAGGGTGGTTTACATAAATGTGAAATGTGTAGTGTTTAACGCCCGCTTTTACTACATACGGCACCGCAGGCGGTGACACTGATGATGCATGAGATGAAGATGGAGCACCGGTGGAATGAGATGGCGGGGGAAACCGGAGGTCCCGGAGAAAACCCGCCCCAACGCCGTGTTGTCCACCACGAATCTCACTTTGCGGTCGCCTGGGATCGAACCCGGTGGTTTACATAAAGAACCTACGGAAAACGAAAGATATTTAAGTGAGCCGTTGCAGATACGGATTATTCCACAACAGTTTTGGTGAAATCCATACAAAACTAAACATGGAAATTTTCCGAACCATTTACGATTTTTATACGAAGTAGAGATTTTGCAAGTGTTTGAAGAATATTGGTACTGAATTAAGAGTAGTGTATATAGAGGGCATTAACAGAGAAACTATTAATCATAATATGTTTTACTGTGATACTGCATTATTTACGCCATAAAGCACACATACCTGACTTTTATATCCGGCATAATTTGCATATTTGTTAAAAGTTTTTCAATTGTAGGCCTGGAACTGGTCATATCGACAATTTTAACGACACTTGCTTACTCTGGGTATTTGTGATGAGGTATGACAAGGTTCGTAGAACTTACTTTGCACTTGACTAGGAAGATCTTTTGTGCGGAGCGCCCCTAGGAGGGAGGGGTGAATTGAGAGGAAAGGGGTGGTCGGCCCACAACAGCAGAGGCCAGGGTCCCTATAGTTTACAGGCTGAAACTCCCCGGTGGTTGCCAATACATCCGACTCATTGGGGGTGGTGGAGTGACCGCCCCCGGTCCGAAAGTTTGTGGAGAAAATTTTCCTTGCCATGCAGAGCCGAAGCACCCAAGCTGGATGAAAGGTGACGTGAAATAAGAAGTTGCGCGAAACTGAGGAACAGTAAATTCAGGGGATGTAATATGTCGGCCGCAGAAATCGAACCCACAATTTCCCGTATGTGAGTCGCCATACAGCAATGCCACCTCGTTCGGTCTGGATATTAATTTATCTTGCGTTATGCTTATTTTAATGTGAAAAATTCCCAATTCACTTCCGAATTCATACATCAACAAACCGTGGTGATTATTAGGGAATGATTCTAACAAAATAAATATTTCTCCACCCCACTCGGTAATCGAACTCTGGCTTAAGAACCACGCTAGACACTCGTCCGTAGACGTGAACAGAACAATGTGCAACTTTATTATTGCATACACTTCAGGCGGCGCCAACATTGATCAAATTGCGGATATCCGAAAGCGATCACTCATTCGAAAGTTCCATTTCTCTAAACTTACAGCGTTCTATGCAATCTTCAAGCGTGGGATGCCTTCCTCCAAGGTGTGCGGACTGGTCTGCTTCATATTCAAGAACGTCCTAGTTCGAATCCTAGTTAGAGTGAGCTATCTTATGAGGCTTTTTTCTTGGACTTTCCCTGAAAAGATGAATATCGGGTAATTCAAGCTGTTGGTATATTCAATTTGGCGTTTCAAACATCGGCCAGTATGGCCTAAGCGATTAAATGACTTCAGACCGAATAAAAGGAAATTAAAACACATGTAATAGACCATTTACATGCACCTAGTACGACGGTACGTGTAATATGTACGTGGAATAATACTTGGCTCAGAAACCCATTGAGGCAAGTTAGATTCGTCTGTCGACATTAGCGTCTGCCAAACTTATTTTAAGGTCATAACCACAAGACAGTAACCTACATGCTAGCTGCGACTATTTTAAATTATGCCATGTATTTCAACTCTAGAATGACCTCAAACAATCATGGTCATCTGTCGCTGCAATTCTCTTGTTTGCTGCCCTCTCCCGTTTATAGAGCCCCTTTAATTTTAAAACTTTTTTCCCCCAAGGAAGAGAGTATCTGGGAAAACGCCTTATCACTCCAACTGAGATTCCAACTTCGATTCGTTGAATTTCTAGGTAATCATGCTACCCATTTCACCACGGAGACGGACAAGTGAAGAATGGGAATGAAATCTTGTCCCAGTTCATTGCGTGGTTTATTAGCACTGAAGTATAAGAACTCTGGCTCGAGAGCTCATTCTCCCACACAAATATTTTCTTACACAGTGCAGTAAGTGAAGTGCGACATATTCTCCACGAATGTATTGCATGCAATGTGGAACAATGAAATTATTAACATTCATCTTTGAATAAAATAGCCCGTTTAAATGGCAGAGGAATCAACAAAACCCCACGAACTAAGAGAGAAACCTATGAATTCTGTTGCAAGGAAGCGTCTATATGCTGAATGCGGATGGTGTGCTTGTGTGGGCTTAGCTCTAACAGCCTAGGCGAGGTGTTGAGGTATTTTCACTATATAGCCTCCTGTTAGGTAACATCAGAGAATCTATAAGATACGAAGAAATGTATGCACCGCGTGCCACTGCATTCAAGGTGTGAACAGCGTTTGTGTAGTGCATTTCAGTGAATTTTGTCCTTGGATATTAAATTAATGAACGATTCTGTAAAAGGTGTTATATTAATCATATTTAATACATATTTAATTGCATTAATTAAGTGATAAGTTAGAGCTAGTTAACAAGGAGACCTACTCCACATTTGAAAAACAAAATGAATAATTTTGTGTGTAAATTCAACTCTGAACTCTCTATATAGGTAGTTTGGCTATATATAGGGCTCTGATACGTTGTGTAAAAGCTCTTCTGCTGGCCGTATTTGGAAGGATAGTAACAATACCGGTTCAGGTTATTCTTCTATAATATATATAATTCCGATGTTTCATGTGGAATGCCTTTTAAGTATTTTCAGAACACGTCACTATGGCCTCCCGGACGTAAGTATGCAAGTAACCATCAACCTAAAACACGTTCAGCTGGAACAAAGAGTCGTCCTTGGTGATGAATTATCTGACTTTTGTAAGGACACGTGCTTAACCTTTCGACCTTGCTTGAACCTCATCCCCGCAAGGGATTTTGGAAAACGCCACTTTTTGCTCTTAAAAAAGAGCTACTTCTTTATCATTTTCATCTAAGTTATGGACATCAACCTTTAAAATCCCATATTGATTTGTGTATACATTTCTGCGGTAGTCGCCTTGAGGCTGAAAGGGAACACTGTCATAAATCTACGGATACGCCTATTTTGTGCAATGGTAGTACTTCTGCCCTATTCCGGAGGTCTTGAGCTCAAATCTGGTTTGGTAAATTGTTTAAACCTATAAGAACCCTCCACTCGGCGTTTTCTCTTACTATAAAAGACAAAACTGCATTTCTGTAGCCCTCGAGCTCATTTGAGTCATTCGAATTATTTAATTCACCATCAATATGACTTGATATAAGCACACCAAGTTTACAATCAATAATTAAAAAAACTGCTTATTGGAATAAGTTTACGTAAGTGATTATAATTCATAAAATTAGCTCAAATTAGCCAAATTTTGCATAAATACAAAGTGAGTAAAAAGTATGGAACAATGTTTGTAAGTTTGTTGTTATAGGTTTGTGAAGTGATATTCTTTTAGAAAAGCTGTAAGATATATTATTATGACTGTGATTAGGGCGTCATGGCAACACTTTTTTTCTTCACTTTTTTGGCCCTCAGATCTCGGAACATACAGGTAGATGCTTTTTAGATTGGCATTGCAGTCTATGGCGAGTAGATGAATGTGGTTTCCTTCCACTGATAATAGAACATCAAAAGCTTTATCACTATCTGTAACTCGTTTTGGCCTTCCAGACTGACTTATTTTTAACACTTCCAGTTTCATTGATTTTTGCTATAAAAAAAAAGTAGAATGAGTAACCCATCGTTCTGAATGCCTTTCATTAAACAAGATACAAACCTCTTCTTAAGTCCTCCTCCTATCACCATATTCGATCATCATTAGTATTTCAATTCGTTATCTTTCTGTAGGTTGTACCATGACTACTTTCAAGAAGATTTTGCAATGAAGTAAGCATTGTTGTCGTTATTAACTTAGCTTTTGTCTGTATTTGTTGAATCCAATGCCACATATTGGAAGTAGCCTACTGTATTGTTTAATTCAAAACCTACTCAATTTGAAGTACTGATGCGTTTTCGTTTGCTCAGTACACATGCAGTAAGGTCCTAATAAATTTAAATTGCGGTTTGAAAGGATATTTGTTTGTACGTTCTGAGACTTGAGGCCAGGAGGAGTGCAGAGAAAAGAAATGTTACCATTAGAAGAAAAAAAAAGGTCACATCCTTTATTTGTAATCATAGTAACATGAGGTCATGTTGATATATTACAGTTTTTTGTAAAAAAATATCACTTCATAGAGTTGCAACAGCGGGGTTACAGGCATTGTTCCCTGCTTTTTTTTTTTTTTTTTTTTAATTTACGTCCTCCAACGCTAAGTCATATCGGACGATGAATGGAATGGGTGAAATGATGCTCAAATGAGCCCGGAGTCCATGGAGCTTAGAGTTGCCCGACATTAGTCTTTCAGGATAAGGGAAAACCCCGGAAAAAAACCTTATCCAGGTAACTCACCCTGGCCGATATTCGAACTCGGGACCTCTTGAACGTGAGGCAGACATGCTACCACCACGCTACCGAGGCGGGCTCCCATGCTTTTTACTCAACCAGTATATCTACAAAACGTGCTAGTTTAAAATTCACGATGCTTGAATTTATTTACACAGCTATATTTTGAATGGAAAAAAAGAACAGCGTACCTATATTAAATATATTAATACTAAATTTGTAGCCATTTTTGAGGAAATAAATTAAACATTGAACTTGTGAAAGATAGTTGGAGTTTGAGGATTTTCTCCAAAATGTTCGCGTAGTATTCTTAGAAGATGCGGTTAAAATAGAATTAGTATTCTTAGAAGATGCTGTTAAAACAGTATTTATATATTTAAACAAATTTTCGTTTTTGAGTTTTGCTGCTCACACACACGCGCACACACATACATACACACATACGCGTGTGCAGATCTTTTGCTAAAAATGCTTTAGGATTCAAAGAGCTTCTTTCAGTACAATAATTTCAATTTCGAATGTTTTTGGTAGAATGCAAGATTTTCTACAGATAGGTATAGAAAAAGTAAAATGATGTTAACCTGTTCCCCATCTCCTTAACAGATCGGTTTACGGCGTTCCCTTCCATACGGAAGACCGAATGTGATCCGCAGTTCGCGGTTTGGATAGTCCGGTTTTAAAATGTTCTCCTTGTACTGAAGCCAGTACATTTATGTTGCGAAACCAAATAGGTGTGTTTGAAGGGACATTTGGCAGACAAGTGATATGTAGCTTGACAGCAAGACGCTGGTAACGAAATGCGAGCTCTGGGGGTTTCCTACTGTTCTGGAACCTTCCCAAGTGTGAAAGTTTATGCAGGAGTTTTATAGGCACAGACCCGGCCACACTGTTTGGACTCCTTAATGAAGTTTAATATGAGGGTTCTTTGTGAGAGCTTCTGTTTTTAGCACACCAAAGGCACCAGCAGCACAGTTTGTTCGTCCAAGAAACAGTTTTGTTCACATTAACTGTTCCTAATCAGCAGGGACGCTCAGGCGGTAATGCTTCGAGTCCCGCATTCGATTTCGATCCTTCATTACTGATCAGTCTGATTATTTTTTTCTCGCAGTTTATCTTGGTCACAAGGCGAATATTGGGTTGGTTATTTTCCTTTCCGTCACTTTATCCCTCCATTTCTTCAGGATCTGAAGTGTCGGCGAAGGGCGATTGTGAAGCAGCCGTATGGTGGAATTTTGCTGTTCTCGGTATACGGGTGGCACGGGGGAGGGCGTTGTCGAGCCTGGCGGCTCCGCTGAGATAAATCTTTAGTGCACATTATGCTCACGACCCTTGCCTGGATTGTTCACACCCGTTGTGCACGTGCATCCTCTTCCCGTGTCTGTTTTTCTATAGATTAGCCTTAGTGTGTAACTCCTCTAGTTATATTTTACCGACATCTCTTAAATATGTATGTCTTATACTGTAACCGATTAGCAGCTACTCGGTTTAACTGCAAGGGTTTTACTTATAAGATGCAGTATAATGCTTTTCCCCATTCATTTGTGTGACGCTTTTATCTGTTGACATAATTTTATCAGCTGTTTCAGGTTTGAAACAACTGTGTATTCCCATTAAGTTGTTTACGTTGTTTCATTGCACTTTAAAAATGAAACACACTGATATCCAGCATTTTTGCTATCAGACACTGTGGAAGATTAATAATTTTCAACAGAAAAATCCATACCCACCAGTCCGCACACATAACAACATGCTGCAGAGCAAAAAACCGCGCTTTTCTGTAGCGTTTAACAACAGTTTTTACTACATGATGAAATGAAGGAGCGCCGGTGGAATGAGATGCAAGGGGAAACCGGTCCACCCTGAAGAAACTCGTCCCTAACAGCTTTGTCCACCCAAATTTCACTTGCAGTCGCCTAGGATCGAACCCGGGCCACTTTGGTGAGAGTCGAGTGGTCTAACCGCTCGGCCACGGCGCGGCCTTAAAATTGTGCTTGAATAATAATATCTTTCTAAACCAATGTGGATATCAACATTTTAATTCTTATTTCTCGTGTTTCTATTTATAACTTTTACACACATACTAGCAATACTTCCATTTACTGACTCCATTTAATTAAATCAAATGAAACTCAAGACCATTTCAAGAAAGAAACCTGTTATTGTGACATTTCACTGGATCTGTAACGTACTGCTGTAAACGTCCCCATAAAATGACATAACTGTGCAACATACCTAAATTAGCGCAATTTGAATGCAAGCCCTTCTCGGAAATTCATATATTCTGAAGTAGTTGCTATAAATATACATTTGCTTAACAGTCTTGGCCACGATAATTTTGTAGAAAGAGTCAAAAGGGGGTCGTGACGTTTTCTTTCACGATGGGAGGGGCACGTTTTAAATACTCTCGTAATGCTGACCAACTTCAATGAAATGCTTCTCCCACAGGCTTGTTCTTCCTACCTAATCACGTCACAGCAAGCTCGCCTACTCAGCTTCGTACAGACTCTCCCAATATGGTCACAGATGGCTATAATCGCCTCAGACTCACTGAACTGGTTGTTACCTCGCGTTTTCTCTTCTTGCATCAACTACCATACTGCCCTTACTTGAGTCTCACCATTTAAGTCTCATGCCAACAATCAGGACTAATTTGTGAATAATGTCACTTGTAATTTGACATTTTTGCCATAAAATCCTGCTGTAGAGGACTAGGATGATTAACAATCTGTACCAATCATTTTATGTTTTTCTTTATTCTGCCTGTATGATTTCTATCTATACGTGCTTACTCGTATGAATGGTTACAATTCCTGGCGCCCTTCACACCACAAATTGCCTGTAACAATGATGTTTTAATCCTGTACCCTGAGATGTTGCTTTATTAGGGTCTTTCACTCTTCAGTGATGCACTGTATTCTGTTCTGACATCATATTGGATTTTACCAATCATTCTCCTGCAAGTAACAAGTTCTCATCGCGTTTATTATCTCTGCAAATTGTTTTTGCTCGTCCATCGTGACCATTGTGGATTATCCTTGGTCATATTCTCTTCTCTCTTTCATTACATAACACCAGAGGGTTCGCGTCTCGGTTCATTTAATTACTCCCTCTTCTATGTCCTTCAGCAGTCTTAAGTCTTCATTTCTTTTCTCCAATAGACACCCTGGCTTCTCGTTAAAGTTGTACACTTCCACAGCTTAAAGCTTAGATTTCTGTACTTCAAAAGTGTCCATATATCGACCTAAGTATCAATATCCTTTGAAGAAACCTTTTTTTTTATCTCGAGACATAAGAGTATAAAGTACGGCGACATAGTTTTATTAATCATGAGCGATAAGAAACAAAATAATTTACGTCTTAACTGAAAGTGTAACAACTAATATGGAAAAACGCAAACTTTTACAGGGAGCACTTTGAAGATGCCTGAAGACAAGGAATCATTAGATTTTAGGGCGGTATACATCTTTTGCACTATTACTACACTTTGATGGGATTCTCCAAGAACAAATGGGTACTGCGCATTTTAAATAAAATAATTATTTCAAAGAACACTAATAGCTTTTCCAAAGAGAGATTTAGTAATGACGAGAAAAACTCCCAGAACGTCATTGGATCGTCACATATATTCACTTTGATTGCAGCAATGCACAAACGCCAGCACTATACTGAATTTTAAAACATATCTATATCTGGAAAAGTGGAAAGGCTCTACTATTCCCCTTACTCACCGGTTCTTCTCGTTTGATACCAGTCTGAAAGATACTCTCGTACACCTTCAAACTCGGCAATGCAAAGAAACATGAACAATTTAGATTGCAGAATGTTGAAACGTAGTTCTTCGATTTCTTGTTTCTTGATAGCGTTTTAAAGGTAACAGGCATAGAAACTTTTAAGCTGTAGGGTTCAAGACACCTATGTTAAATCTATGGTCAATACAATGAATGTAAACAATGTCATAAGGAACTGAAGGAATGTAAACCCAGTCTGCTGAATACTATCTGCAAATACAACAGACTGACAAGACATGCGCGTGCCCGCCTCGGTAGCGTAGATGGTAGCGTGTCTGTCTCACGTTCAAGAGGTCCGAGTTCGAATCTCAGTCAGGGTGAATTACCTGTATAAGGTTTTTCCGGAGGTTTTCCTTATCCTTACGGACGAATGTCGGGTAGCTCTAATCTCCATGGACCCTGGACACATTTGGGCATCATTTCACCCATTTCATTCAACGTTGGAGGACGTAAAATTAAAAAAAAAAAAAAAAAAAAAAGACATGCGGGTGATTTGTAACCCGTGACGCTAACCAAAGTCCAATAATAGTTCAACTTCATTCCCTTTGGTCCTGGATTCATTACTTAGAAATTAATATAGTATATGATTATTAACATGTTGATAGCGTACAGAATGAGTTCAACTTTGTTGTTCTTATGGATAAGGAATAAGGAAATTTGCAACTCAATTTCTAGATTTTACTTTCATTCCTGCCCTGAAACGTTTTAAGAAGTGCGTTGCGCCTCTCAATATCTCCTCGTAATAAGCCCAACACAAGGTTATGCAACTGTTTTCTACTTGTTTCCAATTAAAAATCCCATGGCTCTTTAACTGGGCTCGACTTCCATCCACAGGTATTATTAACAGCCACGTAACCTCCAAGTTGGATGTACGCCAAATCTTCGCGAGGTTGCATTTACTTAGCCAAGTAGGTTCATCTCAAGGTCAAACCGAATGGCAGTTCTGATGGATTAGCTTATTCTTGTACCATGGTATTCAAAAAATCTCTTAAGCGATTATGTAGCTTCATTGTGCTCGACAGCATAAAATGTAACCTTTCTCCAGATTCTTAAAGCTAGGAAATAGATGGTGACTCAAGCGGAAGCTAAGAATGACATAATCCTTGACCTTTGACGGTGATTTAGCACGCAGTGTGGTTAGCAATACAGTGTATATATTTCATTACTGTTCTAGAACCAACCATGCCTTTAACTGCGCTACGTGTTCCACAAAACTCTGCGTAACCACACGTATTTCCATTATCTTCAGAACTTAAATCTTAATGGACTCTTCGTGTTCAGTTATTCAAAATGCATTTCTATTTTGTAATAATGGGGGCTTTGGAACCAATTAAGGTACTCAGGTGAATTTATGTATTCTGATTGACAATGTATATTGCAGTGCAAATTTTACAAATGCTTTGTTAGTGTTGTCCCGTCAAGCTAACGCTTTGTTGAACTGTAGTATAATGATTTAAGAGAATACAATCAGTGAAACGTTAACCAATAATTGTTGTGGAAGATGTTGAAGTTCAAGTTGTGAGGATCCACTGCAATAACACCAAAATCGCAGTGATGAAAATGTCCCATTTCACATCATAGAAATGCTCTGATCTGCCTCACAACGGATCGTGATTTCATGGTTACAACTATTGTTGCAGTCTTCAACGATTCTTTAATTACAAGACGAACCTTCACAAGAAGCCTTGTAAAACAAAAGATGTTTGACAATAGTTAAGTACCTATACTGTTCTTTTAGGAGGTTAACGTAAATATTTACTCTTGGAAAATTTATGATGGGAGATCCGAGTAATAATAATAATTAATAATAACAATAATAAGTAAAAGTTAGCACCCCAGTGGCGCCGCTCAGATAACAGCACAGCAGATACAAGTATTAAAGAATGCAAGTTACATGTATTAACATTGGTTAATTGGCATTTTCTAACTTTGATCCCTCTTGTAACTATTTGTATTCATAACATTCCGAAGTAATTGCATGTGAGTTTCCTGGTTCATTGAAAAGATTCTTCAGAAGCAACGAAACGTGGCGACTTCCTGCTATGAGTCAGGCATTCACATGTCATTGAGATGCACAGTAGTGTCCTCAAACTGCCCTCCGTGGATGTCAATGCAAGGTCACATTTAGGCGTAACAGTGTTTACTGACTGGTAATAACAGCTATCCATTACGAAGCGAGTTAGGTAATAGGTTCTGGAAACATCTCGGTACGATAATTGAGAGCAACAATGCTTGCAATTGATTACGAGTATCCAATTCGGGTCAAATAGCTTTAGAAATGTGGACACTTAGTTGTCTGTTTACTTTGTAGGCTTCCGCAATGAAACATGATTTCCAAATTCGCGTATCGGAACAATATAATTCTTAGTAATAATAAATGCTTTCATTATAGTTTAAGGCTTATGAAAAGTGCACAAATCGTTAGGTTATAAAGAAATTAATGTGTTTCAGCTCTTTGGTTTGAATATTTCAGAAACTTCATTCATCTGTCTGTAAGCATATATGACATTAGTAATATGGGCATTGAAATTCAGTAGCAGGAGCATGTTGTCTCAACAGTGGTGAAAGATTGTCTATTAGACCAGCAACCGTTATCGATGAATTTACTGTTTAACATAATAAATCCTTAGTTTTTTAAATATCGCCTTAAAGCTGTGCAAACATTGATTGCTTATGGCCGATGCAGGCATTCAGTCGATGAATTAATTCTTAACTTTTGATGTGTCTACCAGTTCCCCCTCTCTATATGCGAGAAGGAAGCTTAGTAAAGGAAGGAAACAAAACATATGCAATCCTTTTGCTGATTGAAACAATTACTCTATACTCAAAGGTAAATTTAAACTGAACTTATGCCACTATTTTTTCCCTTACTGATAAGAGAGCTAAAGAAGCTACTGAAGAACTAACTTACCAGAAGCTTGTTGTCCACAGTCTTGACCACGATCTCCTCAGGTTGGTACTGGCTCACGTCGAAACGCAATTTGAGCATTTTGTTTTCGCCCTCATCCTGGATCAATGGAGAATTGAGACCATCTAGCCATGTTCTCACTTCACCTTTCTGTGCTCCTCCGTCTGTCGTGCTCGAAGACGTTGTGGAGGATGTGCTGTAAGAATTAATTTTTATTCAAGTCTTGGTAACATTGTGCTAGTAATAAAACATAAAATAACATTTATAGAAAGCATCGAAGGAAAAAAGAAGTGCTGATAAAGTCAATAACTGCAGTGATTAGTGCTATATAAGCGGTGAATAAGACTTAAAAATACTAGCCTTTTAGCGAAAGCACAAAAAACTGTCAAGCATAAGTAGAAAAAGATTATCTATATATTACATTGGAGGAATTACACGAGTATTAAGTTTATAGTCCCAGAAGAGCAAAGCATTTCCTGTCCATTGCTCACAGAGAATGTTAAGGGCAAATTTTATTTTAAGAAAATTGGCAAGCAAATGGGACTCGCATGCTAAAGCTTTAGTTGGAAGACTTTTTTTTACTTGGCATTTTATAGAGAATGCTCGTTGTCTATAATATAACATGCTCTGTCAAACCAGGCATATATTAGGCATTCGAGGGTTGTTTAATAAGTGATGACAACTCTGTTACACCTTCAAGTTACTTCAAAGTAAATCTGCAACAATACGTTTGAACACTATTCGCGTGGCCCACCTTCCTGATCCAGGGTTTTCTAGGGAAAATGAGAGGGTCATTATATGCCCCGAATTCTCTAGACTTTATTTCACATCACTCCTAATTTCACTTCGCCTTTAGATCTGGTTGGCTAAGCGTCGACGGAATGGAAGGGAATTTATTCTCTCTAAATCCTTATCCTTCGGATTGTGGGAGGTCTGTGAGCTTCGGGCCCACTAGGGGATATGTAAGACCGCAGGGAGGGAGGAGAAACAATTGTATGAGCCTCCACTTGGGAGTATACATCGTTAACTGTTATGGAATCTGCCATGATCTGTCATGTATCTTCAATTCCGGCTACCCTTAGTAGCGCCTCACTTTACTTTCAGGCCGGATGTGCCCCATTAGGTGCAGATTTCATAGATGGAAGTGCTAAGTCCACCATTGAATTAGCTATAGAGGAATGTACTCAACATTCGCATCAAATTGGACCCGACTCCTGGGAGAGGCTGAAAATAATCAAAAGGAAACGGAAATCATGGAGGTTTTTTGGCGCGGCTCGTTTATGTTCCTATGTGAACAGGGTACAATGTTTCTTTTAACTAGGAGCATTTCTACATACTACGTGGAGAATAAACCTGCTCTCAACTACCTTGGAACACGGGGTTTAACAATATAACCACCCGCTGTATCTATCGGTATAAAATATCTACACAGATTTTCAAACGTTTTGGATTTGCTCCCTTGTCTTGTGTTCGAAATATATAACATAGTGGTCAAGCCTTATTAAACGCCCCTCATTCAAATAAGAAAGAACAACGTTCCTATAATTACAATTACATCATTATTCTGTGGTTAAAGAGACAGTTTTCATTTGCAAGTACAGATTATGTAACACCGCTATTGTTACTTGCACATGTTTATCGAGGTATATTGGGTTAGATTTCAACAGCAGCTTCGATAATTATTGTTCCCACCATTCCATTGACGTTGGCATTTCTGTTGTAACGTGTGAAAACGCCTTGTATTCATAAAAGAAACCCATCCACATTTGCCCACCAATTCAGAACCTTTTTTTTCTTTAAGGGTTTCAACATTTTTGACAGCGAATGTGACTTTATCGTTATCTCTTTTGGCTGGATGTTTTGAAAGACATTTTAATGAAAACAGAGCATGTTATATATAGATTATGGACCATGTAAAGCTAACAGAAGCTATTGTTAAGCTTTAAAAATTGACTAATCAAGCGTTTTCACTATAGCAAACACTTTAGAAACCATACGACGAGTTGAAGAACAAAGTTAATTTAATGCATTGCAGTAAACATACAAAAAGAATTTAGAAAAAGAAAACAATAGAGATTTACTATTAAGATAGCATTTTTATAAGCTAACCAGTGAAATAGAAATTGCCATCTTCAAATAGTGTAACTAAAAGTTTACTTTATTTTTTTAAGTTGTGGTTATATTGGTTGATTACAATGCTTATAGGTGCTCTTTCCTCCAACTCATATCCGAACTCTCAATAAGTATAGATACAAATGATTATCTATTACTGCACATAAACATAAAAGAACAAGAAAACAAAAGAAGAGGCGATGGAACAGTTAATGGAATAAGAATATATTATTCATCATATTTGTAGTTTGCTACTTCTGTGATCTTGTGCAAAACATTGCTACAGGGCTTCTTTATACGTATTGAATATAATTTACAATCTTAAGGCTACAAGATACTTAATAATACATGTGCCAGAGAATCGAACCAGAAGCTCTCATTAGACTTTTGGTTTTACTATGCAGCAAAATGTTTCTACTCGCCCACAGTTGTACTCTGTTCTAGCTAACAACGGATAAGAAAGCTGTTCTGGTTTGACTCCCTTGTCATTATTATTTGAAAGCACCAGCACCTGTGAAAACGTGTGAAGCCATCCGATGGAGGCAAGTCCGTCCCTTCCTTCCAAGAAGACTTAGTCTCCGTGGTGTGCGAGTGCCGGCTGCAAGCACACACAGTGGGCACAAGACAGGAAAGACAGTGTTGTTAGACAGATAAAGACAGTTAACGTTACTAGTCAGACATCTCAAAATTAATCTACACATGGACAGAAGAAAAAAGCAGAAGGCAAATTAATATCGTTAATTCACAGCAAACATGTTACAGTGTAGACAAATATTTGAGTCTAATGCAGCAAATGTGCGTGTGTAAGTGCAGTTGATTGCATTTTTAACTAGTTGTTTCCTCTGTGAACCCCAGAACGTTTTTGTTAGAGTAGCAGAAAAGGAGCCTAATTCTGCTGTCGCAAGGAACATATACATTGTGTCCAGCTGCTGCGGTCTCATTCAGAGATGTTAAATTTATCACTAAACCTGGCATACAACACACAATTTCTCTCTTGCTGAAGTTTTCTCACTATCAGTTTTCTGTATAGGGTTCCCAAACCTATCACACCATTGAGCTACTATATGTGTGTAAATCCAAGAGCTAAACGAGGAACTTGGGCCTTTTCAACTCATCCGAAAAACTCTCGGAGTGGGTTGTTCCCAGAGCTGTGACGCCAATCCTGCCGGGCCCAGCAATCTCAAGGTATTATCAGATATTTTGAGATATGAAAATTCAGTTCATTAGGTTTCTGCTGATAAAAGTCATTCAAATCATCACTTACTGGTTTTACTTTTAATTCTATGCTTACTATTTGTTCCTTCTTCATCCAATAGTTTTTTTTCGAGGGGAAGATCGCCCTGCATTTATTACCTAACTTGTATTTTACTTACCGAGAGTAAGTTTCTGATTGATTTTAAATAATCGATTTTCGTGTCTTTCTGTATGTAACCCTCTGTTCAGAAATGTTGATGCAATTATCTAATTTATAGGCAGCAACATGTGGCATGCTATTTTCCAAAGTAAATAGTTTTTATACAGTTTCTAAGTGTTCGTTCAGTAATTACGTGCATATAGCAACGTTGTATATGTCTTCTTTAAGATAATCCGTAGCAGCTCATCATTTTATGCATTTATCATGTGATTACAAGTTTTGCGACAGCTAGACCCCTTTCTTGTTACCTTAAAGTTGTAACTTTCCTGGTCACTTTTCAGTAATTCATAAAAAAACTCGATAATTAAGTTCATCATTTTGTGAAAGTAATGTTAAATCTGCCTAATGTCTGTTCAGCTTTATGGAACCACTTAGTGGTGTGGATCAGGCGTGCAACAAGGGATTGTGCCGACAATGCAACAGCATTTCTGACGCACTATGGCGCGCTAACACAGCAGTTTCTAAGAATATTTTAGGATGTGTTAATTCTGCCTTACCTACTCGAAGCCATAAATAACTACTGGCAGAAACATGGTATGAAGGCGCGGTTCACTCATTCCCTGACCGTGTCCATTTAAATGTTGAACTTGAGGGCGGGTCTGCACCTAATTTCGTGACACAGCCGTGCGCACTTCCGGTGATGCCGGCGAGTATACCTCGTCATTTCCATAAGCCCCACGTTGCTATTGTATCACCGAGGATCGAAAAAGACGCAGAAATGATTTCAGTACGTACAATATGAGTATTGCATATCTCTGGTTGCAAGACAAATTATACAAAGGAGGAGAATACAGATCTTCCATTTAACCCGGAGAGAATTGCTGTTCGCATAGATCTTTATTAAAACATTGTGAATGAGTAGGTATATTTATAATGCTGGATAAGAGTAGACAGCCAATGGACCATATGGCAAATAGTTTATAGATATGTAACCAGTTTCTTTCTTCACAATTTCCGTAGATAAAACTTAGTAAGACTTTAGATTATTTTCCAGA
This sequence comes from Mantis religiosa, assembly GCA_030765055.1. Taxonomy (NCBI): domain Eukaryota; kingdom Metazoa; phylum Arthropoda; class Insecta; order Mantodea; family Mantidae; genus Mantis; species Mantis religiosa. The sequence goes on from CM060959.1 coordinate 68,188,553, forward strand.
AAGTAATATTCAATTAAAAAAAGTGTTCACGCCGCTCGAATGAGCTTTGAAATGGACAACATACGATTCATAGGAACCCTATATTCAAATGATGGCCAATGATGTTTCAGCATTAGACGGCATAAAGAGCTGCAAACTGCCTTAGGATGATTGAATTGCTTTTGAAGGTAAACAGTCCATTTTCTTTTTTGTACTTTGATTAGTACGGTTCGTTTCTAGATGCCTTAGCGCTCGGTATTCTGCTAACTTTTGTACGAGGGGACCAATTTTGAATTACCCGTATGACCGACAATGAGGAGCTTTCGTCTGCTGTGATGCTTTGTATGGAGTGCATGCAACCATGAAATCTTTGAGAAAAAATTAGGTGATATTCGGCAAACCACATCTAGCGGCAACAATATAAAAATGACTTGCTGATCACATAAACAACTTAATTACTGTAATGACCATGATTTTCTGGGAGGATGGAGGCTGAGAATACAACGGCCGTATGGTGCTATGTGACTCAATCAAGCTATTATGGTTCTTGACATTCCTCTAGGTATACATGTAATATTAATTTCAAGACCTGCAGTAATGGACATCTGATGTACATGATATGATTTTTGGAAGTTGCTCTTGTTCTGAGGTTTATTTTTCTTGTATTGACTACGACACTGCATTCTTATTTCACAACATTCTTGTGTATCAAACTATTTGCTAAGATTGATAGAAAGGTGTGACTTAAATACACGATTGTAATTAAAAATAAACTGAATTGCAAACTCCCTTATAAGATGTATGCTAACAGACCTTCCAATTGATACATTACAAACATTACTCCGCCATTAGAACAAAACTGAAATAATTTACAAGTCTAGGTACTAGCAGTAGATTTCTGAGAGGAGAATCTTTGGCTCTCACTATAAAGCATAACACATTTAATAATTCTCGACTACAGGTGCATAATTACTCTTTTAGAGTAAAAGTAATTTACATTGTGACAGGAACTTTCAAGTCGAATGCTACAATTCCAGCACTAAATGTTACAATACAGCTGCTTTCATCGTTTTACACCAAAATGAATTAAAGGAATCTTATTTCAAGTTTGTGAAAATACGCGCTTTTAGAGCCCTCGCATTTCAACTGTTAATCTCAGTCTTCCGGAACAATCGACCATCGTATCATCAACCCAACCTTCAAAATCTAAATATCTTAATACATCCGGTTTTAATAGCTGGGTTGCATTAATGAGCGAGTTTTGATGATTTTCTCAACAACATTCTTGAAAGTGAAGACTGTATTTAGCAAGAAACTGCGAAAATTACAAAATCCTGACTTAAAACCGATGTGCATAGACTCAGAAATTATTAATAAAGTGAATTCCTAAATAGACAAAGCATTGCTTGACCAATAAAGTGATGCTTTTCCATACCCTAAACTTGGAATGTACACTGCTTTAAAATTTGAGATCATTTTCGAAATATTGCATTTTAGGACATCTCTGCAGAAATTTCAAGATGTTCCTTGAAGCGGAGTCTCCATAGATCTGAAACATTTGACTGATGACATAACTATGTTTGAGAGTGATGGATGACTAATATCAAGGCAGAGCAACGATCTTACGGGAAGAGCGTGGTATAAGTTCATCGTCACTTTGAAGCAGTAAGAATGATAGGATATCTCGAAGGAATATAGATAATGTGATTGTACAAGATAACACGACGGAATTGATATTACTTTGAATGCACATGTGAGACTAAATGTGGCATTTCGAGACCCTTATAATACTAGACACCTAGCAAATTCGATCCAGCTTTATACCATTATGTCACAGTCAAATTCTGAGAACGACTGCTCCACACTGTCAAAGAATGCCTTCCCTAATATGGCGAATGACCATGGAAGCTTTCACTATCTGATGAAACAGTCATGTGGGAGTCCACATCGGAACTAACAGCAATCTTCCACGTGGGATGTGTGGGTTTTATGTTTAGTCTAGGGATTTATTCATTTAAAAATAGCTTTATGTATGTCTACTTACTAGCAATTTTGTAGGATGAAGCCAAATCAACAATTAATACCTTTATCTTAAAGATGTACACGGAAACTTCACGCCTAAACCATTGTCCAGGATTTTACAACTTTTTACAATCGCCGGCTAACAAGTAAACAAATGTCTCAAAATGCTGGGTTAATAAACGCGTGCAATAAATACCGTAGCTATAACTTATGTAGCTTCTTGTATAAATACATTATACAGGAAAATATATAAGCTAATGTGTTAAAAAAAGTGAAGTTCCTAAACGTGGAATGGCATGTTTTCCTGTCACTGAGGGATTAAAACAGGAACACAGAACTAGGAAAGAACTGTAGGAAGCGAGAAGAAGACGTAGGTATTTCTTCTGTAGTGAATGAGATCCTATACATGTAGAACTTGTATCCCTTCATCGTAAATAAACCCCGAATGGTGAATTACCCTATGCATAGCATTGTACACTGTGGGCAATGTGGGAGGATGGATGTTGTAACCTGGTTTCAAGCGCACAAGTATAACTTACCGGTTTACATACCTGGTTGCAGAGGTAGGAAAAAATAACCTAACCATTCTAAAAGACAACAAAAGGTCCTATTATATAGACGCAAAATAATAGTGGCCTAAATTTGCATGGTAACTCAGATACTATTATAACCGCTTCCAAAGTTAACCTTTGGCTGTAGAATGCGATGCGTCAGTGCAGCAGTTAGAAGTAAAACATAGGATCCGTTTTGGAATATTTAATCTTTAGTACAATGCATGCTGATATAGGACGATTACAACGATAATTATTTTATGGACATATGTACCATATGTGTATTGTTGTTAACAATGCGTTACGAATTCTTGCGTGCTTGATAGAGGAGTGTGCAGAATGAAGGGGAACATTCTTCCTATACTCTATGAAAGGAACGGAGATTCACGACTTGATGCGAAAGAAACCGGCCTCCCTCCTTTACATGCATAACCAAGTCCTCTTTTATGCGAGTTTATTAATCTAATATGACCATCAGCGCTTGAATACGAGCGGTATAAACCTACAACACTGGCTCAAATCCAACCGACTCCCATAAATCACTTCACACTGTCAGATTAGTGTCCTAAATTACACGTTTAGGAACTTAATTATTAATTCACTATAGACCTGGCTTACATCAGCAAATTATTGAATACGGCCCAAGCCATAGTATCATGCATCTACTATAAATACAACCGAACATTCGAAAACCAAAATATTACACAACAAAAACCGCCAGAACATGTAAACTTACTTTAATCTGTAGCTGATTATGTACTTGAATTGAAAAGTGAACTTACAAATCTCGAGTTACCGCGATCTTGTTAAGGTAACTGTATGCTAAAAGTTTCACTTCTGTCAAGCCACTTGAGGTGTTAATTTAGCCACAAAAGCGGGGAAGGGAGGAGAAATCAGCCGCAAGGATATTCCGATTACTCGTTTTGTAAGGGAGAGAATGGCAATACAAAACTAAAAACAAGTGCCTAGTTGAGTATAAATAATCTGTGGGTCCTTTCTAGAAAGAAATACATGGAAACAAAGTTTCGCTTATTTTTCTTTACGTAAGACGAACTCGAAGTGTAGGTTCGTTCTTTAACTTGCTTTGGCTTTTGTGTGCTGTGCCGTTTATCCCTTTTGTTAGTACACTGTAATATTTCCAGAATAGCTACATGGTGTACCTTCCTTAGGGTCTAGTTTTTCTGGATCTTTGGGAACAAAAACAGTTGAAGTAGTCATGAATTCAAAGGCCTTAGGTATACACCACTGAGCGGGAAATAGTAAGGAAAAGACCAGCGTTACGCGATATTTTTATGACCCCTTAAAACTATTTCAATATAGAATTGAACTTCGATTTTGTACTGTTTTACATAAAGTTAGTTTTAGGTTACAGAGCACTTTTCTTTACTGCTTATTGCTAAGTAGCATAGGTCCTATATGTCATTCATACATAGAATAGAAAACATCTAGCCGTTAGCTAGCCCGAGAAACAAGCTCGTTGAAGATAAGGAAACGTTAGAAATGAATGGCTGACATAAATTCCTTTTTGCTGTACATTACATAACTCCAAATTTCATATTAATGTACTCAAATACGCCAATTAGAGGATATTCAAAGTATTGTTGAAGCACGTTGAAGTAAAACAAATTTATAGGCATGCAGTTTCCAAATAAATCGCCCATTTCCAAACCGCCTGCCTCAGTAGGTAGGTAGCGTGTCTGTCTCACGTTCAAGAGGTCCCGAGTTCGAATCTCGGTCAGGGTGAGTTATCTGGACAAGGTTTTTCCAGGGTTTTTCCTTATCCTGAAAGACGAATGTCGGGTAACTCTAAGCTCTATGGACCCTGGGCTCATTTGAGCATCATTTCACCCATTCCATTCATCGTTCGATATGACTTAACGTTGGAGGACGTAAAATCTATATAAAAAAGAAATTCCAAACCGCGTTAACTCCATCAAAATCCAAGTTGATTTAGCGATGCCATCTTACATATGAGATCGACCACACTTTAGTGAGAATTAAGAAAACAGTTGAATTACCGATAGATTTCGAAAAATGTTGGTATTTTTTAACATTTACAAATTCGTATTTTTGCATACATAATATAATAAATAATTAAAAACTAAAGGATTCATATGTTCTTTACAAAATAATTTAATATCAGGTTTTGCAGTAGATAATGCAACCTTAAATCGAATTTTCACTTTTCATTTTCTGTAATAGTTCATTTATTATTTTTAAACCAAACAACTGCTAAGTTAAAGTATTCTTAAAATTCTATTCCGAAACACAATTGTAAGTCAGAAGCAAAACCAAGTAAAATTCAGGGTATTTTTCATCGCATGATTTATTTGTATATATGTTACTGTTTGAGAATGGAGACACATTCTGATTAGCATCGAAGAAATGATCAAACTTTGGCATAAATATATGAGAATGTGTTAAAAGTATGAGAATTTTATTTTATTGATACCGATACGAGTTTTTTAAAGATCTATTTACAGTTCCTGGAACTTTGAGGCGACGCAAGACAAGGATAGTATGCATACTCATTAAATGTGGATACTGTCTCCCTTCGTTAATAGAGTGGTTTCAGCTGTAGTATAGAAATAATTCCGTTACACGAAAGCGATGGGCACAGAATCAAGTAGGGACACCAGGATATGCCAAGCGCCTACGAGCAGTCTACAGATTCCGACCCAAGTAGGTTTTCCTGGCATTTTTACAACTTATCGTTACGAGAGAATCGACAAGGTCTCAACGAGGCAGGTGTGAATTTTATAAGGTGCAGCTTTCGTTTGTGTCAGTCATACTGGAACAAGCGCACGCGTTTTTGCAAATACACTTCAGCTGTCATCGGCTAACGCAGAGAGCCATAAAATATTCCCAGGCTCACAGTTGTCGACGTGGTTGAGCGCGCCGACTTTTTTTTTTTTTTTTTTGCCCGAGGTTGCGGGTTTGATTCTGGCTAGGGCACTTTAAGGGTGCTTAAACATGACAGTTTCAAGTACTTCTACAACTTCCATGGTGACAATGATATGAGCCTAGCATCGTCACTTTTATTATTAATATTATTATTATTATTATTATTATTATTATTATTATTATTATTATTATTATTATTATTATTATTATTATTATTATTATTATTATTATTATTATTATTATTATTATTATTATTATTATTATTATTATTATTATTATTATTATTATTATTATTATTATTATTATTATTATTATTATTATTATTATTATTATTATTATTATTATTATTATTATTGTTATTGTTATTGTTATTGTTATTGTTATTGTTATTGTTATTGTTATTATTATTGTTGTTATTGTTATTGTTATTGTTATTGTTATTGTTATTGTTATTGTTATTATTATTATTATTATTATTATTATTATTATTATTATTATTATTATTATTATTATGATCATCATCATCATCATCATCATCATTATTATTATTATTATTATTATTATTATTATTATTATTATTATTATTATTATTATTATTATTATTATTATTATTATTATTATTATTATTATTATTATTATTATTATTATTATTATTATTATTATTATTATTATTATTATTATTATTATTATTATTATTATTATTATTATTATTATTATTATTATTATTATTATTATTTTTATTATTATTATTATTATTATTATTATTATTATTATGATCATCATCATCATCATCATCATCATCATCATCATTATTATTATTATTATTATTATTATTATTATTATTATTATTATTATTATTATTATTATTATTATTATTATTATTATTATTATTATTATTATTATTATTATTATTATTATTATTATTATTATTATTATTATTATTATTATTATTATTATGTAGCGTCAAAAATGTCAGGTAAAAACTTCATCATCAGATGGCGAAAATTATTGTATGAGCATTATCACTTCCTATCTCCACATAAAACCTTTTAAGTCGCGTAATGAACAGGTCATCCCGCTTTTCTATGGAATAGCATCATAGCTATCGTTGAAGCATTCCTATTAAGAAAAGCCATCATACAAACAGACGTACATATTCCTTTCTGACTAGAATCTAATTAAAAATATGGAGACTAAGTAGCAATGTTTGCAGAGGCGTTGAACAACCTCTGGTGTAAGATGGGAGTGTTGCTGCATTCATCAAGGACACTGCAACACTAACGACATTCTGCAGAGGCACATCAAGCGATAGTAGTTGAAGAAAGCATTGTTGTTGCGATGTTCTAGTGAAAATGTACGGGAATAGACCTATAAAATTGTTGTATAAGATAATAGAGAAAGTTGAACTACAAATAAATACTGATCCTTTGTGGGCTGCCCGCCCTGCTTTACTCCTCACGACAACCTGCCCCGCACTCTTGGGGCTAATTCTTCTGGAAGAGTCTCGAATTACGAATTAGGTATTTAAGGACGTGACGGCTCGCAAAGAATGAGTTGTGAAACATTGTTGTGAAATGAGAGACAGCTGAAAGTGTTGTAACGAGTTTTTTTTTTTTTTTTTTTTTTTTTTTTTTTTTTTTTTTTTGCCTTCGGTAAAATCCCATATGGCCATGGGGCTAATTTACAGTTATGGTTTGTGTGTGACAAGCGTACTTGGAGTTACTAACCAACATATATGATGTCCCCTTTACTTGGCTTTGCCTGGGATATGTTTTCGATGCATTAAATTTTCGTACATAATAATTCAAGAATAACTCAACAGTATGATTTGTGATGAAAGAAAACGCAATACCATTTTGTTCCCACAGCCTCTTCGCTAGTAATAACTGCCACTAGGTCGAAAGAGCAAAACCAGATGAAAGCAGTTTGTGCACGCTCTTGTATAGTAGTTATAGCCCTAATAATTGCAGTTATGTGAGTATGTATGTAGGCCAGTGTTCTCTCGGTCTATAATTTGGCATGTAATGTATCAGATGACAAAGTGTATTAACTACTTAGCGCTCGTTATGTAATTACAATACCCCATCATTATCACATTCAGTTACAGTACGCTTATCCTACAATGAGGTACCGCCACTCTCTTTATAAGTGTCAAACACAATTATCTGAATTACATGTATGAACTATTGTTATTGTTGTTATTATTATTGCATCTAATAATTAAGCGAATATATTTTATGCTAAAACTGAAAGAAAGAAGGGAAGAAAGAAAGAAACAGAATAACCCTTCAAATAATTTTCAGCCTTAGTTCACAATACTACATTTGGCAAATAAAATAGGAAGGAAACCTTGAATTTCAATCAAATGTGACTGTCCCTGCTACCAATTTATCATTTTCCACGGTAGCAGAGACAAAACAATTAACAGACATGGCCCCTATGTTAAAAAATACCAGATACAGGATAAAAGGAAAATTTATTATAGTTCTCTTCATGTTATGGTTTGATGCTTCACATAAGCTATGTAAGAGAGGAAGGCTTGGATAATACCAACTTAAAAAGCACTACCCCAGAGCAGAGAATCGAACCAGGGCTCTCAGCCAGGAACGAACCCGTTGAGCTATCCTGAAACCTAGTAAAATTAATTTTTAATGAGCAAGATATATTTAAATTTATCATTTTAATTTTTACAATAAATGTTCTGAAAAAAAAAAGGAATAAAAGAGAAGCGAAGGGCACACTTCAATAACTGTTTTTAAAACGAATATGAAGGCAGTGGTGATTCGAACTTTGGTGTCTTCTGTGCTAGATACCTATTTAAAATCGCTCGGCTATCAGTAAATAATGAAACATAGAGGACTGGTGATGACAGAATGGAGTACAGATTTACGCGCAGAAATTCTAGTGTGAATTACTGCGAGTGAATAAAACTTAGACAAACGTCCGCTTTTCCGCTATTCCAACGACATACAAAACAGAAATCCAAAGAAACAAGGCAAAGTATTGGTTAACCACAGTCATACTTAGACATTAGATTTCAATTAAGGTTGAAGATTAATTTTACCTAGTCTGCATACTGTACTTCAATTACGTAATAGTCTAACCAAACTATTCTGCACAAAATAAAAATAACCTGTGACATAAACACAATAATTTGCAATAAAACTAATTCCACCATGGCTCAGTGGTAATGTTTTGGCTCGCTTATGTGAACAGTTGCGGTTAAAATGCATATCCCACCATCCTTGATGGGATTTATCCCGATAATTTATGTTAAGTTACATTGCCAATTAAATCTTGTGAAAAACTTATCAGAAACAGTAATTTTATAATAAAAATGTAGAAAATATCGCTATGTACGAACAATGAATATTAAGTCCTGTTTTCCTTCTTCTCTAAAACGTATTACATTCAATTTCACTGACGATTCTTGCTTCACTCACTTCACTCCGCACCTTTAAAGGCCTTGGGGACGTTTGGTGAACACGAAGAAAATGATTTCATTATGTTAAAGACTCTCTGGCAACTATTTCTTCAAAATACGTAGCTCATATTGCTGCATGACAAGACACAACGTACAAACATCAAAGCATTCATTGCAAATGTGCTTGACGTATGCATTTGCAGAGTAATAATAAATGGTTTCCAGACCCATTATGCTTGTCTTAAAAAGGTACTTTTTATCTATTACGGACGTCATCCACAAAGTTTTGTTGGCGCAAGTATTCAGTCGTTTGTTTGCCCGTCTACATTTATTTCAACTTGGTTGACATTTATTTTCGTTGCGTGAAATTCTTAGAAAACGCGAAAATAGTAAATTACCCATCCAGTGGCGTTCGGAGTTAGTTCAAACATACATACAGGGATATTCTTTCGTGGTAGCATGGTTTTAGATTTAGTTCACAGATTTGCTTACTTGTCATTCATTTTATTTATTATTTTCACGTATACAGTTAACGTAGATAAATCGGTGAGGTTTAATGATTGCTTCTCAGACATTGGTTGCTTTGTTTCTCCGCTCTGAAATGTAATCTTCGGATGCATGGTGTCGCAAGTAACTTTTAACTAAGTTCAAAACAAAATTTTCAGTTTGAGGACATTTGTAATGTCAACTGGGTGAAGGATTGTGGAAACGTAGAGTCAGACTGAAAAATGCAATGCCATAGCCGGGATTTCAACCACGGATCTTCTGGTTTCCGTCCAGCCGCTCTGCCATTGAGCTACTATGGCCAACGTGCCGATTGACCTAATAGAGGTTAACTATAAAACCCGGGCCTTAAAGTACTTACACGATGTAAGTCGCCATTAAGGTAGTTGTCTCATGTGTTTATGAGAACTCCTAAGTGGTTTACCGGGAAAATACGAGTCAGTTGGAGAATTTAATGTCATATCGGCACGTTGGCCATAGTAGCACAATGGTAGAGCGGCTGGACGGAAACCAGAAGATCCGTGGTTCAAATCCCGGCTATGGCATTAAATTTTTCAGTCTGACTCTACGTTTCCACAATTTAGCCTACACACGGCCAGTGTGAAAGAACAAATAATTTCCATGGGTGAAGGAGTGTTTTTCAACTGCCATTGCCAATGCATGATCTTGGAGAAGCAGGGATCTTTCCCTACAGAAGGTGTTCTGCTGAAAGAAGATAACGGTGACTCACAAACTGCCTCTACAAAAATCGTGTATTCCTTCAGGACAGCCATGTTTTGCTTAATGTCTGCTGTTACAAATGACTACCAGATTTTCCAGCAGTTTGTTATTTTCATCTAATAACATATTTTGCATGTTTCTGACCATCATTTGTGGCGGAATGCTTCGAATTGATGCCTATTTTCATCAAAGCTACATTTTTAAGTCACTCTGACCCCATAAACCTGACAGCGATACTTGAAATTTGGCCAGATAAGTAGGAAGGGTAGTCATTATGGTAGTCATTCGTTTCCGATAAAATGTGTCAGCTGGAAAATTGTGCATCGACGACCGGTTTTTGTGTGAAGGAGTGTACGTTACGCAACAGGCGGTGCCAATTTGGCAGGGATAAGACGCCCACCCGTCGGTGTATTTCTGACTCAGGAATGGGAGGTTTTCTCGAGCTTTCGATGCCGTTCCATAGGCGAGACACACTACCTCCATCAGCGCCGTCATCTTCACACTCTACAGACAATGCTTGCTTGATTTCGTTTTCAACGGTTCCGCTACATTTCCCTACTTATGGTACACCAAATCCAAACTTTTAACTCGTCAAAAACGGGTTTAAGACAAATCAATTTGTCCTATAACTTGGATAAAAAAGGAAATCTATGCTGAATCAGTTGAACATTTACATTCTGTTTAAAAATTGGTTACGATACAAGTACGACGTTTATTTTCCAGAGAGAATGTACAATTTTCAGTGTACGATATTTAAAAGAAACAAAACAAAAAAATCGAAGTTAGAGAACAAGATAGATAAAGTCAACATGAAAAATCCTGGCCATGGAATTGAATTTTTCATGTTGACTCTATCTATCAAAAACCTTAGCATATATATGGCTAGTGAGAAGAAATGATTAATTTCCATCAATTAACTAAAATAGAGAACAAGATGTTTAATGTTGCTAAATTAGGACTAAAATTGACCATTTATGAATTTATTTTAGTATAAAGCTGATACTGAATCTATAATATAGACAGTATATTGCCAACCTAAATGGGTGCCCGCCTCGGTAGCGTAGATGGTAGCGTGTCTACATTACGTTCAAGAGGTCCCAAGTTCGAATCTCAGTCAGGGTGAGTTACCTGGATAAGGTTTTTCCGGGGTTTTCCCTTATCCTTCAAGACGAATGTCGGTTAACTCTAAGCTCCATGGACCCTGGACTCATTTGAGCATCATTTCACCCGAGTCATTCATCGTCCGATATGACTTAACGTTGGAGGACGTAAATTACAAAAAAAAAAAAAAAAAACTAAATGGGCACTTAAATTTTTAGTAGTGTTATGGAATAAGAATGAATAAATTTCTAAATTCTTTTCCTTTGGAAAAGAGGCAATTTCCGTTACAGAAACTGATATACAATAATAATTAAAAACTTTAAGGGTGTAATGAAAATCCACAAAAAATAAAGTGTGATTGAATGAAAACATCTTTAGTGAACAATAATTTATTATGTCTAATCTCAAAACAAAGTAAGTACCTACTTTTAAATGTCTAGATTTGTATTCTGTTTTACGACGGTAAAAATTGTAGTGGAAAAATTAGAGAAATTTTAAAGTTGATAAATTTTATAAACTGTTTTATATGTTCGTGAGTTACAAAAAGAGAATAAGAGTTCATTTTTTAACATTTTGAACCAACGGATTTTCATTTGTCTATTAAATCATTTAAGAGGAATGTTCGTATTATCCAAATTACTAACATGTATCGAAAACTAACATCTGATGGAAACTTTGAAATTAATATAAAATTGGGACTATTTATAGAAATTATGGCATCAAGAATAATCCTAATATTAATAAAATATCCAAAGTATGAACAATGCAAGTGCATAAATATATTAACATCTTGAGAACTGCAGTACACGCTTTAAATTGCAAAGACGAAAGAAAATTAAAGAAAGAAAAGCCACAAATGACAGATTAAAAAATAACATCTATAGATGTGCTAGTTATGTGTGAATATATTATATTATTTTCTAATCTGTATACATGTATTAGTTTTGCGTAAGGAGAAAGATAAACGATTCCTTGTTAAAATACGTTTTCTCCTCCAGGGTATCTGGAAAATGAATAAATAGAATAAATAAGCTTTCGAGAAAACGGCGATGCAAATAGAATGAATATGCTTGGTTCTAGCGAATGAATCATCACTTCGAAATGTAGTGGTGGGCGCCAGAAACAAAAGCAAGTCAATTAGGCGCAGTTTAGAATAGGTGCCAGAGGGCATTTGAGGAGTAGTGCTATTTTATGCCAACGTAAAACCGCACATTTCTTACGCTCATTATTGATGTTAACATGATCCAAATTATTTGCACGTTCCCTTAAATTACAAATGTGTGTGAAAGATCAGACTAAACACTTGGACTTTTCTTTCTACAAATTGTCTACCCACATTCTTCCTACACCTTGTGAATCACGTCTTTCCAAATACGAGAATGACTAATTGACGAGAGTTAGGTTATTCTTTGGGTCACTAATTACGCCATGGAAGTCTTTTCTAAGGGAAGTACCGATACACAACACAGAATTTCACTTCGAGGTCAGTGAACCGACTTTGTTGTCACGACAGTAGAAGAATATTCTACAGTAAAACTAATATTTCTGTCAAAGTTTTAACGTGTTTCACGAATCGCATGTTGGATAGCATTTGTACATCATGCGACGTGAATAAGGCACGATATTTAGAAGACCATGTGTCTGTCAAGAATATTTTCATATTCTTTTGTCCGTTTGTTCACTAATATTTAAAGTTTTTCTTTAGATTCTATTATTTTTGTTTCTATAAATTCAGGATCATTTTCAGAAGTGTGAAAATAATCAGATTTAAGTAGTCTTTTACTCCGTAGTTACACTTAGTTAATTTTACATTAATTTTATTAACAACCAACTGAAACATATTTATTTTGTGTGCATGACTTTCCATAACATCTCTTCAAGGTAGGTATGAAAACTGCTGTGTTGCATACAAAAATTCGGTGGCTAGATTCCGAGGAATCCATGTTTTGAGACTCCTTGATAACTAACAAGTTCTGATCCATAACATAGTGGATTGCTATCAACTGGATGCGAGCGGAGAGGATCTATCGTTTAATTTTTTTTTTTAATTTACGTCCTCCAACGTTAAGTCATATCGTATGATGCATGAAATGTGCGAAAAGATGCTCAAATGAGCCCATTGTCCATAGAGGCTAGAGTTACCCTACATTCGTCTTTGAGGATAAGGGAAAACCCAGGTAAAACCTTAACCCCACTCACCCTGACCGAGATTCGAACTCGGGGACTCTTGAACGTGAGTCAAACACGCTACCATCTACGCTACCGAAGTAGGCAAATAAGTATAGTCACTCAGCATTATGATATATTTATGGATCTACGATAGGTAGCAATCTGTAGGTTATAAAAATCAAAATTCCGATTAGGAGAAACATGGGGCTAATTGCTTACCACATCATCTTTCACTATCGTTTGGTAGACTACAGATCTATCATGCGGGCATAGGTTGGTAGCACTAATACAGATTATTATTGAAAAAACTAACGAAAAATTATTCTTTTTTTTTTTTTTCAAAAACACTTTTAACAACTTTATTAAAATATACTGAGCTGGAAAAAAGATATTCGGCAGGAATTCGAAGTAGGTTTCTGTCCATCTCTAATTTACGAAATATATACAAGATGCCTTCAAGATGAAGACGACTTAATAGGCCTTTTTCATGGAAGCTATGTACTTTATTACTCATCCTAATATCATAAACTTATGTCAATTTAATCATAATTGTTTTCATTATTTTAATAAAATGAAAAGTAGGGAACAATTTTCCAAATAAATACGCAGATTTAGGCAACTTTCTTGAAAATTTTTGTCTAGCGTGCCTTGGGTAGTCTCTGACTCAAACATAAAATGTTTGTTTATTAGATGTTCCACTTTTTTAAGTCACGTTCATATACAAACCGATTCTGATGTCTTTTTGTAAAAATGGTTGGGGCGGAGGAATTGAGTGGACTTCTAAACGTATATTTCCCATGAAAACTCGATATTGAGATACTTATATTACAGTTAGGTTGTAGAGAATTATAGCATTAAAACTAGTCCAATTTTAAACTTATTTCACACTTGTATTAATTAGCTCGATTTTGGTCAGAACGTGGATTATGTTGAATTAAAATAAAACGATACCAGAAGTTGGGCTGAGACAGATGGTGACTCGAAACATTTCAAGGCTTTTAAGTCCTAAGGGGATGCAAATTATTGCCCACAAGAAGTCATTTGTAGCTATGAAGTTGTATAGTGTTACTTCCGGGCGCTCATTAGAGCGACGAATTCCCCAGTCATAATTATTACTGACAAAAAAACACGTGGTACGCTTTCAGCTTGTTCCATCTTCTAATCCCATATCCGATCTTTTTTCTTCTCCCCTTGGGTCGTTATTCCCACATTTCCCAAGGGAGCTATGCTTCACAATATAGATAACTCTCCCCTTCATTCTTTAAAAAGACTGAACACAAAATTGCTCTCACAAGCGAGCAGGGAAATAAGCTAACTCGACGACGCTCCAAAACCAGGGAAATATAGTTAACAGAAGGGAGCGCTGTGAACGGTGAAACGGAAAATGAGCCACGTCACAACTTATAGCCTGTAATTTTTTGCGCTACCTACCCGTGGCATTTTGTAATGACATCATTTCGCATTTCAAGCTATTAACATAAATAACAGTCATTTGTCTCGTGCGCTCATACAGCACAAACAAAATCCAACCAGTCCTAAACTCTCTACATATCAATATGAATAAAACTGTATCATGTCAGTCATTATTTATTCAGTAGTCAGCCCCAAGTATGTTTATGCCATTCTCGCGTTCAGTTGTTCACATAAATATTCTTCTTTTAATGTTTCTTCTATAATGACGTGTAGGCTGAAGAATATAGTGTCTTACAGATATTTTAGGATGATAGCTCAATTGAATCAGAGCAGCGGCAGGGGCAATCGAAGATCCATGTTCAAGTCGGTCATTTATCAGTGTGATTCTACCCTTTCTAATTCATGTTTTATTGTTCAACGCCACCTTCATTGGCCTTTGAACCAGTTTTTACCAGATATATATTCTTCCTGTACCACCAGTTGAGGAATTTGCTAGAAGATGCTTTAGTTCGCGTAGTCGCCTTCCTGTATCTTCTGTTTTCTCGTTATTGAGTTTTAGCGGAATATGGACGCTTGGGATCGTAGAATTGCTAGATGTTCTTGTGAGTTATAGTCAGTTGCACAGTCGCCTTCCTGTAACTTCGGTGCTGTAGGTGAAACGTTGGGTTATGGTGCGGAACATCCAATGCGATATTTACCTCACAACTGATCACTCTCCCCCACCAAAAACACTCATTGAGATTGGTCATGCACAGGATTTAAATTCATGACATTCCAAATGCGAACCACAGAGGCTACTGATTGAGCGATTTTGGCTCGGGCATATAAACATGTGTTACTTGGGGGGACATTTAATTCCCTGCAGAGGAAATGAGCGAACAGCGGATACACGCAGTGAAGGCAGCTGAGCAGATAGCTAACTGGTTCCCATACAACAGTATGGAAAATGAAGAGAGGAAGTTATTTTAGAGACTACAATAAATAACTTACTCTTTGATATATTAAAGTAAAAGAAACCTTTAACGCGTTCTCATTCATTGACCACCTAGAAATTGAATTTCTATTAGACTATGTGGTTTTCTTTTGGGAAGCTGAATCAGATTTGAAAAATTCAATGCTAAAGTTGCGGCTAGAACCTCAGGTCTTCGGTAATCATGACGCTCTCACTGTTTGAGCTACTATAGAAATCTATTATTCGAGTCCCAGCTCTTGCATTATGCTTTACAAGTCTCATTCAACTTGTAACCTTGCTGCTAGTGTTAAAAATAGTTATAATGCCGTTTATTTTATCTTCTAATCTTTCATACTGATAATTCGCCACATGTTCACATAAAGGGATCATAGTGTACACACGGACTGTAGAAAGATAACCTATGTCTTCCACTCTCTTCCATTTATTTTCGATTTCTGCACCCCTTAAGTAAAACATCAAAGCTCTGCTGCCAACTCCATATTTATGTATTTGCGTGATCTTCACAACATAATTTCTAGTAATAGTTACAGATACGTACACTATGCATATCTCTTTTTCCAAACCGTCTACATTAGTTCCTTTTAACATTTTTCTTCTGGTTAACTTCTCTAAACTGAAGCGAATGCTAGAACTGCCAGTTAATAATTCTACAAGTAATATATGAAGTTGCTGTTAGAGGCCCCCTACCCTCTGCTGTCATCCTCACGTCCAGCCGCTCTTGGTATCATTTCACTTTATCCCTCCCTCCCTGAAGAACACCCCCCCCCCCTCCTCAGGGGTATAGGCCAAAAGTTGAGGTGCCAAGTTCATTTCCGAAACTTATATAACGTAAGGTCAATTATTCAATGTATGAAGTTTAAGATAGCGTCTTCATTCGCTCCCGTCAATTACTTGGAACGTCTTCAGCTATTGGGCGAGTCAAGTCGCCCTCACGAGGTCACCTTTGCGTTTAGACGCAGCCAATTAATTCTTTCTGCTCAGTGACCGAAAGCTAAATTGAACGTCTGTCTTCACATTAGTTGGAGACTAAGAAACACTGTCGCCAAGTGTAATCAAACTCTGTGTGAATAGTGTTGTTAAAACAAAAGAATCATGTCTACTGAATCGATACCTACTAATCGTATCTAAATACTCTTACATAAATATTGCGCAGTTGGTTACTTGATGCTTGCTGCAATGTCTCACTTTCTGATCTGGAACACTTCTTGTAGGTACGTAAAGAATATCAGGAGTTCCCACAGCGTCTGGAGTAACTCAATCAGGAACTGGGTGTGTCCACCTTCAGCAGTAACTCAATCAAGCAGTGAGATCAGTGGCGGACAGGCACTACTAAATCGTTAACTGTTTCACTGATAACGACGAAAACATGCCTTACTTTCTGGCCGTCATCTACAGTTGGGTTTAGTCCTTCCTCTTTCCTGGATTGTACTGCTTGTCCATAAAATAGGTACATCTACGCTTATAATTTGACAGAATTTCTTAGGTTTTAATTGTAATGCTATTTTATACTCCTTATTTTCATTTCTGTATATTTTATACAGTATTATTTGGCTTATTTGGCTCGCATACGTTTAGCTCAGAACTTACACTACCTTTGTGGAATGCAGGGAGGGACAAAACATGATGTGCATTCGCAAATCCACCAGTTTCTAAGAAAATGTTTGTAACATACTAAAATTTAATGCTGTTGAGTTACGCCTTTCCAGTTCTTTTCCAGAGTTTTACCAAACAATTTATTTTACGTATTTTCTTGATCTTTTTGAAAAATTCCGGCAGTTGATATATAATAATTTATGTCAGTAGATCTATAAATGCCAATATGTGCTTTCAATATTTTCTGAACTTATGAGGTTTTGAATCAATATCTACACACTATTTTCGATTTTAAACTTATATCCAAGTGAAGAAACATACAGTTTTGGAGCTGGTAATACGCCCTGTACCACGCTGTTTCCAACTCTCTCTCTTTCTCTCTCTCCCATTCTCTGATTCTAGTCGCTACTTAGAGGACAGTAAGTAAACGCGTGGATAATCTTACTTGACAAGCTTTTTATAATAGTTATTTTTAAAAAGATGGGTCATAAAATGTTGACCATTTATAGCCTTGGTAGAGAACAGCATACATGCAAACAGGATATTGGGTTGCAATTATTTTTCTTCAATGTTTATCTTTTTTGTTGGCAAACGGGATAAATATATGCCTAATATTTCTTGTACATTACTGGTAGGTTATAGAAATTATTTGTTACTGTTTAAAACCAGCATAATCCACTTGAATATTGGTGCATTGTCGGTCTTCAGAGGCAACTCTGATATGCTCGGTTAAGACTAGAGCGATCATAAAACTCTCGTTTGTTTGTTTAGACTATAGTTGTTTTACCTTTAAGGAAAGTAAAAAGAAACAACTTGTTTTCCTAAGAAGGCAACTAGCCGAACAAA
Organism: Mantis religiosa; assembly: GCA_030765055.1. Taxonomy (NCBI): domain Eukaryota; kingdom Metazoa; phylum Arthropoda; class Insecta; order Mantodea; family Mantidae; genus Mantis; species Mantis religiosa. Next base: position 68,206,752 of record CM060959.1, read on the forward strand.
GCTCTAAAAGAATAAATAACTATTATAAATTTGAAGGCCACTCTCCTTTTCTGGGCATGAAAAGGTTCACGAAAGCTACTGACTTTATCCTGTGCATACTTTTTTTCCGACAAATTTCTCTCGCTTTTACGTAATGGAAAGCATTTTTATTTGTCTCTTTATTTAAATGTACCGAAGCGAGGCGGCTATGTGTAATGTACGAGGCTAGTTCGAGAGGTCGTGGATTTGATTCGCCGACCACAGATTTTGTAGTTTTTGTTTGGCAATGCGATTGTTGCGGTTCCTCTACTACAAATTTTCTTTATTTAATTTTCTTTATCTTATTTCCTTTCATGTCTCTTTTCTTTATATATTTCGGTAGACTTAGATTAATGTCAGTGTCGAACAGATGGCGCGGATGTTGCTCTTGGCAGGCGGCCCTGCCATTTCATCTTGTTATATAATGGCTTTATTCAGTGCATTATTGCAACTAGATTCATATACCTGTTAAATATAAAGATAGTTTTTATCACAGAAGTAAACTGTTTTGTTTTTTTCTATTTAAATTCAGTGTTGAAGACAACTCAACATGACGGTTATAAAGATGCTTCATTCCACTGTTCTGACGAATTTACACAAACCAAGTGCATGTACACGCAATGAATTGAACGTAATAAAACGAATTGACAAAACTACAGAACTTGTTTTTTATACTAGATTGGTTGGTCATTTGCACTCGTGTACAAATAATTCTACTCGAGTAAAGCGGGTTGATCCCCCCCCCCTCTTTTATGAATGTGCGTCCTTCAACGTTAAGTCATATTGTGAAATTGGTAAAATGATGATCAAATGAGCCCAGGGTCCTTTGAAAATAGAGTTACCAGACATTCATCTTTCCGGATAAGGGAAACCCCTGGAAAAACCTTATCCAGATAGCTCCCACTGACCGAGATTCGAACTCAGGACCTCTTGAACATGAGGCACACACTCTACCAATACATCACAGAGGCGGACGTTGATCCATTCAAAGTTCGTTCCAGATACACACAAACTAATGAGCAGATATAGGAATACTCAAATCGTTTGCTTCAAGTAGCTACACTGAAATTACCATCACTTTCATAACGCTACCATGAGTAACTGACGGCACGTAGCCCGCCTCTGTAGCGTAGATGGTAGCGTGACTGCCTCACGTTCAAGAGGTCCCGAGTTCGAATCTCGGTCAGGGTGAGCTACCTGGATAAGGTAGCTTATCGTTAAAGACGAATGTCGGGTAACTCTAAGTAACTCTAAGCTCCATAGACCCTGGTTACATTTGAGCATCATTTCACCCATTTCATTCACCGTCCGATATGACTTAACGTTGGAGGACGTAAAATTACACGTATAACGCAGTCTGATAAATGATCTGCACACGCCAATGTACGCTTCGGAAAAACTTAGAGTTTCTATCACATGATATATACTATGCATTTTTTCCCTTCCCTTTCTTTCCAAGGGGATGCAGAGCTTTAACGCTTAAGAGCTACTGTGGCAAAGGGCGTTCTTTCACGTTGCACTTGATGCAGAGTGCTATGCAAACTACTTGGAAATGTATGGCACGTTTCCTTAAAATAAAAAAAAAAAGCGGACAAAAACAAGATACTGAGGTAAGACACTACAAACACATCTTGCGAGTAAACACACTGGGGTATCCGAGTACATAACTGGCACACAACTTAAAAAGAAAGCATCCACTTGGGCTCTAAAATGAAACATGTTTCCAAGAGTTTTAAGTAGCATAGGAGGTATACGATTGTACTTTACTTATATCTAGAGATAATTCCTATATTTTGTGTCTATTCGGCTCAAAGGAAAAACTTTTTTTTTTTTTTTTTTTTGCTTGTTCCATTTATACCTCGCCTTTAACTACTATGGTCATATCGGCGGCCGTTCTCCTTTGGAACATACTGAAGGTGTTACTGAAGGTGTTAACTCGTTATCTTTGGGTTTTTTATCATTACATCACGCACGCATTCACACTCTCATTCATACTTCCAGACTCTAGGGAAGATGGGGAATTATCTTGGTCGGAGACGAAGAGAAAAACTTTTGTTTACGAATGCGGAAGGGATAATTTGTGGCGATAAAATCGCTTTCTTCAGCTACGTGTTTGAGTTGTTTTTAAACTTCTATGTCAACGAAAATGCACAGGAATTTTAGTTCATTAATTTATTGCAATACAATGTTTGTAGTAATATATACTAACATTTACAGATAATTACAAAATGTATTTTCCGCCTTAAACAACCTATTAATATTTCGAAAATACTGAACAAAATATTTTAAAGAAGTTCGTGTCCACAATGCTTCGCTGGCGATTTGCTTTAGGAAAGTATATAAATACTCATAATTGTAGACGACTTTGTTTAGTCTTAATTTTAAATGCGTTCAATGACTGTAAGACAGTTATATTACCTGCAACTCTTTGGTAACTATGTATGCATCTTTTAACTGCAATAGCGGTAATAATGTTTATATTTCATTTGTATAATTGTTTTATGGCCATATTAATTGTTACCTACAGAAACGTTCCAAAATGAGGGGTTCTCTCCGTAAGCGGTAGTAAGAGGCTTGGAGAGTCTTATACATTAGAAAAATAACAACAATAATATATTTGTGATCAATAATGACCTTCAAACCAGATGCCTGCAATTACATAAATTTCCACATTGCTTATCTTCGTGTTCAAGACATTAGTGGAAGTGTTTATTTCTCGTGTTACACAGCATGCATTTAAGTTTTACTTTCATTTAGGAATGGAGCGAACACAACCCTGTTTTGCTCTTGGATTTGTTAACCGTTCCAAGACCGAGCGGGATGGCTCAGGCGGTTTCGTCTGTGGCCCCGTTCGAATCCGGTGGCCGACCTACCTGACCCATGGACTTTTTCGGGGGGGGGGGGGTTCCGGGTCACTAGGCGAATGCTGGATAAGTTAATTACATCCCCAGAATTTCCTGTCCCTCCATTTCATCCTTATTATCTTTTCACATCATCTCTCATCTGGTGGTCTCTTACAGGGTAGAAGTGTCGGCGGGTGTCTCGGCGGTGCATGGCAGGATGATATGCTCTGAGGAAAACTACTTCCGCCTCCGGTAGGTCGGTTGCCGGTCTCCGCTCCTCTGCTGGGACCATTTCGGGGCCGCCAGCCAGAGAACTTTGGGGCTCGGCTGCTGAACTCGTTGCCGTCCTGCTGTAGGGGAGCGTGTCCGTCGCTCTGGCCTGTCTGAGAAAGTCTCTATCCAAGTAAACTGTAGGGACCATGCCCTCTGTACTGTCCTGACTCCTTGGGTCAGCCGCCCTCTGTCTCCTTCGCCACATCCTTCCTCCCGGGGATGCCCCCACTTGGGGGCATAGGAACAATGGGCCCAGCATGGTGACCTACTTACCGAATTCCCTCCGTAATGAAATCCTAACCCTAATCGTTTTAAGGCGCATGAACTCTCTTAAGTGTCGCCGTAAAGTCCAACAACCCGCTACACACGGTGGTGGAGGGAGACAGTAGGAATATTACACCTTGGGTCACAAATGGGCATGTCTGGTTTGGAGTATACCCTTTGATAAGAGAATAATTTGATATTCTCTTATCCGTCAAGAAAAAAATTGTCCTTACAATTGATATTCTATGTACCTCTGAGATTCGTCATATAATTTAACAAAGTGTTGCTAAAGTGAAGAGAGTTTAACATGCATTTCGATCTAAATGAAATTTTTCACGCTTTTGACCACTTGTATGTGATAAAAAACATATTACAGTTTATTTAAACTTCGCTTTAATCACGTTTTGATTTGACTTCGCGTCTTTATATTAACATTTTATTGAATAATAATATTTTTTATATATTTCAGTTTTAACTTTCTGTTAGTATGCGACATATACGTGTATTAATTCATTACCATGGTGATATGACGATCAGTAAGTAGATATCGTTAATTGGTAAGACAAGTTGTTTCTGTACTATTTTACATTGTGAACCTTGTTGTTACTTTCATATTCTCAAATATAAGAACATTATTTTAATCATAAAGGCAGGATAACTGCGGAGCTTATGAGTACAATGGGACAGGGTCAACTACGAAGGTTTGGGGGTAACTGATCTACAGGAATGCGTTTACTCTCGGGATTGCTGACCCACACTTTGAATACCAATGGCTTAGGCAAACCTTCCGGAAGTGTGCCACCAGCTACGAATAACAAATGCTCATTTTACATTCACAACGAATAATGCAAGCCTCCCGCAGTTTGTCTGTGGTCATTCATTGTACGTACAAAAGATTACGCAATTTCACGTTTCGACCGTAAGTTGTTGACTAGACCTTAAGGATGATGTCTTATCGTTGACATATTTTTGGAATTACCCTATCAGAAGGGATATATATATATATATATATATATATATATTTCGTCTTATAATTCTCATCCGAAACGATTAAGGCATATCTTTTTGAAGCATATATCAGCAAATAAACCACAATAGTTGTTGTATTCCCTATTGTTTAATAAGCACTCACCTTGATAAGATTCATCATTTTTGTTTGGTACATATTATAAGTTACATTGAAGTTACAATGCTGTGACAGCGAATGAATAACCGGCCATAAACAAGCCTGTGACAACAATCGTAAACTTTCAGGCTGGATTTCACTCGCTCATACCCTACACATATAAGCATTGTTAGAAACATCGTATGACTTTTAATTTTTTTACCAAATATTCAGATAAAAATACAATAGTTTAACTGCCCGTTTATCGAATATTGAAACACAATACTTTGTCTTATTTTATTCAGTTTTCTTAAATTGTTAAATATTAATGTAGTTTTTATGTGTTTTAAGTGCTTCGACAAGCACCTGAAACTTCCATAAACATTAAAAAAGAAAAAAGTCCGGAAAATACACTTAAGTTTTGGGAGCTAAACACTGCTATCAACGTTAACATCGTTTATATAATGCAGCAACAACTTTGCGGAGAGATCGGTAAAAGTACGTGCATTCTGTTCTGCGAAAATCTCGCCAAACATGATTTTACATTTTCATTGCATTCGTCGAGATGTATAAACCTTATACGAGATGTACTTCAGTTTTACTACGAGGGCTGTTCAATAAAGAATGATCACAATTTTTATGTGACAACGTACCTTTACTCACCCTCATAATTTTGATGGTCCTTCTCAAAATAGTCTCCCCTAAATGCGACGCACTTCTCCCAGGGTTTCTGCCAATCTTCAAAGACATGCTGAAAACCATTTTTTGAGAGATCGTTCAAAATCGCCTCTACAGCCTTCACCACTGCTTCTGATGATGGATAATACCTCCCACGAAGGCGTTTCTTCAAGTTAGGGAATAGAAAAAAACCACTTGAGGCTAAATCTGGACTATACGGAGGGTGAGGGTTGCACTTCACGTTGATTTTTGCAAGATATTCAGCAACAACATTGGAAATATGCGGCCGAGCATTATCGTGGTGCAGCATCCAGCCTGTTTCATGGAAATGTTGTCTTTTGCGCCTGATATCGACTTGCAATGTTTTCAGGACATCCCTGTAGTATTGACCAGTTACTGATGTGTGTGCAGGTACAACATGCTGATAGACCATTCCATGAATATCAAAGAATGAGATGACTATAACTTTCCCAGCAGATGCAACCACTTTTGCTTTTTTTGGGAGTTGGTGATGAAGGAGATTTCCACACTGAGCTTTGCTGTTTGCTCTCAGGATCAAAATGATGTAGCCAAGTTTCATCAACAGTGATTACGTTTGAAAGAAACTCCGGATCTTCCTCCAACATCAACTTTAATTGCATGTTACCTCCATTGCAGCGGTAAACGATACTGAACATGTCTGAACTTGCCTGGTTCTCACAGGCGGGAACCAGGAGTACCAACAATGAAACTACTACGGCGTGTTTGTTTCACATTAAGCTAACAGAATATAATAAGATTGAATTTTAGTGCGACAAATTATGATCATTCTTTATTGAACATCCCTCGTACTTCGATTCCCGCTGGGTCATTGAGTAACTTGGCTGATTGCACCATAAAATGCGACCGATATTGAAAATAGTTCTTATAGAGGGTAGTTAAAACTAATGTGTCGCTGTATATTTTCTCATGATCACGACGTTAAGCACTAGTTTCTCTATCTGTACAGTAAAATGTTGCATTCAGATTTATGCTGTTCATATCTTATGCTAATATATGCAGAAGCATGCTTCAGGAGATAAGAAACAAACATTCCGTAAACTTGAGCAAAAGCAACGAGGCATTCCACCTCAGACATTCATGCAGGTGCCTAGTATATGTGCTCAAAAATACTATTAGTATGGCAACTTCGGTGGAGTCGTACTTGGTGGCTTCATAAGCATAAAATTCATACATCCTTCTTTGCAAAGCCACATAATGCATTGTGAGTGGCTTTGAAGAAAGCAATATTCTGTAAGTACTCGAATTTGTATCTAAGGTTCCCAACCCTTGGGTTTTCCCGCATCAATCACAAGCCTAAGAACGTTCAGTTAAATTGTGTCTCTCTCTTTCTCCCCTCACGTGTGTGTACAACAGGATCGCTCTAGTTTGAGTCATTATAGTAACACTATGGTCTCACACACCATATCCCGCTATGGACCATTTACCCACGTCTATCACGAAAAGAACGGAGGTGCAGAAGCCACGTGACATTTGTATGAGACAAATTAAACATCGTTCCTCTGACATTTTGCAGTGAGTATTTTGACGAGCACTTGAGCTGCTATACTATTTAGAGATAAGTAGTTCCGAAATGTCAGAAGATGAACTGTTAAAAATGTGCCAGAGCTTTCTGGCATTTTTAAACCTCGCTGAGAAAATTGTTCTAGTAAAGCGTATCTGGAAGACATTTATAAATGGCCTAGAAAACAATGTGACTGTAGCCGGCATCCCCAATTTAAGAAGAGTTAGCTTTTAGCTTTTAATTTGATGTGACGGAAGATTCACATTCCAGTAAACACGATCTTTCTGCCTACTTTATATGTTTCCTTTAACACCCAAGTTAAACAGCAGCTTTGCCTTTGAAACAATTCCACAATGATGTTCACTTGTTTTATTGTTCTGTCGATCTTTGGGTTTGTTAGCCTTGGATTTTCTTCATAATGTGAAAATCACACACACATACTTTTAATATCTCGTCCTTACGTCGGGACACTAGGAAGGATGGGGAATAATTCTGGTTAAAGAAAAATTCCCATCCGCCAGGTGGGACTCGAACCCCAGACTCTGGATTTGGAGAAACCTGCATTTTGCGGCATGTTATCGTACTAGGTTATTAGAACAAAGAGGAACACGTTCATGAAAATGCCAGTGCCGTTTTAAGCACACATAAAACCTAAAGTTCTGAGCCGGGTTTGAACTCTGGACCTTGGGATCAGTAGGGGAGCAACTAACCAACTGAGCCACCTCCATCAAGAAGATATAAAAGTACTTGACTATTAGTATATCAAGTGATTTTTTTGTAGTTGTAATTTACGTCCTCCAACGTAAGTCACATCGGACGATGATTGAAATGGGTGAAATGATGCTCAAATGAGTCCGGTGTCCATGGAACTTAGAGCTACCGATCCTTCGTCTAACAGGATAAGGAGAAACCCCGGAACAAACCTTATCCAGGCAACTCACCCTAACCGAAATTCGAACTCGGGACCTCTTGAACGTGAGGCAGATACGCTACGGAGGCCGGCGTATATCAAGTGATAAATAGGATATGTGCTAGGAGGTACTATCAACTCTCCGAGTTTAATTAGGCTGGCAGGGCTGTATGAAATATATACAAACTCTCCCATGGCCTGGTTCCTGGTTGTCCATAAGATAACGTACAGCTCCCCTAGTGGGAGGTCCTAGTGAGGCACCCCTACACGAGCAGGAGGCTTTTGTCCTTCAGGGATCAAATGGCCTTTCATTCATTCGTGTCACCATACACCATTCGCACTCTTCATTGTTACTGTTAAAGCACACATAAACGCCTCTGATTTCCTAAGCCTGAGTTTATATAACCTTTTTATTCGGAGGGTTTTCTCATTTCTTTGGGTAAATATCTGGTAGCGTTTTGTTCTTCCAGCTTGTTTTCAACCCCCTATTTATGTAGTCTCCCCTTTAACTTCTATAGATATAGGAGGACTTTGACTTTAGACACAATTGAATGTATATTGTTTGTAACTCATTGATTGTGGGGTTTTTATGTTTATTTCATTCATCTTCGCTGCAAAACACCCTCACTACATGATTCATCTCTCAAATTCCACGGAGGATTTGGCATTAAACTAAACAAAAGAGAATTTTCAATGCAAGTAATCGAACAAGGGACTTCCAAATTGAGAAGCTAGGACATTGATTACTCGACTAACCAGGCAATACATATTGTATATACCATTATCGTAAAATGTGATTTTTGTATCCACACTATATTATTCACAATAATTATTACTGACCTAGGCAATGCGGTCTTCATTAGGGACATGCAAAATTCGCAAATACCTTAGATTTGTTGTATCACAATAATAAACTCAAAAAAAATGAATGCGACAGTTTCTAGCTTGCACATATATGGTGACATGAAAGTAAACTTCAATTAAAAATAACGAATATTTAAGAAGATTGAATGTTACGAAAAATGTCATTTGTCTATATTCTATATTTAATGAGTTTTATATTTTTATATCATATTTTCTCAGTTATAGAGACCTCAATAAGAATAAGAGGACTTAAGCTATTTTCAGAAATTATATACGCCATACGAAAACCTTACCCATATAATATCTCCTTTAATAACCAGTTTTTCAACGCTCGCCAAATTATCAATTTCGGGAGAACATATTCCCAATAGTTGAATTCATAGGATAGCAATGAGAATAACGATAGAACGAGGGGACCTACGGCTTTTACCGTATATTTCGAAGCATATTGGCTCCTAAGGATACTTCACATGAAGTTGTTAGAAGTGAAGACCTGGATAGAGATGCCTTAATACCCCCACGGATATCAAATCACAGACTTTCAGTGCGATAACCCCGAACGAAATCTTGTTGAGTTTTAGATATTAAATATTAAGGGAAATAGCATGAACATGTTTGCCTCACATCAGTCGAGAAACAGGCATAAAACTTTTTCATTAGCAAAATTATTCCTTCATTCGCTGGTAGCGTTTACAAAGGGACAGTTAACAAATCAGCTTCAGTCCAATAGAACTTCCTTGCAATTTTTCCTGGCGTCTTTCAATTGCGAATCCGCTTCCTTACACTTACAACACTTAAGAGTCACTTACAATCCGACAATTAGAAGGAATACATGCATTTAATATAGTAACCAGCTATACCAACTTATTTTTTCTGAAGAGGAATAAAGTATTTATTTCAAGAGATGCGCTTGAATTGCACCGGTTGAAATTTTTAGAAATGGGTTTAACTTTACAGTACCAGCAGATCTAAAATGCCATCAAAGTGACATGTGGTGAATGCCTCGCTTTTTCCTCGTGAAAGGGGCAAAAAAAAGTCAGCCACAGTTGAACTTGGAAACAAAGGAAAGCATTGAGAGCAACGGCGCCACTACAGTCGTCGGCTGTTACGTGAAACCAAAGTTCATGACCTGCCGTGCATGTCGGGACTGTCTAATACTGAATACGTAGAAAAGCCAGTAAACTCTGGGTTAGCCCCAAAGAAAATCAATAGTTACCCTGTTGCTATGGCTGTAAGCAAACATTCCGCTATCACAACAGGGGTGAGTCGTGGCACTCAAAATTTTATCCAGGGTTGTCAACCTCAACACGTAAAATTGTTGATACCAACCCTTCGAAACTGTGGGCATTTGCTAGAATTATCGTACATTTCAAAATATTTTTTCTCCTCGTTGTACTATGATGTGCAAGTTTTATATTGTTGAGTCAATATGTTTTTTTCAATGTAAACATTCTGACAAGAACAATCTTTGAAACCAACTCTAAAACACTATTTTAAAGACTGACTCCACTGAAATACACGATGCACTTGTCGGTCTTTATCATACAAAGGCGAAACAGTCTGACTTTGAAATATAATTACGAGGCATTACATTACATTACATTCGTTATTCAACTGTCAAGATCGAAGCAACCTAACAAAACTGATTTAATATTAAAAAAATGTTGAGATATAACACAATAATTCGCTGTATTTGCGTATTTAAGTGGCGTGAAAATGATCGCATTTTCCCATAATTATCGTACAGTTTAGCAATCCTGTACATAACGGAACTGTAACCAAAACATTCCTTCTAATTTTCAGTTTGGGTAAATAACTGATGTCGCTCTGTAAAGAGTCCGCAAAGGCTGTGTATAGCGAATCTACCCTTATAATAACGTTTAGTGGATAGATAAATAAATAAATACATACATACGTCATATAACAGCTGCACCTGTCATATCGAATGTTTATATATCCAATAAATATACGTACACGGTATGCAAGTTCCATGGGTCAAGGAGTTTTGTGTTCTTTTCGAAATTCTGTCAGTCATAATTCAGTTCCGATGTAAAATCTCACCTTGTAATGCAAATAAATGCTCTGCTATATTGAACCAGTACTTTAAACGTGTTAACTACTTGTGCATTAAAGATGCTATCTCTCATTCAACACGAAATACTGGCACGGAACGGACTATGACCAGATGTTCATTTCCGAGTTTGTATCATTTTGAGTTTCCTAACGATGGCATTCATGCTTTAGCGTTTTGCTCGCAGCTGCACCATTTGGATGCACCCGGCGGGCGCTGCAGAAGGGGAACACCGTCACCGAGTTGTGGCACGCAGCCAAAGAGACCTTGCCGGAAACGTGCCCTTCAACCCGTCGGCGTCAGTGCTTCACCGAGTGAAAAAACGACATAAGAAACAAGTCAACGGGCTCGTCTCTAAGCACACCCTTCTGTATCATGTCAATTCGACCCATACAGCAATCAGGTTTTAATGCTCAGTCCCCGGCTCCTCAAGCAAAGATGCCCAAGCACAAGTGAAGATCTATGTTCCAGCTGCTGTGAGAGTGATAAGCGTTGTATATGGGATTGCCTCCGAATTCTGATACCCTGCTTCTCCGTCATTTTCACCACTTCCCTTCACTTCTCCTCTCTTGTACATATAGAATGTCGCAAATTTTACGCAAGCCGTATAATCTCATGTCTACTTTTTAAACTACTTCTCGAGATATTACTTGTTTCACTGTTTTCAAAAACTGCTTTCTTAATAATCTATTCATAAAATAAGTGGAGCAATAAAATCTAAATTATTTTCATTTAATGACAAGATAAAATAAAATGGGATGAAATGGAAAAGCCATGTTGATAAAATGTATAGAGAATAGAAAAAGATATTTCTTTCCCAAAGGAAGATTGGGAAGAGAGATCTCTGAGTAGACCTCGTAAAGGATGACTAACGATAGAGAACGGAACATTACTACGCCCTTAGAAAAAGAAGAAGAAGAAGAAGAAGAAGAAGAAGAAGAAGAAGAAGAAGAAGAAGAAGAAGAAGAAGAAGAAGAAGAAGAAGAAGAAGAAGAAGAAGAAGAAGAAGAAGAAGAAGAAGAAGAAGAAGAAGAAGAAGAAGAAGAAGAAGAAGAAGAAGAAGAAGAAGAAGAAGAAGAAGAAGAAGAAGAAGAAGAAGAAGAAGAAGAAGAAGAAGAAGAAGAAGAAGAAGAAGAAGAAGAAGAAAGAAGAAGAAGAAGAAGAAGAAGAAGAAGAAGAAGAAGAAGAAGAAGAAGAAGAAGAAGAAGAAGAAGAAGAAGAAGAAGAAGAAGAAGAAGAAGAAGAAGAAGAAGAAGAAGAAGAAGAAGAAGAAGAAGAAGAAGAAGAAGAAGAAGAAGAAGAAGAAGAAGAAGAAGAAGAAGAAAGAAGAAGAAGAAGAAGAAGAAGAAGAAGAAGAAGAAGAAGAAGAAGAAGAAGAAGAAGAAGAAGAAGAAGAAGAAGAAGAAGAAGAAGAAGAAGAAGAAGAAGAAGAAGAAGAAGAAGAAGAAGAAGAAGAAGAAGAAGAAGAAGAAGAAGAAGAAGAAGAAGAAGAAGAAGAAGAAGAAGAAGAAGAGAAGAAGAAGAAGAAGAAGAAGAAGAAGAAGAAGAAGAAGAAGAAGAAGAAGAAGAAGAAGAAGAAGAAGAAGAAGAAGAAGAAGAAGAAGAAGAAGAAGAAGAAGAAGAAGAAGAAGAAGAAGAAGAAGAAGAAGAAGAAGAAGAAGAAGAAGAAGAACTCCACATGATGTAGTTATTTTAGTTAATTATTTTTTTAAACAAATGTAGAGTTACACTTTGTAAAAGTGCATTAATAAATTAAGATTTGCATTTTAATTATCCTATAGTTTGGGAGAAAGTGTTAAATATGGAGACATTTTTTGCTCAAAATGTACACTATGTTAGTGTTAAACAGTTCAATATTATTACAACCAATTAGTTAATAGAAGTTCCCCACATCATCTTTTATCTTGCTATTTATGTGTACAAATTTCATTTCATTTGAAAAAGAGACTTTGCCAACAAATGAAAAAGTTTAAAAATAACAATATTAAATTAACACTGATTCTCACTTTAAGCTCTTTAAAAACATTTAATACATATACAGGCCATCCGTCCTTTCTTGCAGCTAATTTAATATCTCACAATTCCTGGAGTCCCTCTTGAATAAGTTATTCCTTTAGTGTAGACGAAACTCTTCATTTTCTACTATAGTCTTACAGTCAGGTATTTAAATCGCTAAATGCCACGTTTTAAAAGATGGTCATTCTTTAAAGAAAACGACTATGAAAACACTATGTTCTTATACTTTCTTTGCCTAAAATATGTTTGGATACATGAACATGTCCAAATATCATATAAATAAATATTTGCTCACTAATTTAATTTTCAAGAAAACCTTGTCATTACGCACATTAAGAAAATAGCAGAAATAGAGGGGCAGAATCCGATGAAACAACTTCATTGTCCCTTCACATAAACGCGTTTTACTGTGTTTAAATAGAAACTTACAAATATCCTAAAAGATTTGATGAAGGATTTGAAATTTTATAACATTCTTAAAAATAATTATAATTAAAACGCCTTATTCTGCAAACTTATGTAAAATGCTTTTGAGTTTAGTTCTTCGTGTGTGTGTAATAAAAGAAGGCCATCCTTCAACTGTTTGATGTAATATGATGCCATTTTTAAAACTTTACTTAATTTCTTATTTGGAGAGAAGGAAAACTATACATTCTATTCTAGATTCATGTTTATACCTAAGCTACACCGTGGAGCTGACATTTTGAATTGGTTGGATTCACAGTAAAGAAAAGTTACATTGATGTTTTTTCCCGTAGAGCTTTCTCTCCCTAAAATATAAGCCAAATAATTTTGGGCATCAAGGACTCCATGCCCAGCTGTGCCTTCATCAATTATTCGATAAACTCACACTCACACACATACACGCTCCTCTTCTCTCTGTGTGTCTTATTTTACATTTTATTCACTCACACTATCTCTTTATCTCTCATTTGTATTCCAAGAACACAAATAAAAGACTTAGTAAGGACTTATAACACTGTAAAAGTTTTACATCACGTTCCATTTGTTGAGCTTTTTGTTGTTGTAGTTTACGTCCTCCATCGTTAAGTCATATCGGACGATGAATGGAATGGGTCATATGATGCTCAAATGAGCCCGGGGTCCATAGAGCTTAGAGTTACCAGTCATTCGTCTTTCAGGATAAGGAAAAACTCCGGAAAAACCTTATCCAGGTAACTCACCCTAACCGAAATTCGAACTCGGGACCTCTTGAACGTGAGGCAGACATGCTACCACCACGCTACCGAGGCGGGCTTTTCTCGAGCACTAAGCGTTCACACTTATACATTTTGTGTTAAAGAATTATGTACCTTCTACGAAACTTTGTACTAGAGAGAGGGGTTACGCATAGACGTGAAGCACGCTTTCGTTTCGAATGCGTTCTGTTAATTCCCTTCATTAACACTTCTTCAACAAGACGAGCTCTTGCACGGAAGAATCAGATGAAATTTCTTCTCTGTTTGAGCGCATCATTACAGTGAGGTTAAAACACACGCAATTGCCGCTTTTATCGACTAAGATATTTACTATAAAATCCCCTCGCTCTCATTACCGGCGAGAAAAAACTGTTGGGTAACTACACTATGAATGTCACTTCACTGATAGCCTTGATAATTTTGAATTCACCATTAGACAAAGTTAGAATTATAATATGTAACTCCTATTTGTTACACGTATTCTATAATTTAAGTCTATATTGACTTTTACATACCAAATAGGTAATATTAAATGCGACCTAGATATAGTTACTATACTTTCAACCGTGCATCGTGGTATAAGGAGAGTTAGATCTTTATAATAGACATTATATCAAAATAATCTAAAAGAATAGTTAAAATGGATGCAAACTTTTATATTTATGGTCGGGTTATTGCAACCTGATAATTTAAACTTCTCTTGGGATTGCAGTACATCTCATCTGGGATTTTAAAATATTTCTCTCACTTCCATACTTTCTGAAGAAGTTTTGCAATTTTAAACTATTTATTCCTATTCATTTGCTCCTAAAGAAATTTTGGGTCTTTTAAATATTTTGCCTCATTCTAAGCTTCCTGAAGCTTTAGAATTTTTATGTATGCTGTTGTGGAATGCATGGCAAGTTATGATTCAAGATATATGATGATTATGGCATAAATCATCAACCTTAGCAATTTTGTTACCATTTTTTTTTTTTTTTTTGTCTTTCTTTAGTAAAAGTGTGAACTAGTCTACTGAAATGAGCTTTACAAATTAAAAGAAGCTGAACTATTAGGATAAATTATTCTAATTTATAGTGTTCCCTTCATGTTACTTAGGCCGCGCCGTGGCTCAGTGGTTAGACCGCTTGGCTCTCACCAAGGCGGCCTGGGTTCGATCCCAGGCGACCGCAAAGTGAGATTTGTGGTGGACTACACGGCGCTGGGGGCGGGCTTTCTCCGGGATCTCCGGTTTCCCCCGCCATCTCATTCCACCGGTGCTCCATCTTCATCTCATGTATCATCAGTGTCATCGCCTGCGGTGCCGTATGTAGTAAGAGCGGGCGTTAAACACTACACATTTCATTTTCATGTTACTTTTCTTTAGTTCTTACTTTCTCTATCGATAAGTTACGCTTAATTATCATACTCAAAGATTTGATATCGAAGTTTCATCAGTGCCTTGAATTCTAATTTTATAAAAATAACTGGGTATTATACCTACAGCTCTGTTTATGAATAGCATAATCCTATAACATAAAAATTTCCGATAAATACTATTTGATATTTTAGCATATTCCAAGGTGCAATGCCAAGCTTTTGTGGATGTGAAACTTTATTGTTGAATATTTTATTATTTTCTATTTCTGGGAAAAGTGACTTTTATAGTTTTACATAGATGAGGCATTGTGTGTTTGATATTACTAACGTAAAGAATAAAACGTTTATCTTAAGTTTTTTTAATGAATTAATATCCCTTTATTCGGAAGGAATTTGTATAGCTAAGACATCACAATATTTACTTAATATATGCAGCAATTTTAGAAAGTATACAGTTTTTATTTTTATATTTAGACGTTTATGAAATATTTCCTCTTATACGTTGAAATGTTCCTTTCAAGGCATACAGTTTGATACGTTAAGCTAGTTCTTTAACATCTCCCTCTTTTTTATTTATTTATTTATTTATTTATTTATTTATTTTTATTTTCTTACGTCCTCCAACGTTAAGTCATATCGGACGATGAATGGAATGGGTGAAATGATGCTCAAATGAGCGCGGGGTCCATGGAGCTTAGAGTTACCCGACATTCGTCTTACAGGATAAGGGAAAACCCCGGAAAAAACCTTATCCAGGTAACTCACCCTGACCGAGATTCGAACTCGGGACCTCTTCAACATGAGGCAGACATGCTACCACCACGCTACCAAGGCGGGCTTTAACATCTCATTGCCGTATTGGTGTCTTGTATGCTTCTATATAACTACAATAAAATGTATATAGAGTCCTGGCGGTGTGTTTGGTCTTTATATACTCCTGTTTGCCTTTTGGTCCTTAAAGTAGGTACTTTGTAGAAGTTGTTTGTTGGTTTGCCAATCTATCAAGACCTTTATTTAGTTAGTATGCTTGATCTCCTTCACATGGATAAACCTATGAGGCCACGTGTGACTTCATGTTTTCAGTTATTCCGCTTTTAGCTTTCCCCAATGCACTCCCAGCGTACATGTCTGTTCCTATCTCCACCCACATTCATTACCGCAAGCAGCGATTGCCTGACGCAATAAATTAATTATATGAAAATTATCTACAATGTGAACTTATGTCATGAAACAAAACCACGGGCACGGAGACTAGCGATAACATATACATCCTCTCCTGATTACATTTTTATTAAGAAGTTCCCAGTCGTTCCGGGAAAATTGGCACACAAGGGCGTTGCGTTGGTAGTTCTGAGACTTTTTCCACCGAGAATCGTAGACTTTAGCACTCGTTTGAACTATGATCTGTCTGGCAAGCTTTTCCATTGAAATATGACTTACATTCAAGCTATTTTAATGAAAATTAAATATTACGAGTAATATCCCCATGCAGCACTGAGTGAACTAGGACGCTCCAGATACATCTTGTTTACTGACCCAGTTACTGTCAAGGTTTCACATTTCGCACATGCACATGAGAGGACAGAGCATCCTGCCGTCCTTGTGTAGAACTGAGTGACCTCTGATGACGATGATGCATGTTAATGACGTTCCCTAATCCATATGTCGTCATTAATAAACACCCTTTACTATCAAAAGATTCTGAACACGTACTTTATAGTATATTGGCGAAGTTTAGCCTTTCTTATTTCAATTTGATGGTAATATATAACCTCAAAGTATGGTCAATGAACACTAATATCATCAAATATTGCATTTAAAAACCTTTTAATACTGCAGTTTGTCATCTTATTCATTTGAGGAACCAACATCCTAATGTTGATCTTTTACTTATCTATAGAAAGTATGATTATTTGTAGTGTAAATGATTAATTATTATGTTTAAGTTACAGATGTTTGTCTAGTAAATAGGAATCCACAAGTTCTTTCTTAGCAATGTCCGTCTGCATAGACGTTGAAGCTAAGGGCTTCGATTTCATTTCTGATGTTTTGACTTATGCTTTACGTGTTATGACACTTTGAAGTGTCAATTATTTATGACTGACTAATGTTGTTTTTTCACCTGCTTACAGTTCAGCCAACATAATGCATATTTTAACCAACTTCGAAATTCGATGTATTTAAACATTTCTCTTAAAGCCACGCCTTTAAAAATGTTCATCATCTTGCGATTGTCTTAAAGATGTACATTCAACGTTTTTATGTTGATTTCGGTCCCTTGTTTTTATGATTTTCTTTTCAAAGTTTGCGATTAGAGAGAACTATCATGGCAGTTCTAATTTTAAAAATTTCTACCATAAAACAGATAGATATAAAGTCCAATATGCCGCTTTTGGGTTCAACAAATTTTCTGATCATGAAAGATCACACTGTAACACGGTATTTCGCTGTTCCCGTTCTAGTTCCCATCCTTGCTATTGGATGCCACCTTAAACCACGAAAAATGTGTTTTAGAATCATTAAGTTGAGAACCATTATATCACGCATACATTCGCACTCTCATTCATACTTTCAGACTCGGGGTAAGATGGGGAATCATCTTGGTTGGAGAAAAATCCCCACCCTAAACCGAGAATCGAACCCGGGACCCCTCGCACGGCAGGCAGGCTCTCTACTGACTGAGCTACGTGGCCAGCCATGCACTTATTTGTTGTGGATTACAATTTACTAAAATGCAGCGATATAACTTGGCTTAACTCGAGAGAAGTTAAGATCACAATTCTCCTTCAAACAATCCCAATGCATAAATTGATTGATAATAATCACATTTTCTACGCCACGTTGTATAAAATAACAATACAACTTTATTGGAATAGCACAGTAATGAAACTCTAACTCAACTGTTCAGTACCTAGGTAACATCAGATAAATCAGAACACAGCAAGTGTGAAAAAACTAAATCAACATGACGTCATCTTGATCTGCGAGTCATTCGTTTAGCTATTTATCATGTCTTGGGAAAGACGGCACCTTGAAGTGAATTTTATAGTACAAATTGATTACATAATGTTAATGTACTGTGGCTGAAGAAGTTGTTCTTCAAGTTTTCACACCTCATTAGTTCTCTATTAGCTTTCATCATTAGAAAGTAGCCCCAAGGACATTTAAAATGGAATTATATTTGCTGGAAGCACAGTACCTTTTGATCGTGTTGGTTTCTGCAAAACAGGTTTGAGCATCTGCCTCGCAGGAATACGGCACTCAGAACGTGAACCTTAGAACGGCATTGACAATGCAACAACTATTGCTATCCCCCGCACAAGCACAGGCAAATTATATAAAGTTGCAACAAAGGGACCATAGCAAATATAGAAACTTTAAGTAATATAATGATTGAGAACTGTGTTTCAACCTTTGAAAGTTATGTTCAAATAAATGAGCACGAAAACCAATATATGCGAATTTTAGCGATACCTTTGCTCTTCGGTGTTCACTATTTTGGGGCCAAGCTTGACAAAGTGTGTAGTCTCACTTGTCTTAAAGTGCGTGATCCATTTACTACTTAACCAGTAAAACAAAAAAGCTGTGGCATCTATATTTTTTAGTGAATGTTAACATATACCCTTCCCACGTTTGAAAGCATCAAATATGAATTATTCAATATTTAGGCAAATCTGTTAGCACATCTTTGTCTATATATTTTCGTCTGAATTATTGCATTGCGAAATCGAAAGAGTTTAAAGAACATTTATCGAAACATTTCGAATTGATTAAATTCAGCACAGCAAGGGTTTATACTGAGAGTCCCTGTTAAGTTAAAATTTAAACGAAAAATTTCATACGAAATGCAATTGATTGAATATATTCATGAACTCTTTAAATTTTTGACTTCTTTTCCCCACGTTTAGCTTTTAATATTTACCGATTTCAAACAATAAATGCAGAGAAACCCGCTTGCATTAATGTGTTAACATAAGTAAATATTTTGTTTCACATTGATTTTATATGAGTCCAAAATTGTATCTAATCAAAATTAAAGTCATGAACGGAGCCCAAGTTATATCAAACTTTAATGACTCAAAGAACAGACAATATATCAAGCATATAATGTCTCCAGAATACAAAAGACAAACGTTTTCAAAGCTTTTTCGTTTTGTTAGTTTTATAATTATTTTCTTTATTATTTCTTTTTTGAAAAAATCGGTGCAACTTCCAAACACTATGAAACTAATAATTTCATTTGAAACATCTCAGAAACTGTAACATCGTTTGCTATTCTTGAATGTTGAAATGACTATTTAACGTATCTAGCGACGGCATAAAAAAAAAGCCTAGTGATATAAAAGCAAATATTGAATTTTCAGTCACAACAGGATTTCTCAGTAACATTAAAGAAATCCCTTTACGACCATCGTGATGTGCATTTGTCTTCGACCTCAAACTGACATTCGTCTGTTGCAAGATGGATTGAAAAGATTTAGTAATCCTAATGCAAATATAAATTTGTTTATAGTATTATGTAAATTGAGTTTTTCATGCTTAATTCTTATTTTATTATTAAATAGCCCTAATAAATGTTACTGGAAGTTAGGCGTTTTCCAGGCTGGTGAATTTATCGCATCTCAGACCTTCTTGTGATATCGCGTGTGGTGATCTTCTCTCCATTAATTTTACGGCTAGGATATTTTAAATTGTAGACGAATATTTTTTGGAGTCGTTGGCAGTAAAAGGGTTATGTATAAAGAATAAACATACAGACTGGCCCAAGCTGTACAGCTGTGTTGAATATTGCTGTGAGTGGCGTGGCACCAAGCAAATATGTACAGGATAGCTTGTTGAACGGCATGACAGTGCTAAGAGCCTCGGCAACGATGACGGTGCTTTCAATGTATTAATAGTGGTGATGTCACTCATTCCCGTAATAATTTGCATGACTACCAACATATCCTGCAGACCACTTGCAACTATTTGGGCGACATATGACCTAATTATCTTATCACTAGAAAAGAGTTGAATTATTTGAGTTCAGCGTCTACAAATAAACCGAGGCAATTCGTGGAAAATTGAATAGGAAATATTACATTAACATACAGCAAGTCTGACATAATTATATTCCAGCCTTTAGAAGCCATATTTTTTATTTCATTCTTTCTTTATTACCCTACACAGGATTTATCATCCTTCCACTTCGTTTTCTTATTTTACAACCTTTCACAGTGAAAAACTGCATTCAAGCACTAGGTATTAAGATTTCACCGCAATTTTACGACCACCATATACATATTTGTGTGTGTATACTGCCGATCTTACTGCATGTGGCACCACTAACTATGTGAAATGATAATTTTGATAAAATACATTTCGGAAGGTTACGTTCTAGGGCTAAGTATAGGATTCCTCCTGGTGTATGCCATTTATGTATAAGGGCAGGTAAATCTAGAGGTAAAAGACTTGAGTCATGGAAGATGGTCCTGGATGGGATTTGAAGTATAGACTTCCCATACATGAGACCGTCACTTAACAATCCGTGCCCGCTTCGGTAGCGTATCTGCCTCACGTTCAAGAGGTCCCGAGTTCGAATTTTGGTCAGGGTGAGTTACCCAGATGTTTTTTTTCGGTGTTTCCCTTATCCTGAAAGATGAATGTCGGGTAGCTCTAAGCTCTGTGGATCATGGGCTCATTTGAGCATCATTCATTTCATTTAACGTTGGAGGACGTAAATTTAAAAAAAAGACCCGTGTCGGTTTGTGAAATACAATAATGAGAACGTAACATTTCGAAACGTTCCATCAAAATTCTGCTAGATTAGACGGTTCAATAGAAATATTCTAGCAATTGTTAATTAAATAATAATAACAAATAATAAAGAAACAAGTGCAATAGGCATATTAACGAAGTTCTATTTTTCCTTTTTTTTTTTTTTTTTTTTTTTTTTTTTTTTTTTTTTTTTTTTTTACAAAACCTACATACACGTTTTTAATAATGATTTCGTCTACTTTCTTGCTTGCTTAGAACATTTTTCTAGAAATGCAAATAATAGTTTTTTTCTGAACGTTTATTATGCAGATTCTGCCATAAAACTGTCGCAGATTTATATTTGATAAGAAAATTTTAAGAGCTATTGAAAGAAGTTAAACTCAGGGAACATTACCAAAATATGGCTTTATATAGGGTAGAAGAAATTCTCTGAATACGTTCATTTTATTTCTTTGGAAAAACCAAATTAAGGTGATAAAATCTGATGTTTATAGATAACGTTTCGCTTTTGGTTCAGCGGTAGCATACTTTTTCAGGAGCCCATGAATGTTCAAATACAGTGTATTTTTAACTTGACTTTAGGATATCACAGGGGTTAAATGTGTGGGTTACAGAGCTAAATAAAACAAAAGAGTCGTTCCAGGTTCATCCTTGGCACTTTCTATTAGAAAACAGCTTTAATGCAGCAGGGGTCAGTGTGCTGTTTTACAACTTCCGCGTGCACCTAAAATAAATAAAATCGTGATTTGCATTTTGGAATGGGCTGCGGTCTACTTCTCTCCAGGGCGAAAAACAACATCCGCGTTATTGTTCTGAAGCTGACTTCCTCCCCAGGGGGGCAACGTTGCCGGTTGTTATTCCAGATTCAATACCCGATTGCTGTACGCTACCTTTTTACTTCTATTATATCTAAAGAGCAGGCACGACCTGAGATCTTCATAACGGAATTACAGTTTCTCGAAAGCTCCTGAGAAATGAATCACGGACAAGTAAATGTAGAATTCGAAGCTTTATTCTAGGTTGTTCGATTATTTTTCATCCATTTCATTCACTTTGTGGAGAAGTTAATTGGAAGCTCCAACAATTACTCATATTCTTTGAACAAATCTGCATGTCAAATTGTGGTAATGGGCAGCGTATTACTTGACGATAGCCGAGTTTCATATTCATCTCAATTTGAAATAATTTATCGATGTAACGGAAGGAGAAATTTATCATCCTGAATATCCAGGAATTAAAAACTACATTAATTTCAGTGTTTCTTTCATATTGATGTTTAATTAGTATGTTTTAGTGAAAAGTAACTGTTCTTTCACATTAGCCTGTGTAGGACAAGATTTGGAAAGGTAGAGTCAGACTGAAAAATTCAATGCTATAGTTGGGATTTCAACCACGTTCTCCCGGTCTCCGGCCGGTTGCTCTAACCACTGAACTACCATAGCAATATGCCAGCACGACATTAAATTCGCCAATTGAGTTGTGTTTCTCCCGGAACTTGAAGTACTTACAGCATAGTAAGTCACCATTAAGGTAGTTGTCTCACGTATGTATGAGATCACATAGCGGTTTAACGGACAAAGCACGAGTCAGTTGGAAAATTTAATGTCATGTTGACCATGGTAGGTCAGTGGTTAAGAACTGCCGGAGGGAGACCGGAAGATCCGTTGTTCAAATCCCGGCTGTGGCATTGAATTTTTCAGCCTGACTACCTTTCCTAACCTTGTCTTACATACGGCTAGTATGGAAGAATTAATTTCCATTAATTGACCTCATAGTGGTTTGAACTATAAAGCCCGGAACTTAAGTACTTACTCGTTGTAAGTCGCCATTTGGGGTAGATGTCTCATATGTATATGAGAACTAGTGGTTTACCGGAAAAAATAAGACTCACCTGGAGAATTTAATGTCGTGCTGGCATGTTGCCATGGTAGTTCAGTGTTAAAGAGCAACCTGGGGACCGAGAGATACATGTTCAAATCGCAGTATTTTTTAAGTTTTTGAAAATTGACTGGTTTTAAAAATGTCTATATACTCTGTTTATAAAATTATATGCATTTAGTGTAGATACGTTTGTATAATACCTGCTAATATCAACGATGTGTGATATAAACTGACTGAGGAATAAATTTGTGAAATCAAAAAAAGCTTAAGGTGTATTAATAACCAGAATAAATTGTTCTACGTCGTATCAAACCTGTTTCACTGCAAACTCAGGTATTAACCTAAACATTTGGCTAGTTAAACATTTGCACTTAGAGTAATTTTATGAAACTGCACATGAAAAGGTTACAAAATGGATGCTGTTTTCAAGGGGAAAAAGTAACAACATTAATAAAACCGGCAGCAAAGGTAATCTGTGATATCACTTGTTTTTGTACATTAAATACATATCAATACTTTCTTAATTTAGTTGCTAGGTTTTTAAAGCTGGAAACAAGTACTTTTAGAATCAAAGTTTAATCAGGCATCATCAATAAGAGACATTGCTGAAGAACATTCTGTAGAAAAAAAAAAAGTTATGTAAATGAACAGCGAAATAATACACCCAAAGCTCATAGAAACGATTTCTTGTAAATATCGAATCTCTTTGCCATTCTGTCGGGTTTTTATGCCAATGGTAGTCCCCCTATACTTAGGCAGAAAGCGTTACATATGTGTTTGTATCTTGCCTCCAGCTCAGCACTCTTATGTTCGCGTGATTCAAATGACCTTGATATTTATATTGCGGAAAGGTGTCGGTAATTGTGTTGATAGGCCATTAATGTTGCTGACGTTGCTATTTTAGCGCTTACTTGGCAGAGAAATATTCAGATACATACAAAGGATTCTGCAGATATTACGTTTGGTGCCGATCAGGTAGTGAGAACCAAGGTTGAAGGGTGTACATTAGTTTTCTGTTCCAATATTACATTTTTACTTGATCGAAGGAGGTCAGTATGATGTTCAAATCATCTTGCAGGTACGAATGATTTCAAAATAGTTCTGCACACATTTAAGACATGGTCCTTAAAATCCCGCCCAGTTCCCTAATTAAACCTATGAATCCCTATGGATTTTCTTTATTTTTCCGACCTCACACAAATGCAAGTCTACTCTAAGATTTTAAAATCTATAGGGTTCATGTTCTGTTTTTATATATAAGTTAGACAGGAACTTTCTAACAAAGATTAATGCGGATATCTCAAGAGGTAGAATCAGTCAAGATGTTCGTGGTTCAAATCCCGTTTACCGATCAATCTTCAAGAGATTTTTCGTTGTTTTCTTCATTGGTCAGGAAAAATTATGGTCTGTCAAAATGCCTACGCTATGAATAAAATATAAATAAAACTGATGATAAAAAAGTGACTGCACAACTGATCCATCTATCTGTGATCTGAAAACCTACGAACTCTTCACCCAGAAAGTTCACACTGCGATTAAACCAAGAGCAGTGAAACATTCCGCAGGAAGGCGACTGTGCAACTAGGATGATCTGGCTTGTTCTGACTTATGATACATACCAAAAACAATCAGAACTAAATACGAAAACATCAGTGATGCTGTAGTCACTTGTATCCTCAGTGAAGCGGTCTCCAGGCATGTGCTAAATCAAATGTGGCGTCTGTTATGCTGGAACAACCGGCTTTATCTACTTCTGCAGCTAAATATGGACTTGATTTGCAGCTGTGCCTTATTAAGCAAACGAAATCTGTGACAGTGCTTCACGTTTCTGTCTTGTAAGTTCTAGTTCGCTAACTCTAAGTGTCATTAGTTCGGCTACGAGCTCTAATCTTAATGAATTACCATGTCTAACAGTTTGATTAGGCGTGGAGAAGATTTCGTCGCGGTCAGTTGACTGCCACATGGCATAAACTGGGCGTTGTCCACGCAATCAAAACACTCCAAATCCTTATAATGCTTTACTATAATTTCAAATATTTAGTGTACAGTATATTAAATATCTAAGACGGCAGCAAACAAAACCGCGCCTTCAAGTTTTCGCGCTCAACCATTAGGCACAGAATAAAAAATAAGTAATTCTCACTTTGAATTACATAAAATTTTAACACATTTGAGAAATAAATAAGAAGTATTTAAACTGTCTACGAATGTTAACCTTGGTTATTTAAAAAAAAAAACACTGAATAATTAATTAAAACTCATATCTTATCATACAGAGAAATCCATGCATTTGCGAAAACTAAAAGAGAAAAAAAAATCTCTATTTTTTCTATACACTTTCGAAAACACTATTTTAATTAATTCTAAGGAGTTTATATATGTAGAAGGAGCTGCCTAGGTTTTCATTTCTGTAAAAATACATGAGAAGTGTATTTCAAATAAAATTACGAAAAATTGCTTTCACATGCTTTTGCAATCAAATTCTAATATTGAATATCTATACTAAGTTCTTTGCAATCAAAATAGCTACTTTAACGCAATACAATCAAGGGGAAAAGAATTATTTCAAATTCGTAGCTTTCTTTGTGTAATATGTAAAGTGTATTTTTGGAGGAATTCAAAGAGAGAATTCCACGCAGTTCAGGATTTCCCTAAGCAGAATTTGTTGTGTTTATCGTATCGTTTGTAAGTCCCTTGTTACACAACTGCGAAGTGATATATTGGTGGATTTCGATCACCTGGCACTTTAGTCCTATTGGGATAAAGGCCGCTGCATTTTTCTATGTATCATGGTCATTATGAGCAGCATAAGGCAGAGATGTTGCTATATGGTTAGCATGCCGCCTCCCCCGGCTGTATGTGCAGTTCTTTAGATATCTGCATTTTCCGTCCAATAGCTCCCCAACCGGTCCTCAGGGACCTCGTGAGGACCTGCGCAGCTGTATCAGACCTCCCAGTAGAAAGTATACTCAAGCAGTACTGCAGCTAGCACGGAGCCTTGCTTTTAGATAATTATAATTGTTATTACATACTTTTATTTTACTATATCTCCTGAAACTATTTCAGATTCCGATATTCTCACATATTAATAACACAGCAATGACAGAGAGGCCGGCATAATATGAAGAAAAATCCTCTTGCTAAAATACGAAATTACTTTGACAAAACATGAGAATTTAATAATGCTTCAGAAAATTTTTATTAAGTGTCCCAAAACTTCTTTAAAATAGGGCATAAAATTTTGCTTTGTTCACAAATCTGTAAGGTTGTGGTTAATTATAGATAACAAAAAGTGAAAAAAATTAAGAGATGTTTAAGCAAGTATTTTTTCACTATCAAATGAAAATTTATAGAAAATATGAAAATAGTTTAACAAATTGTAAGGAAAAGTTATGTTTTTTTTTTTAACTTTTTTATTTTATTATTATAAACTTTTTTTTATTAGATCTCACTGTTTGAACGTGAAATTTCATATTTCGCCGGTCTCTTGTAATGACAACTGTCTGTTGTTGTTATGCACGTTTATGCTTCAGAGTTACTGAAAACCTTGTACAATGTAGCTGTGTATGGTGATCGAATTACAGCACCGGTAAATTTTCTCAGGCATCTCCCACCCCACTTGTGCCGCAGCAACTGCATATGTGTAATTCCCTCCCCGGGAAAGAAGTTCACAGAATTAGTTGTAAGTTAGTGTGTTGGTTATTTGCAAACAGTGCACACGTGGTGTTGTGTTGAGTGTGTACCTGGTGGTGCTCTTTGTGAAGAAGTTGGACTCGCGGTTCATGAGCTCCGATCGGAAGCGAGCCATCTCATCTTCCATTTTCCTCATCTCGGCGTCGAACCTTTCTCGAATGTTGCTGAATTCCGTGTCGATGACGCTGAAATCTCCAAGCTTGATGGGGATGTTGCGCTTGATGCCACTTTCCGCCATGATTTCTGCTTTTCCACACACTTAGGATGTACACGCACTCTTCTCAGCGACTAGCGCTCGACTGGGAGCGGTTGGGTATTTAAATAGCCTCGGAGAGGGGCGGAGGGAAGGCCTGGCGTGTGACGTAGCGTCCAGATCGATACTTACACTTGACTGTGTGACGAACGCCCCACAAATGGAAGTATAGTAAGCTTCGTTTGTCACTTTGTTTTTGGTCAACAGCATTAGATTTGTATTGCTCCCACGCGTGACGTCACTATACGCCTTCTAGAATACTGACCTCGCCAAAATGAATCTATACCGCAAGACTAAATACGAACTCGTTAATAATGTTTCGTGGAACTAACATCATAGTGCACGAAGATTCCTGGTGCACCAGTAAGCATACTTTTGGTGCCCTTACTTCCCAGTAGATTCATGTTGAGATATTTTTGCCATCCCTGTAGTCTCAACAAATTAAGCGTAACACGAAAGTATTGCTCAGCAGCTGTTGTTGACTTGCTTCCAATGCCAAAATCTACAAACGGATGTTGTAGAACTGCTTGGGCCTTAAACATGGAATAAGGAACAGTTTCTCACAAACCAGACGTGAAAGAACGACCTTTGCAATCATGCCAGACTCTACAGTAAATATGGTAAAATTCTGTACTTGTGCATGGAAACAGCCTTAATTCATCGCATTGTCAAAGGTTATGCCTAGAAAATTGGATATCAGCTGAAACTATATATACTGCAGAGACTGGCATGATTGCATTTTGATACCCTGACACCGAAAAACCAAAGATAAAATATTGTGTTACATTCACATATACTTCCCTATTCATTGTCATTTTATATAAATTTTCTAAAATACATTACTAGACTTTCTATCTACGTCCTGTATTTTAGATAAGTGTTTTTAGAAATGGTCTCATTACACATTGTTGTAGGTGTAGCGGTGGTATACAGAAGATTGAAACAAAAGTCATCTATATAGTCTTTGAGACTTCAATCTCCTTACATGACATCGCGACAAACAAAAGAAGGGTGACAAAGCACTTGAAAATATGAAAGTATTGGAAAATTTAAATAAATAGCAAGGAATATCTCAGAATGGTGAATCTATAGGATTAAAGAAGCGAAAGAAATTGCATTGTAAATGTATTTGTATTTTTTCAAGAAAGAGATTCGTATCTATCTCTTATGGTTTACGAGTTACGCAAAATTATACAAGATTCATTCAGATTAGTGAGGATTTAATAAACACCTTTCACGTCTTCTTCTTCTTCTTCTTCTTCTTCTTCTTCTTCTTCTTCTTCTTCTTCTTCTTCTTCTTCTTCTTCTTCTTCTTCTTCTTCTTCTTCTTCTTCTTCTTCTTCTTCTTCTTCTTCTTCACTTCATAGCATAGGTAATCAAATGCCTGTTGCCCCTTCAAAGTCCTCCAACTATTGTTTCTTGGATCTGCCCATCGATGTCCTCAAAGATCTTCTAAAGGATCATTTTGCATTATTTGTTTAGTAAATCTGTTATCTGGCATTCTTTCAACATATTATTTGCAATTTTGTTTGAAATATTTTAACCTTTCTTTATATTAAAAATTCCTAACTCTTCTCTAATACTATTTGTCGTTAGGTCTCTCTTCGTACATCCCTTCACACTTCTTAAGAATTTCATTTCTGAAGCCTGAGCGACCTGTTCCGTTGTTTTTTCTTCACTTCCGTATCTTAGTATACTACAGCTATAATTTTGTAAAGCGTTAATTTAGTTTCTTTACATATTTTGTTTCTAAATGTCCTATTAATTGTTCCACACAATTTTTGAAATTTGCATATTTTATTTTCTACATCATATTCCTTATAACTAACATCACAATCCCAAGTATCTAAATGCCTCACCTGCAAATGTTATTTACCTACAACTATTTCATTCCTTATGAATGCCATTACTTTGTGTTCATTAAAGAAACATACATATTATATTGCTCACAAATTTCATTAAGTTTAAAAATATATGTTTGCAAGTCAGACTCCCTATTTTGAATAACAACCAAATCGCCGGCGAACAATAATATAAGTTGTTATTTGAGATTTTAAGACCTGCATATACCAGTTGTTTCCAATTCCTCACTAGATCGTCAATATAATCTGATTAGTAACAATTTTTTCGGACATTCTACCATTGCTTCTCACATTTATTTTTGTTTGAAAGTAGAACCATTGTATCATTCTCATAAAATGTTATGGTATTCTGTTTCCTGTAATATTTGCCACATTTTACATTCACACTGCTCACATAAAACTCAACATATACTTGTATCTTAAGCATGTGATATGTTAATCAAAATAGTTGAAGCCGATTTTTAATAAATAAAGAATAACGAAATTTCCCATCAACGGTTGTTCAGAGTGAAGCGACTTTCTCTAAAATCTTCGTATCAAGATGCTAACGTTAAATACTATTGAAAAAGTAGAGTCAGACTGAAAACTTCATAGCCATAGCCGAGATTTGAACCACGTATCTTCCGTTCTCTGCCCGGCTGCTCTTAACCATTGATCTACCATGACAACTTGTCAATACATTAAACTCTCCAACTGACTCGTGTTTTTCCCGGTAAACCACTAGGAGTTCTCATAAACACATGAGACAACTAGCTACTTTAATGACAACTTATTGACCTAATAGTGGTCTGAACTATAAAGCTTGGTCCTTAAAGTACTTACAGCACAGTAAATCGCCATTAAAGTAGTTGTCTCATGTGTTTATGAGAACTCCTAATGGTTTATGGGGAAAAATATGAGTCTGTTGGAAAATTTAATATCATGTTGGCATGTTGGCCATGGTAGCTCAGTGGTTAAGAGCAGTCGGACGGAAACCGAAAGATCCGTGTTTCAAATTCCGGCTATGGTATTGAATTTTTTAATCTGACTCCACCTTTCCGTATTTTGGCCTACGCACGGCTAGTGTGAAAGAACAATTAATTTCCTTAAATACTATTGGTATTTATCTGATATTTCGGATTTTTTAAAAGTATGTTGTTCATATACACAGCACGCACGCATTCGTGTAATTTTGTAAATTACATTTTGTAAAAATACATTTTGTAAAAATGACCTTATTGGATTTCATTATGTCTAAAATATTTATTTCTGGTGAGATCACGAAATCAAAGCTCCACCGACATCTAATGGATAATCTACAAACTGATTTTTTGTAATTTTATATGCTTCAACGTTAAGTCATATCAGATGGTGAATGAAATGGGTGAAATGATGTTCAGATTGTCCAAGGTCCATTGAGCTTATAGCTACCCGACATTAGTCTTTAAGGATAAGGGAAAACCCCGGTAAAACCTTATCCAGATAACTCACTCTGACCGAGATTCGAACTCGGGACCTCTTGAACGTGAGGCAGACACGCTACCATCTACACTACCCAGGAGGGCAAATTGATATTAATTCTTAAATTTTTGCCATTCAGAACATTATACTTATTAACTTTATGTTACATTTTTACTTCCTCTATTAAATAAAGTACTGTAGTTCATACCAAGATATTTCGATTGTTTTGGTCTCATTAGAACCCCTTTCCTCATTTTTGAGCAAAATAATTAAATGCCATGTAACCTATTCACTGAGTGGGACCTGAAGCATGTTTTAAGGACCAATATTTATAATAATTGGTTAGGATATTCTTCCGTAAAATAAATGACACACCTATCTTCAAGTTTGCCCATTTATACACTTATATGAACTATTCATCCAAAATCGAAGAATTTTCAGATGTTTTTCGTTTACTATTTTATTATATGTACACTTTGAACAAAAGTCAGAGGTGTATTTTCTCAAGCATGCTGATTTATTCAATAACTGTATCATTCCTTACAAATGTTCTGTTAATGGAACTCACCAACTTCAAAATTGATTTGATATTGTAAAGTAATATTGATTAGTGACTTTTATTTTATTCCCTCAGCAGATGAACATCAGTGATACAGTCCAAAAGTTATTCAAGTTGAAATAACAGGTGAATTTGATATAGTAGTTGTCAAGCGAAGTGCTAGGCAATGCAACACCTACACGAAGTGAGAAACAAATCCAAAACAAGCGCTAAGAGGAAGTTCTGCTGTTACGCAAGTAATAGCCTTGGGTGGAGATCGACAATTGTTTGCACATTTGCATAAGAGTATGTGGTCAGAATCGAAGTAGGATGCACTGTAAGATCTACCTATTTCGGGATCATTTGATACCACAGCGATTCCAAATGAGATAGTTAATGTGTTACCTTTATTAGTGGTAGGTATACAAAATATTCTTATAAACATTTTTTTTATCATTGACTTTAATCTAGGAATGGCAGAAATTAAGATTTTTTAAAATAAAAAGGTAATAAAGGCTGTTTAATATTTACGTATTAGCCTTAAACTGCCATAGTTTCTATGCAATCGCGAGAAACAACTAAATATCGATATGATTTTGAAAATAATTACAAAGTACTGAAGAAACTGAACGTATAGAATAGGCGATAGTACACTTAGGTGTCGGTATCCACCTAAGCTTACTATTAATAACAACATCTGATATTCACGATACATTTTACTAGCTGAATGATCTCAAATGAATCAACCACTGCTTATTTACTTAAAATATGTGGAGATAGTATTTTAAAAAGTCAAAGCCGTGATTGCAAGCTCTTCGATGAAAAGAACAAAGAATAATCGTAAACTTTCAGGCATGTCCGCTGCAGAAAGTGTAAACATACTAGGAAACAAAAGGTGATATTTGTGTGTTTTTAACTATTTTGACTTTAACTTAAAATGATTGTTTAGAACATGTTCAAGCATCTACCGAGCGACAGTTCTGATATGGTACAGGTGGTTGTTAAAGAATCAGAACCACACTTAGGTACAGGCATTCAATCACAGGAATAGACCTCATAGATATACTAAATTGACACCAAATAATTGTTATGGTGTTAACATTTATAAAATAGTCATTGCTCTTTGTTTGAATTCTCCATTGCTTTATATTTTAAGACCTTGTTCATTATTCGTTTATATCATCCTTGTACCTTCAAGAAAATGTTGTAAAATAATTTCTGCAACGTTCGTCTGTATCGACATTGAGTAGATAGAAAAATAATGTAGCATTTTAACGTTAAAATTCGTAAGCTTTCACGGCCGGTGTCAGTATAATATAAAGTATTAATCGGGCTTGTGGGCCGTGGTCTGCTGGGCTCCATCTTCATATCCCCAGACGTTTCGTCTGCTGTCAGTTTCGTCGACAGTTGCTGTTGAGACTTCCGCCAGGACACTTCGATCGCACTGCCACTGAAGATGTCTGACGCAGCCGCTGACGAAACGTCTGGGAAGATGAAGAACGAACCCAGTAGACCACGGCCCACAATCTCGGTTAATACTTTATATTATACATTTTAATGTTATCCGCCTTTCGCGCTAATATCAGTTGTTTGTGGAATATGAGCACTGCCTGTTCATCTTTTGTTTGGATTGGTAACTGACGTCTCTGTTACATATGGAATTGAGCTGCCTCCCAGATTTTTATTTTATTTTATGATTTTTTTGGGTGGAAAACATTATAAGGGGGATATTATGAAATGTTAACGTTTCATCTGTCTGTTTCATGCTAATTAATTTTTATCCTTGTTAGACATTAACATCTACAAAGACATACTTATATGTAGATAAACGATACTAATACCAGCTTACTCTTATATTTTTGTTGACTTATACTGCATGTAGATAATGTTCACGTCGACTTTTTCAGTATGCCAAAATACACTGTTCAGCAGGAAGCAGCAAGATACATCTATATTGTAACTATTTTTGCAAATTATTCCACACTATTTCTTATTTTCCAAAACATACAGAATGTTAACAGTGTGAAAACGAGGCCAGTTATAAGTTAACTTAGTTGACCTTTCCTTGTAGCTTATCTGGAAAATCAGTTCCACATTGCAGTAGGGAAAAAAGAACAATAGGTAAAATGCATTACACAGCCAATATTTGTAAGAATATATTGTAGATGAGGTATAAAAATGATGGAGGATAAGGTAACGTGAATGTAACACATCAAATTTTTTCTTCTTCTCACCTTTAAATTGTAAATTAAATTGTAATCATTTTTTTTTCTTCTCACCTTTAAATTTCTACAAATGCGAGAGTTAGGAATCAATTTTCAAAAGAAACAGAACAAGCAAACTATAGAAAATGCTGTTTATAGGCCCGTTGCATCACGAATCTTAAATTTTCGTTTCGTATCTTCGAGAATAAGATAAGACATATATCTCGTTCCAACATGATGGTGTACCATCTCACAGATAAAAAGAAATTCGTAATTATTTGAGTAACTCATTTTGGCAATAACTGATCCTTGAGATGGGACCAATTTTGTCGCCTGCGTACTTCCATATGCATACCCATTTCTGTAATTCTCCCTGTGATAGACTGAAAAAATCCATGCATGTGCAGCGATCCGTAAAAATGTAAATCAGAGAAAGATTTATGAAAGCTGTGAGCAAGTTACAGCTGGAATACTACTTAAAAACTTAGATCATACATGGAAATAGCTCCAAGAAAGAATTGTGCCTGTATGTATTCCTCACACCGCTTACCATCCCTAGGCACAGGCCTGGGGAAGAGTACTCACAAGGTGTTAAGGCATTCTCTACTTCCCCTCCTTTCATGACCAACAAAGAGGAAAACCAAAGGGAAACCCGGTTCCGTCTAATGCGTATCTATGTGTGCTAACAGCTGCTGCAAGTAAGGAGGGCGGGACTACTCTGTTCACGTCTTCAAAGTAATGTTCCCCAGGCCTGCCTGGGAGAAACTGATGAAATGAAGGAACCTCAGGAACTTATAGGTCTTAGGAAGTCAGATAGACAGACCCACACAACTGCCTAACTATTCAAAGCTTGATCCAATCACATTGGTCTGCTGCTTAGAGAGGATTCGCTTTGGCGGAACCGGAGAGAACTCAACACACTTGAGGTAGCGGCTCAGAAAAGGCTACCATACGGCAGGGCCAAAAAACTCTTGCACCATCTATGGGACATAGACTGACACTTCATAGGCTTTAAGTCTACGTGAAACATGAAAGAAACAGGTAATTGATATGAACTTATGAAAAGAAAATACGCGATACCACCGCAGCATTTGCCCTGCCAACTAAGGGGCAAAACCTCTTGATTATGGTACCCGGGAATCGAATCAGGACTTTCCGAATACAAGCCTCGCACGTTACCTCGGAGCTATCTCGTAATGGTGGGAACGTGGTCGCGAAAACTGAATTAAACGTTCGTCCTTATATGTGCCAGAGAAACATTATCCAGATTGCTCATTAGGATATTGGTTGCACAATGTATTTGTTACTCTTATGGGTGTGGTTGGCATCTGCATTTTTTTTAGCTTGAATAATGGAAAAACAAAAACAAGCAGCATACGAGATGGAAGCTGCGAAATATGAACGGCCTGCTGTAATTATTATTTTGTGAACGCACAGCTGCAGAACTGTTTTTAGAGAATCAGCTGTTAAAGAGGATATACGAGTACCTACTTTTGTTCCAGTTGAGCAGTCGTGAAAATGACCCACAATCAGAAGTGCATTAGAATGATTAGTCCAATGTTAATGTTGGATCAAAGGGAAAAATGGTTATTGCTGAGTGGCAGTTCCGACAATTGAGAGGCCCGTGGAAAACAGCCACGTATCACTAGTAAATGCTTTCACACAAAAACATTTAAAATAACATCGTGTTTTCTCCAATATTTTAAATGTTTGAACTGCTGTTGAGAAAAGAAAAGTGTTTTACCTAGTTGCTCCATTTATATGTTGCCTTTAACATCACGGTCACAGCAGCGGCTTTGACTTTGGAATAACTGCTCATCGGCAAGATGGTCACTTGTTTTACTATTGTGTATCTTTGGTTTGTTTACATGATTTTCTTTATAAACTCCAATTCAAACACACAAAATTAAGTTATATTTTCAGACTCTAAGTTGGATGGGAAATATGTCCAGCTACAGAAATGCCATCTTATGACAGGAAATCGAACCAGGAACATAAGAATTTGGAAGCTAACATGCCAACCACCAAATTACATTGCCTTCTTTTAATTTTCGTTGCAGGACAGTATTAAACTTATTGTTACTAATACGAAACTAAGCTGGGAATGAAGCAATATTCATTCTCTTTCAGTTTGCATCATAAGAAGACTTTCTTATTTCACTTCACTAACCTCATGCATATACATACACATACATAATCCTCATTTGCATATATAGGTATTTGTTTCTCATAGGTAAATAAGTTGGCTAGTGGCAATTCAGGACTATGAAGCATTAGTAGAGCAAATTATATGTGTCTCTTAACTTCTTGTTTGCAGCTGATAAAGACTTCTGGTAGATTGAACACTCTACACTCTTCAGAAATTCCATGACATTTCCTATACAGCGGGATCTACCTTGTGATAAAAACTCAAAATCTATTACCATAATTATGAGATTCGTAATTTAACATTGAGTCCCTGAATCCTAGATTTCAGACATACCTACTAGATTCCAAAGATTGGTTTCAAAATAAAGTATGCCCGCCTCGGTAGCGTAGATGGTAGCGTGTCTGCCTCACGTTCTAGAGGTCCCGAGTTTGAATCTCGGTTAGGGTGAGTTAAGGTTTTTTCCGGGGTTTTCTCTTATCCTGATAGACGAATGTCGGGTAACTCTAAGCTCCATGGACCCCGGACTCATTTAAGCGTCACCTCACCCATTTCATTCATCTTCCGATATGACTTAACTTGAGGACGTAAATTGCAAATAATAATAATAATAATAATAATAATAATAATAATAATAATAATAATAATAATAATAATAATAATAATAATAATAATAATAATAATAATAATAATAATAATAATAATAATAATAATAATAATAATAATAATAATAATAATAATAATAATAATAATAATAATAATAATAATAATAATAATAATAATAATAATAATAATAATAATAATAATAATAATAATAATAATAATAATAATAATAATAATAATAATAATAATAAAGTAAGCCCATACATCAATAGTGTGACTTTATGGGTTCGTAAAATTAAAAGTCTAGTTTGCAGAAATTCAAACTGCTCTTTATTTCAAGTAAAAAGACGTTTTGTACAACCCTTACAGGCTCTATAACTGACGTTATATGAACACGCAGTCCTCAAGGTCGTCTGCCGCATGTCCACAAACAAAAGAATTCACTTTCAAATCACTACATAGCTGCATATAACCGATTATTTGTTCGCGACTGGCCCCCGACTGGCTAGTTGGGCTCTTTTACACCTCCACTCATTGTTTCCAGAAACCTGTCGACGATTCAAGGCCTTTCACGAGGCAGCGAGAGAAGGAGAGAACTATCCAGACATCTCTTGTCTCTTTCTCTCCCCTCCCCTGTTCCTCTCTCGGCAAGCGCCAAGCGCTCGCGTAGGCCTGTCTCTCTCTCTCTCTTAGCAAGCGTTCAACACTCGCCTACGCACTATCCGTCTCTTTCGCACGGCCCGGCCGCGGCCCGCCGTAAAACAATGCCTCGCGACAGTAACAAGATACTTCTGTCCCAATGTTATTGACTCGTGTATTTCATGTCAAGTAGTGCCACTTCATCCTCAACGAATATTATCAAGTGGTAAGTTGTTCTATTCCTTTCCTCTCCCCCTTCCATCCTTCATTCAGTTTTGTGCTAGTGAATTTGCTACTTCAATTACGTCACTGATAATGTGTTCCAAAACGGCATCAGGGACAATTATATTTCGCATGTGTATCACAAGAGCTCAGTAATGTTATTTTATGGTTTTATGTATCTATTTATAATTAGCATTGCTCTTTATTTGAACTTGGAATTTGGAACGATATCACATCGTATGCTGTGGCCCAAGGGATTCTTTATGTTCAGATTACATTTTGAAACAGGTTATAAAAAAACTCGGAATGATCGCTTTAGTGCAAAGTTGGAGGACTGTCATTTTGGAACTGTTGAAACTAGCGTTAGATTTTGGAATGATTTGAAAATAACAATTACGTATATTTCCTCTTTCTGATTTAGTAAAATGTGTATTTTTACTTTTTACTTTTTCTACCATCTAATAGGAGAAGCTATATGAAGTATTGTATTCTATCCAAATATTCAATATCGATAATTTTTACCTAAATGTATATTTCGAGATCCCTTGAACAAAAGAAGACATTTAAGAAAGAGTCACACGCGTGTTTATAAAACAAAATGCCTAGAAAATGGCATACTTGGTTCTAAGAATGCCACACGAAGATTTTAATTAAATCACCTAACCCAAACCATTCTTTTATAATTTCAATATCTTTTATTTTCTAAAATGGCTATAATAATTTCTGTGATTAAAATACATGTTTAACTTAAGAGTCATAAAACATATAGGTTCTAGAAATTTCTGTAAAGAGTCTGTGAAGATCCCTTTATTACAAATAAAATGTACAAACTGTGAGTCCAGAGTTAACAGAACCCCACTCAGAAAAAAATTTAAATCATTCTAAAACATCCAATTTGTATTAATTGACCTTTTCGTTTTTGCTTTGTTGGTTGGAGTTTCCAGTATTTCAATGAATACGGTCTAAAATATAATATCTCATCAGACCATGTTGTTTCAAACATCAAAATCCAGCGTACATATATTGAACTTTTTTTTTCAAACATTTGACTACGTACTTGCATTAACTATACTTTCATATATTCGCATAAAAAGGCGAATTGGAACTTGGAAAACAATTACTACGAATGGAAATAAGTCGAAAAGTAAATATTTATCACAAATAATTTGCAGAATACATTTGAAGTGGGTAGAGAAAGACGTATTATTGTAAGGAATTAAATGTTTTTATTATGGAATTATGGTAACCCCAGTTGGTGTTCAAGTCTCTCAGTAAATGGCAGCTAATTTCCCCGCTACACTTGATATCCCACAAGGAAGCCTCCAGCTCAAGAAGAACACCTGCAATATGACACAGCGGGTGTTAAATTAGCTCAAAGGGGAGAACTCAGCTTGCTTTTAGGCGATTCCACATGGTACCTATCAAACTAACAAAGGTTATAAAAGAAGGAAATGCCAGAACTATCTATCTGTATAAACAGTCTTAGCTAAAGAACTCGTGGAGTTCACAATCCTCTAGACTTACATGAAAAAGTTTATCCTAATGAAGTATTGATAAAGGAAGAAAATAATAATTTTTTTGACATTTTAATGAAGTGCTTTCAAATAATACGGACAATCTCTTACGTCCTAGATTAGATATACTTCTATTTCACGAATTGCAATGAGGAATAATTGCGATTTGTGATAGAACAAAACTGAAATTATTTGATAAAGAGAGAACTGACTCTCTGGTATTTAACGGACTTTTTTTTCATTAAGTTGTTCACACACAGACTGAATTTTGTTTTTCTAAAAATCTTTTTTTAGATTTAAGGGGTTCCAAAAATGTATTTAGACAAGATTTTGATATCAAATTTTTAGGTGGAATGCAATACTTTCACTACTTACTGCACATAGTAATGAAAGTAGAAATGATATAATTTTCGAACCATTAATAACGCATATCTCGAAATCTGATGCCTCACAAAATCTTTTCTGAAATAAAGAGTATGTTTCCATTAATGTAAGTTACTTGTCATTTTCTATTTATTTATTTGTAATTTTATTTTGTGTTACTTCTTAGATTTACTTGGCTTGTAAAGCGATTTAGAAAAAAGTC
This sequence comes from Mantis religiosa, assembly GCA_030765055.1. NCBI lineage: Eukaryota > Metazoa > Arthropoda > Insecta > Mantodea > Mantidae > Mantis > Mantis religiosa. The sequence goes on from CM060959.1 coordinate 68,245,233, forward strand.
ATACCTATAAGACCATACAAAATTCATTCATAATGAACAGGACTTCAAGGCTATCACAAAAAAATTCAAGATAAAAATTATATACCTACATCTTGAACAACTGAAAATCATTGGAGTCAGTTTTCAGGAAATATTATGAGAAACGTTCCGTGTAAAATGCAGTTGAGGTGGGGGATTCGCTTGAAAATCTTTGTGTCGTATCTTTGAAACATATTGAATATAAATAAAAGTTTAATATTTAATCCCACGTTTAGTGTTTTTATTATAATTTATGATGCAGACACATAAGCACACCCCAACGCATCTTTTACAGTAGTACTATGGCCGTAATATGTAAAACATTACTATTATGTGTTTCAAATGGGAAGAGTTCTAGAGTCCAGCTAATCAGATGCCATATCACGCTCAGCGTTGCCAGCTTGTTACCCCACTCCTTTTATATTTCCCTCTCTCTCGCAAACCCATACAACATGCAGGTATGCTTGGCGCAGATGTAAGGGTAAGCAAATTATATTTTGAAAACTTTTACAGTGATGCAGTTGCCAAAATCAAAATTGGAAAAAGCATTTTCGTAAATTATGTATATTTTTAAATACTATAACTATAATTATAGTTTATGAATTACCTGTTATTTATAATCCAATGGAACTGCCAGTGGCTCATCCATATCGCTGTCAATGTCACTTCCGTTAAGAGACAATTGGTCATTGTTACTGTCTTCATCGTCTGAGTCTTGCAAATTTATGATTATAGGTTCCAAAATCTCGTCACATGCTATTTATTTCTTAAAATCTGCATGCCTCACGCAGTTTTCCCAGTCCTGTTGTGTTACCTTGTCAATTTCTTCGTTAACAAGTCGTTTAACGTCCGTCAGTTTAAAAGTATTATTTCTGTTTGCAATCCCCCGTTTTATTTGAGGCCACATCAACTCAATTGGACTATATTGGCAGTGGTAGGTAAGGTGGAAGGCGTATTATCACGTGTCCCGTTTCAATTGCAAGTTGATCCAGCTGATACACTTTTTCCGTGTTTTTAAACTTAAGTACTCTTTGCAGTAACTCATTTTTAGCTTCTGTTTCCGAAAAATTTTTGAAGAACGTGTACACCTGAAAAATAATACTTCTAGCCTGACTTCGCAATACCTGCCTTTTTGACTCGCTACTAAATTCACCGCAAGAAGCCATTGCACTATTTAACTCTTACTCTACTGTTGTGTAAGAACAACTAAATGATATTGATCTGAACTCTCCAGAGTAAATAAACACTTTTTATCCAGCATTCATTCATAAACATAAGCATACAGCATTCCACAGGCTAACAGGAAATTAAGTGTCTGCTCTTTCTCGAATTTAACACCTTTACTTATTCACAGTAATTTTTTTATCCGTCATGTCAGTAGTTTAAATTTCAGTTCGGAGTAATTAAAAGCATATGTACATACATACATATCCACCACTTTGAACTCTCTAGAGTAAATAGAGATTACAAACCATTCATAAACAAAGATATAATGTGACAAAACACGTTCTGCCAGGGCAGCAGGAAATTTATTGTTTCCTCTCGCTCGAATTGGATTATTCAAAGTAATTCTTTTATCACGTCATGTCAAACATTTACGTTTCAGTTCTGAGTAATTACAAATATACGTACACGCATACATGCCAACCAATAATGATATTCATACAGTGCTTACGTCGCGATTCATTGTTATAATACAGGTAATAGTGGTTTATTTATTTGTATTAGAAAAACTGTTTGAGCTAAAAATATGGGGATTTCATTGTTATGTTATACATTACTCTCTACCTTCCACATGGATCAGTTTCGGCAAAATTTGGATTTTTGTCTTAGCGCGAATAGTATTTCATACAGATTGATTACGTTGGCGCTCGTTACACACCACTTAGCGGGAATGCAATACGACAACACTGCAGGACTCCGAGTGGTTGCTCACCTAGTAGCGCTCAAGGACAAACACCTTCCCATTTGAAACACATATTAGAAATTTTCATGATAACACGCTGTAAACTTCAACAAAATAATGTATTAATATTAGGAGTAGAAGAAAAGGGCACTTTTAGGAATAGTTTCGGCTATTACAGTTCATAAAATGTAAATAAACACAATAATCAGGGATGATTCCAAGAACTCATATGGCTTACATGCTTGTAATTATCTTGTAATGGTGTTCGATCACGGCATTATTTTGGGAAGAGTTTTAAAAATTCTTAAGAGAATATCTTAGTGACAAGTTCAATGGCTGTTACATTGGAACCGTAGGTACATATATAGTCGGATCTATGATTATTAATGAAGTCCTTTATTGTTCTGCATTTTGTACCAATTTCAACCAAATTTAATATATGGATGAGTACTCCTTAAAATTAATCATAAATACAATTCAACTATATGGTGTTGTAGTTAGCCCCACAAAATCTTTTGAAATCCATACAAACCACTTTATAATTCAAAATATTTCAATAAATACTCTTTAAACACTTAAAGGAACATTCTTATTTTTAATGTGCATAAATAATAAAATTACAATTTAAAGTTCTAGCGTTTTTCCAGTTTTTTAATTTCATTAGTCTTTAGATGTTTTGAAAGCTGTATGGATTTATCTATGTTATTTTTTGGTGTTTAAAATTTTGTTTTGTATGAGATTCTTTTTATTAAATGAACATACAAACATTACATTTATGAAGTCATAAAATCTGTCGTGGGGCGTTAAATATTGATAATTCCTGGAGTTGATATTGCTTTGTTGTGTCAAATCTAAATAGATTTACATCCTAAGCTCAGATATTGAATCAAAAATTTTCCTGCTAAAGGCAAGCAAATGAATATTGTTTACATACACAGCAAAATACTAAAACATCGATGCATTTTCAAAAATATATAAAACTAAAAAAATTAGACACTTTGCCAGAACACAAACTTTAGTTCGCTGCATATGAGGATAAAAAATTCCTTCTATAAATTTGGCCCCTTGAACATTTTAAACAGTGTTGCTGATTATACAAATTACCTTATTTTGTACCATTTTCAGCCAAATATCAAATATTTAAATTGACAGCTAGCCTAAAAGCTATTATTTTTATGTGATACTCCATATAAACTGCCCTTTATTTTGCACCAACTGCAACGTATCTTTAAATCGCTGAAACGTTTAATTAAACTGTTAAACATAAAATGTCTCATGTATATACAATACACAGAATAATATGCACTTTTTGCAAGAAAGCAAAACCATTTCGCGGACTCTATTAAGATAAAATTACCTGTATGACGTTATATGTAGCTGAAACCTTAGAAGATCTTTTACTCATTCATGCAAAGCAGTACAGGGTTGCATTGCGGTTAGAGAAGCCTTTCTTGGGTCTTTACCGGAAACATTAACGTTCTCTTTAATTAAGTCTGTAAGTCACTAAAATCCGGAACTAAATAACGCAGTAGTTCATATAGAACAGCATTTGACCCGTCGGATGGAGTTTATAAAACTGCAGTCCAATCCAAATCTGCGAAAGAAGGCATAGCATACATCTAAGCATAAGTGCCTGATTTTTCAAATTCTCTCGGTGACACTAACACTAATGTTTTGTTGATTTCTCTTATTAATTACAAAAGTTACTCACTGTAAATATTTTAATCATATTATATATTCCTTATAGAATGTCTCCATCATATTTAAAGCAATTATGACTATATATTAAGTTGTGAACACACGCAAACTTGAAATTTACACTTGAAATTATCACTGGTTTAATTACTCATCACAATCGATTAGTTCTTTAACAGAAATAGGAATTCTTAACCAGTTGGCTTCAAGTTATGTACACTCAAACCAAAGGCGAGAAAACAATAGAGATCAAGGATCGCTAACAGCAAGTTAAAAACATATATCCGAGTGATGTTTGCAAACACCAGAAACGTGTACTAGCATTGGGGTGTTTATTATCTGTTACCTGCTTCGTAAGAACGGCGTTAAGACTATAGCAAACAAATACGTACTCACTGGCTCTTACTTGAGGTAATCAGCGTCCGTTACATGGTACAGAGAATCAATCAGTTTTCTGTCCTTTACTTGAAAACCAGCCTTCCTAATCCTTTCCACGTATGAAAATGTATTCGCTATCTGCCAAATGTCATCTGTCTGAACCTTCTTTCCACTCTCAATACCTTCCATTGAAAATAAACTCTTCTCACCCAATGACTTTTAAGGCATCCTCATTACTTATATTGTCTGCCAATTCACACGCTTCATTCGTATCCATGTCTACAGTTCAAATGTTTCCAGTAGTTTTCCAAACTCCTTAGTACCACACAAAGTACTTCATTATTCTTATCATCCTTAGTTATTTTTAATGGTTCGCTGCAACCCTGTTCGGTTTCTTGACAGCAGATCGTGTTGCTACTTGTGTTACATTCCAAGTACCTTAAACTGTACATTGCTTCAGCACCCTTCGAATTTGCAAGTATATAATTTATTCCTTTCAACTCATAAGTAGAGATTTCACCCTTTTACTTTATATTTAACCCATTCTTATGCAAAGTTCTTCATTAAGGATCCCATAGATTATTTTTCTCTTCTACCTATGCTGTAACATGATTAAATTAAGCCTGTCCCGGCTGCTGAAGTCAGGCAGAAGTAAAACGTATGCTCTTTTTTCAAAGCCGCTGCGAAGCTGTAGCTACTACGTTAACTTGACTAGTGGTTTATAATTTCCTAAATTTTCTTTTTTCATGATTTCACTAAAACGCCGTTTAACAACGAACTACAGCCAATAGCATTCTTATTTAAGTTTAATAAAACAGTGAAAGAAACATGTTTTACCTTACACTTTTCACAAAACAAAAGTTTGGGGAAATAATAAGTACAAAAGGTGAAGGTAAAAAAACTTGTAGATTCTTTGCTGTACTCTCACGTATATAAATAAGGCTTACTTTAATCGTTTCGAGCGAGAATTATAATATGAAAAGTGCAGAACGCTTTATTCTACTGAAATAAGTATTCTTAGATTGAAATGTTTTAATTTGTTACTTCATTATGGAATTCACTCCTATATCAAATATGTCTTATACCTCTCAAAATTCACAGTTAGAGCTTTAAATATATCTAATTAGCACATAATTTCGAGATAGCTCTGTTTTTAATATGCCAAATCCATAGCGAATGACGTGGGATAGGCCAATCATCGCAGTTTTGCTGACTAGAGTGAACCTCTGGCAAAACATCAATGCAAACAAATGTTATTCACATCGATATATTCAAGTCATTTAAGAACTTTGGTGCACTTGGTCTAGGGGCATGGCGTGGGTAATTCATAAGTGTTGCCGGTTGCTTAAACTTAATCTGGGGAATAGCAGTCGCGAATTCCAAGAGTTTCCCGGTTAATATTATATAGGTTGTTGCATAACAAAATAAACACAGATATATAAATAAAAATTATAGCGACATGCCTTATTTAAAATGTATTTACAATTTCTCCAATTTGCAGTGTCTATTTGTATTTCAGTTCAATGTGCCGATTCTTCTTCAAGAAAACATCCTCTTCAATAACCCCTTTCCACTAATAACAAGGACAAAGATGAAAGTCTATTTAGATAAGCGTGTATTCTGCGGAGCACTGAAAAAGATCATTCTGCTGATGCACTGGTGGCAGAAATGATCAAGATTAAGTGTGTGATCGTGCGATTTAGTTTTATTTAGTATCCGAAGTTGACCTTCCTGTTGAAATTATGTGACATTTTTCACCAAAAGAACGCGAACTCAAGGATCGATTTAAAAGGTTTTGATCATACAACTTTTACTCGCAAATTGTGACGCCATTCTTCCTATTGTACTTTTAAAATTAAATCGTTCACCATGTTAGTGTTACACGCGAAGAATTACAACTAAAGCGCAAGATTTGCCGTTTCACTGCACTGGCAACAATTGCTCTATAAACAGATAACTAAAGCCCCGGTTGCCTCGCAAGGTCACTGACATCGCACACGAATCTGTACGATTCGAGTTTGCCGATAAGCGTCACTAGCAACATGAGCAACATAACGGAAGGTGGGCCCAAATGACCTTGTTGTCGACGGGCCCTAAAACACCACACACTCACACACACTCATAACGGAAGGTTGCTAGACGATCTATCACCGATCGATTCCGGAGGGTCGCTCACAAATTAACACAATTGAAATCTGAAAGTGAAATCGCTTGGAGGTTCCATTATTTTCTGAACAAAATATAATATAAAATTTGGATATACTTTCCTCAATTTATTAGCTGTTGCCGGCAGCAACAGAGGCAACATTAACGCCACACCACTGATTGCTCTATCTTAATATGATAGGTTACAATTTCAAAGAAATATAAAAAGAAAAGCAGAAAGGAAGGAAGGAAGGAAGGAATGAAGGAAGGAAGAAAGGAAGAAACAATGAAAGAAAAATAAATAAAGAAAGAAAGAAAGAAAGAAGGAAAGAAAGAAAGAAAAAAGAAAGAAAGAAAGAAAGAAAGAAAGAAAGAAAGAAAGAAAGAAAGAAAGAAAGAAAGAAAGAAAGAAAGAAAGAAAGAAAGAAAGAAATAGGGAAGCAAAGAAGAGAGAGAGGGAAGAAGGAAAGAAGGAAGGAAGAAAGGAAGGAAGGAAGGAAGGAAGGAAGGAAGGAAGGAAGGAAGGAAGGAAGGAAGGAAGGAAGGAAGGAAGGAAGGAAGGAAAGAAAGAATCATTGCAGATTGCACGAGGTTCAAGAAGAGAACATTCGGTAATTTTTTTTCCTTGTTCTTTCTTTTTCCTGAAACTTTATAGTCAAACTCTCCTACTGGTTCTGCCAACATTTGGTGCTTTTTGCTCTTTTGCGTTGTGCTCTTTTTTGCTCCAAATGCGAATGTAAATTATTATATCAGGTCACTCACTATATTAGGAATGTAGGCCAAGATGTTGCTAACTACTTTTTGCTAGAATGCCTATATGGAAGTATAAATGTCTCTACTTTTAATCAAAACTCTCTGTGGAAAATGTAATTTAATGTTTCTCTAGAGTAGAATTTAATATTTACTCATGCATTATAAACTTAATTTTGTAAATAAAATTATACTAAAATGTTTTATATTCGACAAAAGTAGTCATATGCAGGATATATTAATGAGTTGTCAATAGCTTTCCTTCCGACCAAATATCTGTACATTTTTACACACGTTTATTGCTGCTTGTTTTGCTGTTTTTTATGCACTTACTATTAATATGGCACTGTAACCTCTACCATGGGCGAGGAAAAGGGATGCGAGTAGTTGATTTGTGGGGATTCAAAAACACCTGCGTTAGCTGTTTTTGAAACCCCCTTGTTAAAACTCGACGCGAAATCCGCCTGTCCAAATATCGAAGAGGTTGTGTGTTGGTTGTGTTAGAATCCCCATGTTAAAATGTCGAAGGGTTGGTTGTGTAGTAACACGTGTGTCACGTGTTAATGAAATCCGAGCCTTGAAAGTCGAGTAGAAATCTGTGTTTAAAAAAATATATATATATATATTGATGTGCTGGCGTTCGTGTGCCACCCCCCCTCCAGGAGCTTGACGACGACGACGACGACGACGACAACGACGCATCTCTCCCAAGCCTGCAAGGGCAATCGTGTCATTTTGTTGTATGTATGTGAAATGTAATTAACTGATGAATGTAATTACTGAAAAAAATGTGAATGGATTTCAGTATTCACACACACACACACACACACACACACACACACACCGCTCCGTCCCCCCCCCCCCCGGCACGCATGCAAATCGAATGGAAAAAATGTATTTATTCACGTAACTAAGTATACATTATTAATTAATTTATTTGTTTATTTAAGTATTTATTGAGTTATCCATTACAGTTATTGGGCTCCTGAGGAATCTGACACTCTATGTGTGCTAAAAAGCGATCCTTTCCCTCTGTTCAAAATATAAATGCATATGCAGTGAAATGTTAAGAGAGTCAAGTAAAGATTTAGCGAGGATGAATGTTTATTGCTACAGCTGTAGCCACCCCAACGGAACAGCGAATCCATATAACTTACTTGGGGTGAAATATTACACACACCTGCGCTAGGAATCAATTAACGCAGCTGGATTCTAAAAATTCACTCAAGCGTAAAGGAGACAAGCCAACGAGATATCTATGCAATGAAATAAATAATGTAATAAGAATAATTGTAATGATATAAATCAGCTTAGTAGAAAGATGCCAAAACGTCGAAAAGCCATGCAAAGTCAGCTATAACAATCCTAGTGCTTCTTAAAACGTCTGTACACCAAATAGGCGTATAACTACGAGAAAAATGTTTCTAAATAAATCTAATAAAATGCAGTAATCGCTCGAGGCGTTAGACTTAACGAATTGAAGTTAAAAAAGGATTCTAAAATAGGATTCGCAAAAATAAAACATTAAAACCAATTTTACTTAGAGATAATGACAGTAGTCCGCTAGGCTTAACGCGTCGAATATAGCATATATAAGTAACTAAGAATGCAAATACGAATTGGACAGTATCAAACTTTTAATAATACATCAAATGTTGTAAGACTATGCCGTCTCTGTCCCATCGTCGACGTTTTCAAAAGGCAGCGCAGGTAGGAACGTCGAACTGAAAACTTGTATTTATTTAGCTACCTATTTATTATTTATCTGTTAATGTATTCAGTTATTGGGAGCCCGATGAATCATACTCCATGGAAATGTGTGGTAAAACCGAGCCATTCCCTCTGTTAAAAATAATGCGCATGCAGTGAAATGTTAGGAAAGGTAGGTAAAGATTTATTGAGAAATAATGTTGTTCGCTGCAGCTAAAACCACCCCAACGGAAGAGAGAATCCGTATAACTTACTTGGGGTGAAAAAATTACGTACACGTGCGGGTAGGAATCAATTAACGCAGCTGGGTTCTAAAAATTCACTCGAGCGTAAAGGAGACAAGTAAACGAGATATCTATGCAAACGTAATAAATAATGTATTAAGGATAATTGTAATGATATAAATCAGCTGAGTAGAAACATGCCAAAACGTTGAAAAGCTATGCAAAGTCTGCTATAATAATGCCAGTGCCTCTTAAAACGTCTGTACATCGATTTGGTGAATAACTACGAGAGACACGCTTCTGAATAAATCTGATACGAGAGACTAATCCGTTCGAGGCGTTAGGCTTACCGAATTGAAGCAAAATATCACTGGAAGGAATAAAAACATAAATTATCTAACGGTCACACTCAAACGGTCCTTCGGAATAATACAGTTGCATTAAGTAGCAATACAAACTCGAAATACAGCTTGCAATAATTAAAATGCAATAAAAGGTTATACTCATATTATAGATGGCATTATGATATTATTAGTTTGCTGCAATACAAATTTGAAATATTGTTCAATGAGGTAATTACCATGAATGCACTAAGGTGAACAGTGGGTGTGACATATTCCACTTCATCCAAGCTAGCCAATCAGGGTGCAGGTAGCAGTATCGTAATAAAGGGTATAAACGACCAATCGCCACACGAGTGCGTGCGCAACGTAAAAGGGGTGGAAACTTTCTAAAGAGTATATATATACTTACAGTTAATAGCTATAGATCTTATATTATTTAATTTTTAGTTACTAGATACATAAGATGACAGGTTAAAACTCTACTCTAAGTTTAATAGTTTATAGCGAAAGAAGCAGAAGCATAAACTTAAGGATGTGTGCAAACAGGTTACAGCCAGAATGGAAATTTTGGGAGGGGGTGCTGAGGTAACAAAACAGTGAACCGACCGAATAAAACAGCACATCAGCAACTGAAACGTAGCAGACAGCATCAACATGAATGAAGGTAAGCAATATGCATATGTCTATGTACAGTAATTTCCACGTAATGAATCGAAGCGTTGAATAATATGCGTGAATTTATAATTCCAGAATCGATTCTTCACGATTTAAATCAGCTTGCGGAAGGAGGTTCCTATCTCCCGACGAAGAAGTTACGAGAGATTCCCCGAGACGTGCCACAAGCCATACACGATGTCAAAATCGTGAAGACGAGATACGGTGATAGAGTCGAACTTAAGCTGCAAGAATGCCAGGTTTTTTTGCCCGAGAGATTTAAGAAGATGACAGCAGCTCAAGTGGATGCTGTTAATCAGGGTGGTTGGAGTTTCGTGTATTCCGGTGAAGAAACTCTGGAAAATGGATTCAAGAAGCACAAATTAACTTTTTTAAACAGTCGGGAGTAACCAGTGAAGGTAAGACTTTACAAAAAAAAACTAAAATCGTGCTGCACTACTGCTATGAAGTGTCAATCTCTTGATGTAAATATTTCAGTGTAAGTTAAAGTAATTAGCGTTAATCTGTTAATATTTGTGAATGGAATACCTAACGAATTAGTCATTCTATATAAAAGGCAAATCGATAAGAGTAATAATGCAAGCAAATTTAACGTTTTAGAAGTCATTAATGCATATCTGCAGCCAATCGACGGGAAGTTGAGGAATTCAATTAACTAATTAAACAGCCAGTAGCCATATACAAATGAGTATATTGTGATGATGCATTATGTATAACGTTTTTTTTCAGGGAAACATGTTACGTGTATAATCTTATTTCTTTTCCAGAAAACATGTTACGTAAGTCAGGATAAAATTTCAATAAAATACAGAGGTGCAATTCAAAAAAAAAAAAAAAAAATCAATAAAAGACAGAGGTGCAATTTAAAAAAAAAAATCCATATTAGGGAATGCAGTACTCTGAATGTTCTAAATCTTTGTTATTCAAAAGATACAGTTATCATTTAATTCCACTGCAAATAACATGCAACTTATTTCTTTTAAGGAAAACATGTTATGTAAATCAAATTCAAAGTTCAGCAATGTTAATAAAGTAATCATTTTAAAGCTTAAAAATATAGCATTGCCATGAGTGTTCAAATGTTTATTATTTTAAAAGTGTAATTATTCGTGTTTTCTGACATGTTTAATCCATAATTTCAGGAGGTGTAACGAGTCGCAAGAGACCGGGCATGCAAGATATTCAAGCAAGTAGTGCAAAGCAGGCGAAACGCAACGACAAAACATTGGAATGCATTACTGTAGAATCAGCGTTCCAGCACAGGATCTTCACAGGTACCATAAAAAATTCTATACACGAGCTAGATCCATCAACGTTCTTGAACTTGTGCAAACCCCTTGTTACCAGTGAAATCCAGAAGGCCATAAGAACTTACAAATCAGGAATTAAATTAGCCGGTACTTTAACATGTCAATATATAATAACTTCACCCGATAATGAAACAGTTGAATCGATTAATTTTAACAGTAAGATGGATGCTATATTGCAATCGACAAACAAATCTGAATGGTATGAAATTAAACTGAAACAGCCTATAATCACCCATCTAGAAAATTTTGAAACAAAAGCCAGTTCGAAAGCGCTTTACAGGATAGATTCGCTAACTTTATACGCATGTCAGTACGATCCGTTAAACGCAGGTTGCTTTAAGCCGCTGCCATCGTGGATAAAATCAAAGAGAGCTGTCGTGAATTTTCGGAATACTGACTTTAAATGTTTTGCATATTGTATGCTGGCAGCAAAATATCCAGCTCGCCAGAACAGGCATAGAGCTAGCACGTACAGTAAATATGATATATATCGCGAATTCAATTTTAAAGGAATAAACTTCCCCGTCGCCCTTTATGACATTGAATTATTCGAAAAGCAAAATCATGATATCTCGGTGAACATATACGGGTTAGAGAGAGAATCCATTATCATCTTATATCAGACGAGGGAGCAAAAGATAAACCATGTGAATCTTCTAATGATCAATTCGCATTATTCTCTCATAACCGATATGTCGCGTCTAGTAAGTAAGCAGATATCCAAACATAAAAGTAAAAAATTTGTGTGTGAATCTTGTAATGCATGGTTTTCGACTGAAGTTATTCTGAAGAAACATAAACTGAGATGTATGAAATGTCAAATTATTAGCATGCCTCGCGAAGGAATAAATGATGTTATCGAGTTTCAGGCTTACTCAAAATGCGTTAAAGTCCCTTTTGTGATATACGCTGATATCGAGACTATGTTAATAAAAGTGCCATCGTGTCAGCCCGATGCGATGCATAGTTGGACACGTGATATGCACGTGCACGAGGCGATATCCGTTTCGTTGCACCTGGTCTGCAGTTATGACGAGACACTAACAAAATTCAAAATATTTAGAGGTTCGCATGCAGTTGAAGAGTTTCTTAGAGAATTAACTGTGATTGCCGAGGATGTGCTTAGGATATACGGTGATGTGACAGAGATGCATATGAGTGATGAGGATGAATTAAATTTCAGAAATGCAGTCCAGTGTCACGTATGCAAAAAGGATTTCGATTCTGACTCGATTAGGGTGCGTGACCACGATCATCAGACCGGATTATATATAGGGGCTGCTCATAAATCATGCAACCTCAATAGAAAAACGCCAAACTTTATCCCGATATTTTTTCATTGCCTATCAAAGTATGATTCGCATTTCATAGTAAAAAAGTTATCGTATGACAATGAACCCATTACATGTATTTCGCAAACATCGGAGAATTATCTGTCATTTAGTAAAAGATACACATCTAATGGTAAATCAATATTCCTCAGATTTCTTGATAGCTACCGCTTTCTGGATTCTAAACTGAGCAATCTTTCTGATATGCTAGAACCTCAAGATTTTCGGTACACAAATAAGATGTACGTTGATCCTAAGCAACGTTTGTTAATGCAACGGAAAGGTATTTTCCCATATACATATTTAGATTGCAAGGAAAAATTAAATGATTCCAAATTACCTCCTCAAGAGTGTTTTGATAATATAAGCAATGATGATTACATGCACGCATGCGCGGTATGGAGAGAATTTGGTATACAAAATCTCGGTGAATACTCTGATCTTTATCTCAAGACGGATACGATCTTATTAACAGACATCTATGAAAAATTCCGAAGTTTAAGTATCGATATGTATGGCTTAGATCCTTGTCATTACTATACAGCTCCTGGCCTATCATATGACGCAATGTTACGAACGAGCCGCGTGCAAATATCGCTGATTACCGATCAAAATATGCTGGAATTTTTCGAATCTGCGATTAGAGGCGGTATCTGCACTGTATCAAAACGTTATTCCAAAGCAAATAATAAATACATATCTGCTTACAATGAAGCGGAATCGATTAAATACCTATCATACTTGGATTGCAACGGACTTTATTCACACATTATGACTGGGAACGCTTTACCGTATGCTCAATTGAGATGGTTAAACGATAACGAAATTAATTCTATAGATTTTTTGAGCATCAGACATGATTCAGATACAGGTTATGTTTTAGAAGTAGACCTGGAATATCCGGAGAACCTTCACGAGTTGCATAACGACTTGCCATTATGTCCGCAGAGTGAGATAGCTCCGGGTGATAATTACAAAAAGTTACTTGCAACGTTGAATCATAAGGAAAAATATATATTACATTACAGAAACTTGCAGCAGTGTGTAGAGCTCGGTTTGAAAATGAAGCGTATACATCGAGCGGTATCCTACAAACAATCCTTTTGGCTTAAGACGTAAATTGATTTAAATGCTGCTAAACGTATTGAAGATAAAACAAAATTCGGTCAAAATTTATGGAAGAAAATGAATAATTGCGTATATGGTAAATTTATTGAGAACGTCAGACGTTACAATTCCTTTCACCTAGCGAGCAATTGGAAACAGGCAAGAAAGTTAATATCACGACAGACATTCATACGATACGTAATTTTTGACGAGAACCTTATAGGACTCGAACTGGTAAGGGAAGAAATTAAGATGACGAAACCGATTTATATAGGACAGGCCATTCTAGATCTTTCAAAACACTTGATGTATAATTTTTATTATAATATTTTGAAGAAACAGTTAAAAGATGTTATGTTGAATTATACGGATACCGATGCATTTCTGTTTGAAACCAGTAGTGACATTTATGAATTTATTAAATCTAATATACATCTCTTCGATACATCTAATTACCCGATCGATAATGTGTACGGTATTCCGTTGATGAATAAAAAAGTCGCTGGTCTATTTAAAGATGAATTATCGGGTAAAGTTATGACAGAATACGTAGGTTTACGTTCAAAATTGTATTCATATCGATACGATGGCAAAACGGTCAAGAAATCTAAAGGCGTTACGAGTGATGGCATGCGGTGCATAACGTTTGAGGATTATCTATCCTGTGTAAATGATATGACAGCCGTACGTCATGCTAAACAGACGTGCTTTAGAAGTTATAAGCACGTTGTTCGAACCATCGAGAGTAATAAAGTTGCTCTTAGAGGATTCGACACGAAGCGATTTATACAGAAAAATTCACATGAAACCTTGGCCTGGGGTCATCATTCTGTACCATTGGATAAGTAATCGTATAAAAAATATGTGAAAAAATCTTGTAAAAAAGTTGACAATGTATTTTAAAGCTAGCAAAAACATGTGAAATAATTTGCTTTTTAATGATTTGACACAAATATTTAATTTTTCAACATGTGTACATGCAGCAGTGCAAGCGTGATTGAAGTAATGCTTTTTGTGATTTGAGATAAATCTTTACACTTTATAAAACTTATGTACATGAGTCATGATGTCATTTTAAGCAAGTCTTGAAATACGTTGTCAAGTTTTGGTGCTCATTCATTGCTTTGAGTTGCTGATGGTATGTATAAATACCTTTGGAGGACTATAATCCCGCTTATGTATGGGGATATAATATGATATATAATATGAGATTATTGCATCTCTCAATTCCTTAAAAGAGGTAACAATTAATTTTAAACTTATGTTTAAGGACTTTAACGTGCATAATACTTAATTTGTTTTATGTATACATGCATATTGGGATAAAGCTATAATTTGGACAGGTGTTTACTATTCTATTGATGCGTCGTTAATTTCTTTTTTTTTTAAAAAAAAGTAACCATTAATTTGAACTTAGATTTAAGGATTTTTCAAGTGTAAGACACTCAATTTGTGTTTATGTATGCACGCACATTGAAACTTTTTAAAATGTAAGCATCATTAACCATTAACTTTACCGGATATTGATTGGATAATATTATAATTACGGTGCTGGGGACTACATTTTCGTTAGTACGCATCTTTAAAATGTAAGCATCTATTTGAACTTGGATGTAAGGAGTTTTAACATGTGAAAATACCTAATGTGTTTATGTATGCATGTGTACTGAAGCTCATTTTATAAAGAATGTGAGCATTATTCTCTATTAAATTGAAGTTAATTTAGGGGGTTTTAACCTGTTGTGGATGCATTATCTCTACAGGATTTATTTAGAATAAAAGTATGCTTTCTTGGGATGGGTTACAATTCTGCTTATATATGTATGTTTTAAGAAAATATATACATTATTCACTATGAACTTTGAACTTAGGTGTAAGGAGTTTTAACCTGTTGTCGATGTATTATATATAGAGGATTTAGTTGGGGTAAACATATAATTTTGGGGGGACTGCATTTCTGATTATGTTTGTAGGTATATTGAAATTCTTTTGAAGATTAAACATTAATTTGCACTAATATTAAAAGAATTTAACATGTAAAACACTTTACTTTTATTTATATGCACATGTATTGAAGCTGTTTAAAACACAGTGTAAGCATTATTTTTAGAGGATTTAGTTGTGATGTTCTACTGAAAAATTTCTGTTTATGTAGCCACGTATACTGAAACTATTTAAAAAATATAACCATTATGTTTAGAGGATTTAGCTGGAAAGGAATTCTAAAATAAAAACACTAAATTTTTGGGAAAATATCTTGTGTATTTATTTATTTTTTTATCAATAAAACATACATTCCTTTTTACACAATATCCTTAACATCGATCCATTCCTTTGTAGGAAAACCCAGCCACTTAACGTACGCACGATTACCACGTCGGCGTATCACTCTCTCAACAAGGTATACATTAGGATGGCGTGTTTTTAGTAGTTCGTGACCATAAAAACCGCCCTGTATTTCATTTCCTTCTGCATCCTCCAGAAAATAGACAACTGGGTTAGTATTCCTTGCACGAACAATCCGAAAGATCTCCGTACTCCAATTGGCCGTGTAACCTTTCTCAAGTAGTCCCTTGTACCTGGAAATCCTTACACGATCACCGACATGAAAACTCCTTGCATTCCTTTTCTCTCGACGTTCACGCCCGCCATAACGATATACACTAAGGAGCAGATCGTTGTTGCTGACGTCACGGGGCTTCATGCGAATCGTCGTATGGTAGGTATTGTTGTATGAATCGATGATTCTAGGTAGCATTTGTAACCAGTGATGCGAACCCTGAATCAGGAATTCTCTATGCATGTTCATTTTAATTGTTCTAATCAACCTTTCCACTGCTGCAGCCTTGATGCTACTGAAAGTACTGTAATGATTGATTCCATTCCTAAGCATTAATTGCCTGAAATGGCGATTGTAAAACTCCTTCCCATTATCACTTTGAACGTTCTTAGGAGGTGAATTCAACTCTGATAGGATACCGTGCATAGCTCTTGTCACGCTAATGCCACTTTTATCTTTCAATGCTCGTGCATAAGCCATTTTAGAATAGAAATTAATAGCAATAAGAATATACTTATAATTTCTATTTTCTTTTGCATAAGGTATCATTTCAATAAGATCTATTTGTAGTAGATCATTAAGACCTTTACTTATTATTTTACGGCGTAAGAAGCGCCTTCTTGCCGGCGAGTGTAATTCGCTTGCTATGACACGTTTAATCCTGCTATGATTTTCGAGTTTTTTAATTCTGTGATTATTTCCTGAATCTCTGCTGAATGGTTAAAGTTACCCGCATCCCTCGATGCAATGAGTAATCTCAATCTGTCTATTAGAACGTTGGGATCGGTCCAATAGATGTAATCCAGTTTTCTGCCGGGTACGTGCTCCTTCCAGTAGAGAGCCGAGCCCGTGCGACTGGAAACAAGATCTCGAATAATATTGCGATACTTGTAACCGCGGCTTGCTCTTATACGCCCGCTCCTAGCGTATCCCTGCCTGTAAACCTGAGTATTCTGCAATATCTGCGAATAGGCGTCCAGATCCTCTTCGGTATATGATGAATTGAGCGGCGATCGCTTGAAGAGCAATTCGTACAATCCAGGACTTGCATCGTAGCTCTCTTGCCCTATCTGAATACCGTCATCGGTGAAATCGATAGTTTTATTCCCTAGTTTATATTCTCCATCTTCATACCGCACGCCGTAGGTGGAATCCATGTCGCTGGAGCTAGCGGTTCGAACCTTCTTCAGGTACTCTGCAAGTAGATCATCCTCCTCCTCATCCCCATCCTCTTCTGCATCGTTAACGACTGGTTTTGACTTGTCACGATCCCTGTCGGCTATAACCTTCAAGGGCTCGGTTACAGGCTGGAGAACCTCGGACATGACGCGGTGAGTTTCGAACTTGAGACCTTTCAGGGAGCGTAACTTTTCTCGTATTGCCCTACTGTGACGAGCGATTGATTGTTTGAGACTTATACCTTCGGCATCCATATTGTACTGAATGTATAATTAACCTACTGCAGATATTTTATATGAAATTATAATTTCTATACTTAACATGTGACCATCCTTAGCACGTTCCACTGGTGCTGTGAAAGTGAGTAAATCACCAGTTCGAATAGGGACAGGATACCTTTCAACTAATTTATCGTTTATTGCAAACATTGTGTCATGCGCCGTATGAGGGTGTATTGATGAAAGCATAGAACAAGAAATTACATTCCCATTTCCTGGAGACTTGTAGAATTCGAGACCCGAGGATAACGTATACCTTAACGAGGGACCTCTAAAGGGTCGTGTATGCAGTGAAATGATGAGCTGACCTTTCAGTTGTTGTAACATGCCGTTTACGATATGTCTCGTCTGTATTTTCATGTTGTCAATATCGTTCACTGCACTGGTTAGATTCTTATCCAGTTCCGTCTGTCGCTCGGTTATATCTTTCACGGCCTTTTCCACCGCTGTAGATATAGTTTCGGCAACGGTTGTTATCGTTCTAGTTAAACCGGTTTGCAGTTCATTCTGTTTCTGTATATAGAACCGATTAACATATTTCATGGTTGCAGCATCGTTATCCTGTGCAGGATCGGCTATATCCTTTAATCGTTTCATTCGAAATGATAGATTAGCATCAGACTCTAGAATTGGCATTCTGGCATCTATATACTTTTTATGGATAACATCGTGATCGTCAATGGGATCCAATAGAACTTTCATCCTTATAGCATCCAGAATGACATTGTTATCCGAATCACGTTTAAATGCATATTTTGTTAAGTATTCCATTAGATGTTCATATTGGAGGTCGAGGGATTTTTGTATGTGATTCCTAAGCATAGCTTCAAACTGGCCCATGCGTTGATATGAAGCCTGTTCGCTGAATATCTGCATTCGACTCTCGACATCACTCGTACACGCGTCCACATAGCTCTTAGTTGATGCGTCATCACTTTCCTCAGGATAGTGAACGTTACGCAATCGCTTTCCCTTGAATTGATAGTTTCCCGATCCATCTCTACTTATGGTATACCGGTTAATCACGCCCCGGGAGGGTATGACTCTCCGAGATCCGAACCTATCGATACTCATGACTACAATGAAGGATGCGCGTTATTTATTCACTCTGATAAAGATGTCGAAACCGTGACGGTAGCGTCCTTCGTTCAAAGGGAACTCGGGTACTATGACAACGAAAGGTCGCGAGTTCGATCCGTCATTACTCTCCCAAACTTGTTTACACATGTCCTTAAATTCCGCATACGTCATATCTGTGTTTACGTAATCATCATATATATGCTTTAAGTTGAGGTTATCCTGTCTGAAGAGCACGATCATATTTGCATTATCTCTAATTAAATGTTTAGGCACCTTCGCATATGACTGTGCTAAGTATACGGCATCGACATTGCGATGTCTACCCATGCTGTAATATGACGCTATTTTTCCATGCTTCTCATTTATGACATCATCGAATACGAATATGGAGTTTCCTCGGGCTTCGGATGGTTGAACCACCTTCTCGCCATCCTCGAACGTGAAAACTCCAATATCGGGTATGGTTTTTAGCACCTTGAGCAAATACTGGTATTTCGGTTGGTGCAACGATTTTGAATATATGTAGAGATTCTCGAACCTAAGACCATTTTCATGGATGAGCAAGTTCAGTAGAACGTTCGTCTTTCCAGCATTCGAACTACCCAAGAGGAGTGCTCTGACGTTGCACGGGAAGAGCGCGCCGTGTCGTCCTTTGCGTATGTCGTTGTCGAAATCGAGCACCTGTATAGGCAACTTGCACTTTTGCTTCACTACTTCCATATCGCAACTAAACATATAAATCATAACGTTTGCTTTTTTATTTCATAGTAAGCCATGAACTCTGCAGGCGTAAAGAAGGGATCCGGAATCCTTAATTCGCTAATTAATTCTCTTCCGTTTGAGGCTCATTTACCAGGGTACCGATTCTGTGGACCTGGAACGAAACTACATAAGCGTCTGCAGAGAGGGGATTCTCCCAGAAACGCTTTGGACTCAGCCTGCCTCGCTCACGATCTCGCTTACGCCACTCATCAGGACGCAGATTCGCGACGTTTGGCCGATAAGGAACTCGTTGAAAAGGCTTGGAGTCGAGTAAAGTCTGCTGACGCATCTTTCGGCGAGCGACTTGCAGCCCGACTTGTAACAGCCATCATGAAGGGGAAAGTTGCCATGGGCGCTGGAATGCGTAAGCGACGCAAGAGGATCATACCGAGCCCTCGAGGCGGTTTTTTACCTCTGATCCCGCTTTTGGCGGCTTTGGGCGCTGCAGGTAGCCTAGCCGGTGGCGCTGCTCAGATCGCCACGGCTGTGAATAAGAAACGTTCCTTGGAAAGACAGCTTGCAGAGTTGAGTCGTCACAATCAGAGCATGGAGGGTTTAGCTAGGGGTAAAGGCATTCGACGTAAGAAGCGCAAGGGCAAAGGATTGCATCTTCGTGCAAAAAACTCGGGGCGAGGCCTGTATTTATCCCGGAAAAAGCCCTAAGTGCTGCAGAGATCGATGCCTATGCACGACGACTGCGCATTCCTCATTTTAGAGGTGTGTACATGATAGACAACTTACCTTCACGTCCTCGACATGTATAAAGGATTATCGTAAATTTGGATATCTCGCGTAACCCGGGAACACACTGGGTTGCGATACGCAAGGATGGAGATGTTGCATTCTACTTTGATAGCTTCGGTAATCTAAGACCACCGAAACAGATTGAGTCCTACCTCGAGGGTGTTAAACTCATGTACAACACCAAGAGGTTTCAGAATTTTGGATCTGTGATTTGCGGTCATCTGTGCCTGCAGTTTCTCTTATAAAACGGATTTACCGACTTGAATGTTTGATCAAAATGAGTTACACAATCACCGTGAGCGGTTCGAATGCCAGCTTCTCTAGCTTTCTCAACCCGCCTCTTCATCTGGATCCGAATGGACTTTACGAAATAGCTCTATTGAATTTCGAAACCTTTTATTCCATTCCTAATGTGGATGAGAGCAACAACTTATTCCATTTCGCTCGTAATGACAAGAACGAGAGTATCGAGATTCCTCCTGGAACTTACGAATTAGATGATATCGCGCATTTTCTCAAGGGAGCCCTCGACGTCGAAGACGGGTTTATCTTACGTGCTAATAATAATACCATGAAGTCTGAGATAAAATGCCCATATACTATCGACTTTACTCAAGACAGATCAATTGGCTCTCTTCTCGGATTCAAAGCACAGCGTTTGATTCAACCGAACGTGATGACTGAGTCTGATGATTTGGTGAACATCTTCAAAGTTAGCATCATACGCATCGAGTGCAGCCTAGCCACGGGATCCTTCATTGACGGTAAACACGGTCATTCTCTCTACGAGTTTTTCCCGTCGGTTCCTCCCGGTTACCACATTTCGCAAGAACCATCTAGCCCTATATATCTACCAATCATCGATACGAATCTCATTGATCATCTCGACATTAGAGTGGTAGATCAGAACGGTGACGTGCTCGACTTCAGGAACGAAACCATAACCGTACGATTACACATACGTCGCAATGGGAATAAATTTTAAGCATCGTTCCTATATTAAGAAGCCTCTTTCGAGATTGGGCTATACTCGCTCATTGACAGGGCGTCCGATCACGTCGTCTAATCGAAGGTTCCTCGAGGCTTTGGGATTCAAAGTGCTATAATGGATGTCCTCGATGTAACAGGAGTACCGACCTTTGATGATAAGATTAGTAAAGAGGAGGAGCACGTCTTCCTGCCATACAATACATCGGCTCTTGACGCGAACGATGAAATTAGAATACCGTGTCAAGCAGAAGATTTGTACACTCTTCCTAGTAGAAGTTATCTCTACATAGAGGGCTCTCTCACCAAAACAAGTGGCGGACCCTCCTCCTCAAAGCTGACCAACAATGCCATGGCATTTCTGTTTGACGAAATTCGTCTAGATATGAACGGCATTACTATAGACAGAACCAGGAATCCGGGCATTTCTTCAACGATGCGCAACTATGCATCTCTGAATGCACTGGAATCCGATCGAATGCAGAATGCCGGATGGACCTATCCGGGAGTTGACGTCGACATCGTGAATTCAAAGAATGGTGTCTTCAATGCTGTAGTTCCTCTTTCGATGCTGCTGGGCTTTGCAGACGATCACAAGGAAGTCATTCTCAATAGCAAATTTGAACTGGTTCTCATTAGATCTAAAGATTCTAATAATTGTATATCGGGCAACGAACCAGCTATTATTCAACTAACTAGACTCGAATGGAGGATGCCCGTTCTTCGACTTTCAGATGGAGAGCGAGTCGAAAAGCTTAAACTCGTCAAATCCGATAAGCCACTGCACGTAGCCTTTCGAACCTTGGACCTTCACACTCAACCTGCGGTACCGCAAACTAAGGCCTTCACCTGGAACATTGCAACTACAACGAAACTTGAGAAATCTCGCTTCGTCATAGTCGGTGCACAAACCGACAGACTGAATAAGCTTAGTAAGGATTGCTCACTCTTTGATCACTGCAACATCACCAATCTGAAGCTTTATCTCAACAGCGAGTGTTATCCTTATCACGATATGAACTTGGATTTTGGAAACTCTAAATTTGCATCTCTGTATGATCAGTATTCGAAATTTCAATCATCCTATTATGGAAAAGAAAATTACCCACTTTTGAAGAGAAGTGACTTTCTGAATTATGCACCGCTCTTTGTCATCGACTGCTCGCATCAGCCTGAGGAGACCGTGACCGGGGCCGTGAATGTGAGACTGGAAGTTCAAGCCTCATCTAACTTTCCTGCACATACATCATTATATTGCCTGATTATTCATGATAAATTGTTCACCTATAAACCACTAACACATGTTGTTCAATCTATCATATAAGGATGTAATTTTGTGGAAATAAAAAAGAAAACGAAACTCAAATTTATGTTATCTTTTTATTGATTTTAACATACATTTCCTTAACCTTTTCCCTGTCACTCCTACTTTTTGCATCGTATGAACACATTGATTTATATATGTCATGTAATTGAAATAAGTTTCTTTCAATATATGGGATTAGTCTCTTAAGTCCTCTTATGGCAATGCTATTTAGATTTATGCTGTTTAAGTTTAAGCACGTATTCACAAACGTTACTTCATTCACTTTATTCATGCACAGTAATATATTGTACGCATATATTATATTCTCACTGTATGACACTTTTGGGTGCTTACCATCTTTCAAGTAAGTTTCCAACGCATCCATATTTTGCTTTATTATTAGCCAGTCTTTCTTTGTGATGTATACAAAAGTTTCATCTGTAGCTCTGATATAGAGGGATGGGAGTTCATGGTATAAGCCTATGTTCACACGGTGCCCGGAGTTGATGGGGATGTCGTCTACCATGAACACACTATTCGCCATCACTCTTTGTCACCTCTTCGGGAGCGGGGGCCATGGGTTCGAACATCATTATTATAAAGCTGTCCTTGTCGAAGATCCTCTTCTTCTTGAGCACCCTCGGCTTACAGCTCTTCTTCTCTGCTTTCTTGTCGGACCTGCGAACATGCACGGCTATGAGGATACGAATTATTACACGCTTTTATATTAAGTGTGACGTTTTCTTTTTACTCACTTTCCTTTATCTAGTTCTTTGGACGGGCCGGCTTGTTTCTCGTCACGGATTGGAGGTGTTATGTCTTCACCTTCCAAGCTTCTGTAATTACACAATGAGAGAAATCTTTTTTACCCGTACACAAAACACTATAGCTCACTAATTTCCAGTGCTTTTTCTTTCCACTTACCTGAGATATACCTTGCACTGCATCCCACACTTGCCGTATGAAGTGACTTTGTCATGATGTGCAGGATTCTTGCAGACGGTTTGATGAGTCTTTCCATCACACATCTCCTCGTGATGATCCATCCAGTGTTGCTGCATGCTCTCGTAATCTTGCAGATGTTCCCAGAAGTTGATATCGCTCTCCACTCTACTTGTTTCGCTGCTCATCTTGCTGAGGGTTAGATGACAACTGACAGATGGAAGTGATCGATCGCGCACCCTCCCTGCAGTACATTGGTGCACTGCTACGGATTCATCTGCTCACGGAATCGGTTTGCATTCCTTATTGCGTCGTGTAGGAGGGGAGGATCCATAGAGTGTTTGATTCCTACGGCTCCCGATAATAAAATCAATACTTACTGATTTAAATAACTACACTCGACGCGTTCCTTTTTGCAAATGTCGACAAAGGTGAAGGCGATTGACAATTCAGTCTTACAGCATTCACATATAAATAACATGCACCACCCCTATTGCAGGAGTGCCGGGGGGACGGAGCGGTGTGTGTGCGTGTGTGTGTGTGTGTGTGTGTGTGTGTGTGTGTGTGTGTGTGTGTGTGTGTGTGTGTGTGTGTTAATACTGAAAACCATTCACATTTTTTTCAGTAATTACATTCATCAGTTAATTACATTTCACATACATACAACAAAATGACACGATTGCCCTTGCAGGCTTGGGAGAGATGCGTCGTTGTCGTCGTCGTCGTCGTCGTCGTCAAGCTCCTGGAGGGGGAGGGGGGGGTGGCACACGAACGCCAGCACACCAATATATATATTTTTTTTAAACACAGATTTCTACTCGACTTTCAAGGCTCGGATTTCATTAACACGTGACACACGTGTTACTACACAACCAACCCTTCGATATTTTAACATGGGGATTCTAACACAACCAACACACAACCTCTTCGATATTTGGACAGGCGGATTTCACGTCGAGTTTTAACCAGGGGGTTTCAAAAACAGCTAACGCAGGTGTTTTTGAATCCCCACAAATCAACTACTGATGCGATATTACCTTTGGGTTCCCAGTTCGTCTTTCTCCCGGTTCAAGCTAATATTTGCATGCTGTGTATTATTTGGTATGCAATTTGTGTTGCACATTTGGTAATTCGACGAACAAAGGCACTCTCACTGGTAGGTAGAGTAATAATGCTATTACACCCAAAATACTATATTGTGATTTCGTGAAAATATGTTTAAAGAAGTGTGAATGTTTCGGGTATCTATGTGTGTCTTGAACATCAGAAATCAAAAACCGAAATGACGGATAGATATGTAAGTGCTGCATTAGCATACGAACCAAAATCTTCATGAAATTCCCCGACCTCGAATTACATTTTACATGGAAAAAGTCACGTTATTTTTCATGGTTTCCGGAATGTATATAACGATTTTAATTAAAAGCTATGTTCGACAAAGTTTGATTTTGTATTTTCTGTGCAAAATTTACACATCCCTTCTTCTGGTTGAACGTTTGCATATTTGGGTACAGATAGTTAACAGTTAAGAGGTGGACAAACACATACTCGAGGGGAAAAAATGCAGAATTCATTAAAATGTACCACAAACTATATCAAATAATTTTACTAATAGCGCTATTGGTTTTGAGAATATTCCATGATTCTAATGGAAGTCACGTAAGTTTACTGTTACCCTTTTGTCTTTCCTTTGCAAGAGCTTGCTGCTCTGGTAATGGAAGGATAATTTGATCTTCTGTAGCAGCAGGTTTTGTATGTATGGTTTCCCTTTGCTTTTATAATATTTCGACATTTATTTCATATATTCTCAGTAATTAAGTGCTTATTTACAATACTTTTTATGCAGAAATTCATGAGTTAAAGCAAGGTGGATTGAAGAATTACATGTTAATAATGCTATTCTGAGGTACGTATGATTGATCCCAAAGTCGCGAGCAAATCTTATCCATAACGATGACTTTTAATTGGCTTAAAAGCCACAGTGTCCATATCGTAGATTTACTGTCCTATAAAGAACTCCTATGGAAGAAAATTCCGACATACCAGTGGCACGGATATGATCCTCGCAATTGACAGCGTCACTTAAAAAAATGTAAATGTGTAAGTTCGTAAAGAGTAGGGAAACTCAGGCGACTGTATCACATCAGATGTTTTCTTCCATCTGCTATCGAACTTGGGACGTGAGAATCAAGAAGAAGTTTTCAGAAATTACCGATAATCACATTTCATTTAAAACTAATAGTATTTATCTCTTGCTGCATGCTTTACTGCTGATGTTATTTTCACTAATCATTGTTTATCACTTAATTACTTCGGAGGTTTCTTAAGTGTCCACGAAATCCTAATATTCTGCTTTGGATGAATTTCGAAAATAACAATATCAGAATTGAAGTCATACTTTATAGAGAATATATTTGAAAGAGGGAAGACAAAGGTTCAAATTAGCAAAGATTTTCTGAGAATGTATACAAAGTTATGTTTTATAAGCAATTCCTGGTATCGTTTGGCCTCTAAACGGGTAATTTGCTCCCAGAAACAGACGGGAAGAGTGCGCGTGATGGTCTAGTCATGTCTACTGAAGGTGAAGCACCATCTCTGTAGCGCAATTGTTGCAATGAGATACAACTACCGTAATTGTCGGTAATTGCGCATGACACACATCGAGGAAAAGCTGTGGGATTACTCATTGTGTTAAGTCGGCAATTCTGCGGTTCTTGAACTCAAGTACTGCAAGGCATTTGCTATTTTTATTCTAATATTTCATAAAATATTGTGATAATTTTTATCTTGTATTACTTTTAAAGTTCTTGCATAACTTTCTCTACCAATCTAGGACTTAAAACACTCTACATCTATGCACACACACATTGCTGTTTTCAACTTGAAGCCAAATCCCCCGTGTCTCCATCTCTTTAAGTTTTACTATCTTATATCACGGAAATGCTGTAATTCATTTCTTAATATCATATGATCAAGCCATGCACAAGAGCAGTCGACGACAATGCGTGAGGCGCGTTTCAGGCAGGCACTCCCTCACGCACGGGCGTGCAAATCTACTTCACTGAGGGCCTTCTTAGGTCATTGAACTCACGTGGAATCGAGCGTTCTGGTATTTTTGTTCATATGGTGCGGAGACGTCATTACGGTTGCATTGTTGGGCTTCCAACGCTATGGTGAAACAAATGTAAACAGAAATAAACCACCTTCGGTTGTTTCCAGTGGTGTGTAAACTCTAAACGAAATTGGATACAATAATACTTTGATGATGCATGCTCGTCTTTGTTTCAGAATCAGTAATAATAAGTGATAAACAGGTTATGTCATAATACTTATAATAATAGGGCTGCGATACCTATAAACTACTTTAAAGGAACTATAAAAATGATTGTAAAAAGAACCTAATAACTGGGAAAGAAACAAATATGTGATGCAAATTAATAAACTTAATAATTTTAGTTTTGATTACAGATTTACATAATGAATATGGTACTTGACATTAGACATCGATATTATATCCGCCGTTATTAAAAGGTGTCATGCAGCTTAACTGGAAAAGAAAAATGCTTATGTAGTAGTAGTGGTAGTGGAATATTCAGAGGGGATTCGGCACGTCAACCAGACTAGATATATTGTACCTATTCCCCAAGTGGGGCGTCCTCGGGAGGGAGAATGAGGAGAGAGGAGTCAGAGGACGATCGATCCTAAGGTGTCACTACAGTACAGAGGGCGAGGTCCCTACACTTTACCGGATAGAAACTCCCCGGCTGGGCTGAGGACAATCGTCACCTCACCTTCCGTGGCCTTGAAATAGTCACGAGGCCCGTCGAAGTCCGGAGGCCGCCTCCCCAGAGCAGGATACTCCAGGCAAGCTTGCACAACCGGCATCCCGCCTGCCGCATTGCTGAATCGGCCCACTAGGCCGGTTCGGAGACCGAAATCCGTCCCGTGGGAGGGGGGGAGGCGTTTTCCTCAGAGCATATCATCCCACTGTGCACCACCGAGACTCCTACCGACACTTTCTACACTGGAAAAGACCACCAGATGAGAGATGATGCTAAATGATAATGGAGACGAAATGGAGGGACAGGACCTGGGAAAACACCCGACAAAGCCGATGGGTGAGGTTTTCGGCCACGGGAATCAAACCCAGGTCTCCGGAATGCGGTCCACAGACGAAACCGCATGAACCATTCCACTCGGTGAATTAAGAGAACTTCATGAGCTATTTCTATGAAATACGGAATATACATTTCATTTCTTATGACAGTTATCTTAAACATATGATAACATTGTTAGAGCCATTTTGTAAAAAATCAAACTTTTCGAAAGTGCTCCTTTTTTGAAAGTCTTGGGTTACACCTGAGGAAGACGCTGAACTTTGTACTAATTTGGTATTTAACCAACTTTTCATTTTTAATTATGTTCACAGATGAACAGATGCATATGCAAACACACATACACAGTGAGGCCTCTTTTTTAAACATACTTTTTATGTCTCAAAACATTCTTTTTTCGGTAAACCCATTCCTTTTACATCCAGCAAGTTATTAGCTGAGAGAGTAATATTAGCATTATGTCAATGTTTCACAATTTAATGTAAAGTCAATCATATTTTGTTGTGTTACATTCTAACAGATTACCGATCTGCACATCCTGTGTGCGTATCGACAACCTTGTCTTTGAAAATAAAACTGTTTACAAACATGTAATATGAGACAATATGAAATGCTTTGCTTAAATCACATAGAATAGTATTAATGGACTTATTTATATACAAAATTCGTTCTTTGCGAAGGCCAAACATATTCAAAAATAATTATTAATTTACTTCATTGATTTGTATTACAGATTCACAGATTTTTTTTTAAACACAGATATTAAAGAAATCGTTCTATAATTTCCAAGATTTGTGTTATTATCATTATGTTTAAAAATTGGAATCACTTTTGAAATTTCTAAAGAATTAACAAAAATGTCTGACTGTGCATATGATTTCCAAGTCTACTTTAAGGAAGACATGGATGTAATACTTAAGCATGAATGTTTTATTTTGCTAATAATGTTAAGAATATTGGTAGGTAATCGATTTCTATTTAAATAGAATATTTTATTCGGGACAACTTCATTGACAACACTTCAGTCTCACGAGAGCAACGAACATTTTTTAATATATTATGAAGATATTTTAAATTAAATGATATGTTTATTAAAAAGCGATCCTTTAAATAATCAAAGGATTATTGTTTATCCTAAAATAATTTGTATAGAGTATAAAAACATAAGTCTTCCTTTCATGTTCACATGCGATAATTTAATTTTATATGAATATTTTATACTTATAATTTCTCTGTTATTTGTTTTATTTGTACTTATGTTAAACTTAAATTGATTTTATATACAGCGCATGGATGATTACATACTGTTATTGTTTTTAATTAATTTTAGATGTCAATATTAACATAGTTGCACATCTGATATGTTTTGTATATTATAATATACAGTTGGAAGAACTGGCATTTTGAATAAATTCCTTTTCTTAGAAAATTTAACAATATGCTTTCAGGTATAGCTGTAAAATATGCTTTAAATAAACAGGATTATCATTTAATAGAGGTAGGTATGAAGCACTCAGCTTCTATAATAGTACTGGTAAGTATTACGTAGCGTTAGATGTATTCAGCGAGTTTTCTGCAGATGTTGGATGTCTATCCTTCAATGTATTTTATTTACTGTTCTGTTTCTTCTAAAGAAAGACAGGAAGACAGCGTATAATGCTCATTGATCCCTGTCTACATCTTCCATAAATAAAATCTATTGCCTCCTGTGAGGATCGAACTCACGACCCCTGGTTTACAAGACCAGTGCTCTGCCACTGAGCTAAAGAGGCACATATGATAGGTAGGGCATCTTCTAAGTGACGGAAGGGTTGGAGAGGAGTGAGCATTGAAGTTACCTGAGTGGAATAATTGACAATCTTTGCAAATTTGGATTACATATACTTCGTGCTACTTTGTTAGGCTTCCTTAAAACCGGAATTTTTTTAAAATGACTATGAGTGAATTTCTGGAATACATTATTTTCATAGCTTATTTCCCACTTGTTGGTGCAAGGACGCCTGAAAGTCTCTTTTGACATTAAAGTATTTTAGTTACGGTTACTCCCAATCATTTTTTGTATCAAATATCTGAACCGTGAGTTAGTTTCTCACAAGTGCTGCCACCCTTATCCACTCCTGACAATTTATTTGCCTTTTACACCGATATCTTAGGTGATCCCATTAACGGTATTGTGAGTCACATTTTCTACATTAAAGAGATCAGTTTCAGCCAGAAGCTAAACTCGAGAGCCTCATTTGTCTACTGTAATACAAATGAAACGAATTATTGTCCTCCACAGCACTTATTTTTATTAGCTAAAGTAATTCTATTATTTTCAAAAAATATTGAGATTTAATCGGAAATGTAAATTTTTAGTTAAATTATTTTTAGAAAAAGGTTCGTGTGTGTACACACATGCTTAGCATTTAGATTTAGGATCTTTTAAGGATGCACACAAATATTTAAGTAACATGTTCCTTTCCAGCGGTAATTATTCATTCTTTTTTATTTTAATAAAAATGGCTGTAAGTTGTGAGCTATTTACCCGAGTAATAAAACACATGTCTTGAATATTTTGTCAATATTCTGTGTAGATTTCTTCATTCTCAACGAAATGTTATATTGTTTTGTCGGTTAAATCTTCGAAGGATGTGATTAGATTAAAAAAAAAAAATCTCCCCCTCCCGACGCAGAATTCTCTTTATGTGGAATCTTTTAAAGATTTTTTTTTTTCTCCTTCAAGAAATGGTTAATTTTGTTTGAAATACCGTATGTTTAAGGTATGAATTTTGATTCCGAATGGAATGTAGCGTATAACTTGAATGTTGTGGGAATGTCTTCAGAAATCCTCTGCTTTCTGAATAGCTTTTGGTAACTGATTAAACGTAAGAGATTGACGAAATCTTACTATGCAAAAATTTAGAACTCCTTAAAGCTCACAATTTATGTTAAATACATTTCTATTTTGCAGTGAACTATTTCGGAGGTTTTTCTTGTTATTTATTTGAATATTCCAATATTTATACTTTTCTCAAATGGAGAGTCATTCGTATTTTTTTATAGCTCCAACTTAGACTGCACTGAGAAGTAAATATGTAATAAGGTGATTTCTGCAAACGTCTATGTTGAATAGTATGAAACAGATAGAAGAATAAGAGATCTTGAGAATGTTTTGTACAAGAGTTGTCATGTCATTGCACATATGAGATATTAGATTTTTAAATGTTAGCACTATTCTTTATTTATCATGTCTGCAAAGAGCAGCTAATTTCAATACCAGCGTACAGTGATCCACTTTTTCTTAAACATTTCACTGTAGTTACTATGAAACTATTTCGCAGACATTTGTCTCGAGTAACTTGGAGTACACAGAGAAGAATATTCCGGAGAAGTTATATAAAAATAGTGACTAGAGGAAGTTAAGAGTATGCTTAACTTTTATGCTGCATTATTATTTTGCTGAGAGCTTTAGGTAAAATGGCCTTTAAGGTGTCTTTGTATTAATGTAGACCTGATGCACACTATAAGGAGGTTTCCTGTTGGAACTGTTTAATTTTCTTTGAGGCATATCTCGAGTAAGGCAAGTTCCGTGATACTGGAGTTGATTTGAAGGTGTGAGATTCCTCTATCCGGCGCTCCTTAGGAGTTATTGTGAAAGGAGTGGGCCTGGAAGTCGTTACGCCAATTGGGGAGTTACTGATGGACAGATAGACCAAAACGGTCCATACAGATGACGTGCCTTCCAAGAATAATTGGCTAGAGTTCCACGCAGTGTGTCTATATTATTCCTACTATCTTTCCTGCTAATTTGGTGTACAATACGATGTTTGAGGCATAAGTCATGCCAAGTCTGCGGCAGGAATGGTGTGAGAGAAATTCTCCGTTAGTTGTGCACCCTCTTAAATTATCAAACATAATATCAACTCATTATGAAATTATTTAAAAACTAGTACCACCATTACTGTAATGCGGAGATTTTTCTCTCACTCTCCCCCAACTTCTTTTACCCCTTCACTATATCGCTATGTTTCTCTTCCTCTCTCTCTCTCTCTCTCTCTCTCTCTCTCTCTCTCTCTCCCCTGTCTATCCCACCCTCTCCCATCCCCCTTTCTGTGCAAAATACAAGCTATCTATTGTGTCATATCTTTACAGTAAAAACTGGTATTTTTCAAACTTAATAACAAATTTACAGTTTTTTCAATGTTTCTTTTCCATCGGAATATTAATTTGTTGTGGTAATTGCTTTATCTACGTGCCATGTACGAGAAGGTAGAAGTACTTCTTACGAAGCTTTTTTCTTTTAATTTACGTCCTCAAACGTTGTCATATCGGACGATGAATGAAATAGGTGAAATTATGCTCAAATGAGTCTGGGGTCCATGGAGCATAAAGTTACCCGACATTCGTCTATCAGGATAAGGGAAAACCCCGGAAAAACCTTATCCAAGTAACTCACCCTAACTGAGATTCGAACTCGGGAGCTCTTGAACGTGAGGCAGACACGCTACCATCTGCGCTACCGAGGTGGGCCTTACGAAGTTAGTAAAAATCTAGGTGCTTATGATTTTTCTATTATTTTTTTATTATTATTTCATACACTATTAGAAACAGAACAAGGGAAGTATGGGAACTTTCATGTCGAAATCCACCCTGCAATTTATGTGACAGAAGGGATATAACATAAGGAGGCAAGATTCAAAACATCAACTGCCAGTTTTAGCTTCAAACCCTTGAAAACGAATACCAACCCTTACATACAAATTACTCGTACACATAAATAATGCTTCTCTTAACTAGTTCAGTTGAACAACACCGTGCTGTTTGAACGTTAGACCAATCTAATGTTGGTATGTACAAGCTATCATTTTTGTTTTGTTTTTAATTAACAATAATGTGCTCGTTTTTCACTACTTTGTATGATTAATATTGTGCTTATGTTTTACTCAATACGTTTAAAGCTTATTTTAGGTTTTGCATAGGCTAAATTAGGTGCAAAAGCGTGTATTTTAAGTATCTAAGGCTAAAATGCACTCTTGCTATCTAAACGTCTATTGTCTAGAATGACTCGCTATATTTCACCCTCTGTATCCCCGTGATACCTTCAAAGGAGAGTACAATGAAACGTTTATCTCGAATGACTTGAAGTATATGGAAAAATAAATTGAGTAAGAATGCTTAGTTAAAAATAAAGGGTAGTCGGTATGTTTGGAGGCAAGTTACATGTTAGGTAGTGTTTCCAGTCCAGCAACTACAAATAAGGCTTTAAAATGAGGGAATCTACTGAAAGCCGAAGCGCTTCTATGTTTTATTCATACAGAGTGAATAAACAGAATAGAATCTTGGACAAGTTTACTGCCTCTACTTCTTTTACGTAAAAGTCTGTCTGCAGCACACAAACGGAAAATTGTGTGGAATAAATTAGTATATAAGAAGTGAAACAAAAACAGTTCTGCAGCCCTTGGCAACAGTTCACAACGAATCACACGCAGAAAGATTTGCTGATTCTGTAGATGCAGCTAGTTCCTCCCACCTCCTCATTTTTACCCCTCATCTGGGGTAGAAAAATAACACACCCAACTAAAAAGTTCGCTATTGTTATTTTTCAAATCACCCCGAACAACCATCCATACCTTTCTTCTAATACACAAATTAAGCATTTCATTGATTTGCTACACATGTACTCTTTCACATGGAAAAGTGTTAATTTAGTTTGTTTTCTTAGAAGTTCCTATTTCACTTCAATATCACAAGCTTCATTTATTCTAAACTAGTAAAATGGAGATGTATGTTCAATAATCTGTGAACAGATGGTAAAGTTCTTTTCATACATTGGATTTTATGTGTGAAGAAGGAAAATATTGAGACGTTATATGTACCTTTCTTCATATATATATATATATATATATATATATAAAGTTGTGCAATTTAGATTTAGCTAGACTATATTTAGCAGAGCAACATTTTGTATTGCACCTGAAAGTTTGGTGAAAATAGATTTAATCTGAAGCAAGAAAAATTTGAAGTAATGAAGAATCCCTGGTTTTACTTAATTTCTTCTATAAATTTGTTATCAGTTTATAGCCACTTTATATGATATTTCGATCATATGTTCAGATATACATATACAAAATGTCTACTTAGTTGCTAATCTTGAATATATTGCTACACAGAAACAATGTTAGTGGAATTTCAGGGAAAAAATATAAACAGCATAAAATTTAATATAACTACAGAACATGTTTGGCAATAGCTCTGTGTGCATCTTTAAAATTACAATTTTAAATTCATTATTTTGGTTACTGGAGTGTTTTAAAGTGGTACCTTGTTCTGAGAGTTAGTTAGTTACTAACACTCCCCACATGGCAACCTTGGCCTTCGGGGTAACCTCACCCCACCAAGTGATGACCGGACCCATTTCTCAGGTGGAGGCACCCAGAGGGCGGTGTCCATTACCTCCGATGATAGGGTGATAGTGAAGATGGCGGTGAGGTGAGAGGACCTACAGTTTTTACCGTGGACTCCGAACCACGTTGGGCATAGGGGATACTTCACGTGTGCTAGACAGAGGTGAAGGCGTGGATAGGGCCGACTTAAAATCGCCAACCCCAGAGCCGGGAATCGAACTCGGGACCCTTAGAACGGGAGCCGCGAACGAAACCACCGCGCTACCTTGTTCTGAGAGTATACTGGGGAAAATCATAAAATAATAATCAATAATAATAAACATAATAACTGTTGAATAAATATAGTTCTCTTCAAATGTAACATTAAGTCTTTAGCGTCATAGAATTATTGACGGAACATTCCTTTTTTCCCTGAATAACAGTGGCAATTTTTCTAATGTTATGGTTTTTAAGTAAACATTTAAGTGCATAATATGATTGTGTTTCTTCAATCTAAGTAAAAGAGGTTTGTAATTGCTCCATTTCTGACATTTTGTTATTTTTTAAGTTCCCTTAAGAAAGATTTATAACGAGTATGCATTGAAATTGTTTCAGAAATTAGTACAGTAAGAAAATACAAACTTTCTTACATCCACAACCCTCCTTGTTGTTGTGATGGTTACTTAATCAGTGCTGTAAACGGGCAAAAATAAATACCCCTACAACTGCGGGCGAAGAGGATTAAGGTAAGGCGATGGCTTCAGTTTTTTTTTTTTTTTTTTATATTTTTGTATTTACGTCCTCAAAAGTTAAGTAATATTGGACGATGACGAAATGGGTGAAATCATACTCAAATGAGAAACATGGAGAATGTTAGCACAAAATCTGTGTAGGTGCTGTCGGAAAGAAACAATTCATATGTGCAAAATGTATGTGAGCTGTATAAAGATATGAATATACAAGTGTAGAAATGTGTTACTTTGTCCTCATGATTACATTATGCACTGCAATTGAATGTTTCACAGTTTTTCTTTCCAATCCGATTCGTCAGCTATGCCAATCCAACCCTTCCTTAATTGCGCGCGGTTAGGAGCTTCCACTCGATGAAAACGGAAGTGTACACAAAATTCTTCATCGCAAAACTTACCATTTATCATAATATAGAATGTTCAGATTCAAAATAAGGCAAAAGCTTTCATATTTTCTTGAAAAAATAGGGCTCTTGTGAAATATTTTCAAAATATTGTTCCGATTCACATTTCAGTTTGTTACTAAAATATCTTAATCATATTCTGTATTCAGTTTTTAAGTTCAGGGATTTCAAAACAGTATTTACGTTAAAACCTCGGTATCGAATTTTTGTGCGAATGCATTACTTTCTCTTCTCACTTGGTGGAGAAAATAAACATTCAAATAAACGTTGAAAAATGTATGAGTTGCTTGATCACTCTGGGATGTCAGTCTTATTGTTATGTTGATTTTCTCGCCGACATTTCTGGAACTGCTTGCTGCAGAAGAAGGACAGGAACATAAAGCAGGTTGTATAAACTCCCACACACACGGGTATGTGGGTCTGTCGGCGTCTTCGAGTCCTCCGCCTGACCTCAATCCTTTACATCTCGGGCACATTGTGATGTCTGCAAGATAAAATCAACTTTGTACTTATCTTGACAACGGTTACTTTCTGTAGCGAGCAACCTGACAGTAACGACGCCGGAAGCTAATACAGTTGCCGTTATTAATCATATGAGGAGCTGAAGTGACATGTATTTCTGTACTGAAGTAATGGGTACTTGATCCTTTGTGAGTCTAGAGTACCAGTAATAATAATAATAATAATAATAATAATAATAATAATAATAATAATAATAATAATAATAATAATAATAATAATAATAATAATAATAATAATAATAATAATAATAATAATAATAATAATAATAATAATAATAATAATAATAATAATAATAATAATAATAATAATAATAATAATAATAATAATAATAATAATAATAATAATAATAATAATAATAATAATAATAATAATAATAATAATAATAATAATAATAATAATAATAATAATAATAATAATAATAATAATAATAATAATAATAATAATAATAATAATAATAATAATAATAATAATAATAATAATAATAATAATAATAATAATAATAATAATAATAATAATAATAATAATAATAATAAATTCCACTTATGATTTGTTTGTATATATGATAGGTAGAACTTTTATATTCCACTGAAATTTAATATCGAGATTTCATCTGAAATACCTATTTTGAGGTCCATAGAATAAAACGTACAACGCCTGCGTGTCTTTGTCACCTGTCTGTGTGGCAAAGTTCTACATGAACAGTAGAAATCCAAAAAGAATTATCGGATTAATATTTAAGTTCAGAATCTTTTAAGGAAACAAAATGAAGATTTTAACGAGCTTCCATAAGAAAAACTACACTTTAAGCAGATCATATTTCACTAATTTTTAAAAAGTGTTTAAGATATATACATGATTGGCAAAATATCTGCAATATATTTAACTGTTTTCAAGTACACTGCAAAATTTTCCCATGCTGACTTAATTTTGTATAACTGCAATCCATTAGAGACAGACAAAAAGTGTTAATTATTATTTTTTTTTATCCACGGCCTAACATACCGAATCGAGCCATGGCCTGCTAACCCATGCCGGCCTCACACCCACATAGACAAGGCAGAGGTGGGCGATCATTCAACCGATACAGGAAAGAGATGTGATCAGCATCTCAACACCTCCAGCCAGATAGTTGGCTTTCATAGATGGGGTTCGTTACCTAATGCAGCTCCTCAAATTTCTACTGGGCACCAGTCCTGTACGCGGAACTTAAAATCCCTATCCGTACAGGTGGGATCGAACCTGGCCGCATTACATGACAGGGAATCAGAGCACTAACCTCCAATCCTCTACGCAAAACGACAAAAACTTATCAAGTATTAATTTAGAGCTCGCAGAAACACGAAACTTAAGTTATCAATTTCAAATAGGGTGCTTTAAAGACATGTATACATTTTGCGTAGGAAGTTTGTCTATCTACTGTGGTTTAGCTGTTATAATAAGCATGCATAATTCATTCCAACTAAAGGGAGCTCCACCGGATGTTCCAAGAAAGTTCAGTTTGTCATGAAAATATAAACACACGATATTGTAGCGAAATTCTTTACCCATTTTGACAAAACCAGTAATAACACTTTCCTATGTAAAGTATAATTTGAGAAGGGGAGATTTTCTTAAAAATTTGGCCAAATCTATGCAGATATTCAAGTTAAATCTAACTTATGTTCGATTATTCCATTTTGAATTGTGCTTTCATAAAAATCGGGCCAAATCTATGCAGATGTTCAACATAAATTTAACTTTTATTCGCTTATTCCTTTTTGAATTGGGTTGTCCACCCCCCCCCCCACACACACACACACACGCACGCACGCGCGCGTGCGCGTACACACACATACACAATGAATATGTAATGCAATACTTCTCTACGTACCTACTTATCGGTCTGGGTGCCTCACTTGTTTGAGCGCTAGTTACAGTTCAAACAGCTCAGATCGATGTCTTGAAGTGTGTTTATGACAACCCCTGTGTCATCGATTAACTAGCAAATAAAAGAACTCCTGCAGAACGACATTCCGTCATACCAGCGGCACTAACATGATCATGACAGTCGACAGCGCCATTAACAAACAAAATAATTGAATTTCCTCTACGTATTTGTTAGAAATACTGTATACAAAGTACAACATTTGATGAAGTTCATTTACATGAGTTTCTTTGGCAATGAAAATACACACATATGTTCAGAACTTGAAGTAGCATTCAAATGTTTGTTCATGGCAAGAGGCTGCTGCAAATGGAAAGAAGGAAACGAAAAGCAACAGCTGAGGTATGTTCACAAAATGATATCCTCATATTTGGGAAAGGTGTAACCATACTATAGATAACACTTCCAAAAGGACTACTAAAATTTGACACATATTGCTTGTTTTTATATAATTTACATTTGTTTAGTAATAAACTTTCCTCTGCCTTTTATAGTTTCACAGTTCTACAAAATCGTACCATGTATCGGGGACTATACAGACTATTTACTGAAAATTCAAAACAGGTATATTATATACTAAACATTTCAATATATATAATATTTGAATGAAAATCATTACATCCTGTTTTGAAAAAAATAAAAATAACATTTTTTTGCATATAAATAATATTTCGGGTGAGAGATGTTTTTTTAAATTGTTGTGGCTGTTTACAGGCATGCATACGCACGTAATCATAAACAGGCAGAAATGATATTAATTTAGCTTCTATTTCTGGTATCAAAAGGTTTATCATAATGCAGTGCTTCCATTTTTACAGTAAGTTGCAGGCTATAGAATAAATAAAAAGCGCAAGAAGAACTTCGCAAGTTCTCCAGCAAAATAACTCGGTTACTGGGAACCACAAAAGGATAGAGTGCTAGCAGTGAAAACCTTACTTTACTTTTTGTTATTTTATTGTTTAACTGCTTCAGTTGTAACGAGGGCTTTGTCTAGGCAAACAACTGATAGCTATGCTCACTGAACTTGGGGTGTAAAATTCTTGGCGTTGGTTTTATTATTTTATAACTATTAAACCTACATTCACACTTTCAGATATATGGGGTTTTAGAGAATAATTCTGGTTAAAGAAAATGTTCTCGCCCCAGGTGGAAATCGATCCCGAGGCCTCTGGGTTGAGAAGCAAGGACACTTACCACACGACCCTACATAAAATCCCTTCACTTTATTTAACGAAAAGTATAGCATTGTAAAATGGAATATTGAAAGTAGTCGTTTGTAACCTTTATGCAATCTCAGAGAGAATCTACTAGAATAAAATATTCAAAAGCAAATCACCGATGGCCATAAGTGGGCATGTGCTTCGTTAGAGGAAGAGTGACTCAACGACCTCGAAAGTCGGGACAAGGGCTCTGACGTCACTGATCGCATAGTTCCTTGTCATTCATTGGCTACAGTTCCACATTGGATCAACTTATGCAACTGTGGAGGACTTGAACACAGCCCACATCCATATTTCAAACACTTCCTACTAAATGGTGTAGTTATTGACGAACGAATGAAGTTAATCATTTCAAATGTAAATGAATTTGAAGCCCACACTGAATATTAAGTGATGTGTCACAGGAATAGAAACCATCGCAACAGATCTGTAAAACTAGCGCAAATAATAAAAGGGTAGTATTTGGATGGAATGCCCTATTAATTTGTAGAGTTTTATTCACCCTTGTTTACCGGTCACCATCATCCTCATCTTCTAAACTTTTATAATTAGCCAAGTGGCCTGTTTCATCTCTAGTATTCAAATCTGGTTCTTCCAGCATCCCTATGGATGTCCCAAACCTGTTCTTCCAGTTGGCGTATATAATAGTTAAATACCTTCATAGGAATTACATGGTTTTCCATTCTTAATCGAGAGTTATATAAATCTACTAGCTGACCTGGCGAACTTCGTACCACCAATAAAAGTTGTCTGAACTTATCTATATAAATAAAACAAATTCGAAGTAATTAGTTATTTATTCTGCAATTGGGATGAAGTTTAAATACAACACAGTTAAAATTAAGTTAATCAATTTAGAACTTTCTAATAAACAATTTTTTGTCTTTTTTGTGGTGCGTAAATATATAAAGATGGTTTTCCGACGCGCGAACACGCGACCAGTAATGTCCATAAGAGAAACAGAGAAACTCCAAGTTGATTCCGTAAACTTCCAACGAATGCACTTATGATTTATTTATGTCCATCGTAAAGGCCAAATGCACGGGAAATTGTAGGCGCCTAACATCAAAAGGTAAATATGTTGGAATCACCGGAATACCGGGATCAAGAGATCGTCTCCTTTGTACCTTCCCTTAATGATTGTTGTCTCGATGACGTTATTCATTAGCTTTTTCACAGTTAGTCCCGTTCCATCGCACAGTCGTGGTTGGTTAATGTTACGCAGCATGATCACAACTGGTCCTATTTTTAATTTTTAATTGTGAGGTGGGAGTCCAGGAAATTCTAATGAATTAAAAGCTCTGTGGGATAGTTGACTACGTCATCCTTGTTATAACTGTGTCAACTGATTAAAAAAAGTGAAATCCAAAGTACCACAAACCTAACCCAACGTCTGCTAAATACCATCGCGATGTTCCAAAGCAGAATGACTGCCAATAGGACAATTGCGGTCAAAGGCGGGGTATAAATGGAACAATAAAAAAAAAAGAACTCCCCCGGAAGAAACAGACACTCTAGAACGCAGCTCTGACATACCAACACGACTATTAGCATTAGCTGCGTCTCGCTGCTCATCTGTACGGTCAGCAGGTGACGTAACTCGTCGTACATTTGAGTGACTTCTACGAACTAAGTCAGGTCGTCTTCTCCTTGGCATAGTAAAAACGTTTCCGTGAAACTTCACAAAGTCACAAAGGAATTCAATTAATTTTGAGTTAATTCTATTCACATTCACGAATTCACAAACACATTATAAAGAAGGTGTCCAAGGATTCACCAGCATTTGACAACAGTTTTCTGTGGTAAAATATTTATAGTGTTATAGTGCGTTCAGAAATTAATTTTGTGTCTAATCTGCGAAAGGTATGCTACATAAAAAATTCCAGTCTTGATAACAAACGATAAACGTTATTTAATAAAACATGGTAAGTGAAATAGCTTTGAAGACTTTGGCAAGGAGTGGAATATCTCTCTACTTTTTAATGCTTTTGTTTGTCGAAAATAAAAGAAGATGTATGTGTCCCGTAAAAGTTTGCGTGTGTACTGTCATATTTCGTTAATAACCGGTTTATTATCACTTCAGATTTTTGTCTCACCTTTTAAAACTTCCTTGGACTCATAAAAATGTTTAAAAACCAAAATTAGTTCAAACTTGTGGTCTATATCTTACTAATGTCTTAATAAAATCATCACAGCTACCTCTATTTTCTTTCTTTAATTTTTAGTCAGACTGCAATTATCGGATATCCATGTTACGAATATTGAAATGCTAATTTTAAAACATTTTAGTACGGTTTCTTTATGTACTTTTCTTCTTACTGTTCTTGTATCTGTTCCAAATTGCTGTAAGAATCTGAAGAATTATTTTCCTGATAGTATATTGGTATTTCATATTTAAGCATCAAACGTGATGACTCAGGTGATACGATGAATGAATTGGGTGAAATGATGCTCAAATGAGTCCAGGAACCATGGAGCTTACAGTTATCCGACATTCGTCTTGAAGGATAATGGAAAACCCCCGGAAAAACCTTATCCAGGTAACTCACCCTGACCGAGATTCGAACTCGGGATCTCTTGAAGATGGCAGCCACGCTACCATCTACGCTACCGAGGCGGGCATAAACTTGGTCACAGGTAACATATAATAATGTGAAAACTGCCAGATTCAACTTTTTACTTTCTCTAGCATTTACTTGTTACAGTAGAGAATGCATTGTGCTCCATCAAAATATCACGAGTTTTGAGTTTCCCTGAATCAAGAAATATGATATTTAGAAACATGTGTGTATACACCCTTTGACAAATGAATGAGCAGCTGCCAGAAACAAAGTTCGATTCGGCAAACATCGGATGCAGCTGCGTTCACAATATACGCTTTGATACCAGTCTGGCTTCATTTTAAAGCTATGCGATAGATAGTGAGATGATCTGCAGCTTGGCCGAATGCATGGTAGCCGAGCGGTAAAAACGGATGCGCATATTTCTTTTTATTATTGTTACTTTAATAGTAACTCCTGATGTTTTTCTTGCTGAAAATAAATAACATTTTTTAAACACGTTCATTCTATAAAACGCAAATAACTTATTCTTATCGTTTTCAAAATAAATGCAATGTTATAAGAACGCCGTGGCTCAGTGGTTAGACCGCTTGGCTCTCACCAAGGTGGCCCGGGTTCACTCCCAGGCGACCGCAAAGCGAGATTTGTAGTGGACAACACGGCGCTGAGGCGGGTTTTCTCCGGGATTTCCGGTTTTCCCCGCCATCTCATTCCACCGGTGCTTCATCTTCATCTCATGTACCTCAGTGTCATCGCCTGCGGTGCCGTATGTAGTAAAAGCGGGTGTTAAACACTACACACATTTATACACACATTTCATTCCTCATCTGTTATGAATGGTGCTGGCATGTAATGCGAAGTGTGCTCTTGTGAAAATTTAACTTGGCATTTAGTGTCATCCATGTGTCGTAAATAGAAGCAGAGGGTTTACACACCCGATAGTAAGTTAGTTTCCATTTTTATTAGATTTTACATATAGGAATTAAACATTTATTTCAGTTAATTTATTAGCAGTGGTGTTTCAGTTTTTATGTGTGAGCATAAATGACTTAAAATCAAGTAAAGCTTAGCAATTGGCAGTTATTACAATGTGCGTAATACACAATTCGTATTTCTACAAAATGATGACTGGGATTTGAACCTTTGTAGGTTTAGCTTCTACATACTTGTCTATAGCCGCTCGGCTATCAGTGCACGTTTAGTATCTGAGACTGAATTATGAGTCGTTTATGGGACTCAATTTTTCGCAGATATTACAGTGTGTGTAAAAAGGAAGGATTCCCTATGCGAATATGCACGAAGCATATGAAACAAAACATAATGCGTGAACATTATTATTATTATTATTATTATTATTATTATTATTATTATTATTATTATTATTATTATTATTATTATTATTATTATTATTATTATTATTATTATTATTATTATTATTATTATTATTATTATTATTATTATTATTATTATTATTATTATTATTATTATTATTATTATTATTATTATTATTATTATTATTATTATTATTATTATTATTATTATTATTATTATTATTATTATTATTATTATTATTATTATTATTATTATTATTATTATTATTATTATTATTATTATTATTATTATTATTATTATTATTATTATTATTATTATTATTATTATTATTATTATTATTATTATTATTATTATTATTATTATTATTATTATTATTATTATTATTATTATTATTATTATTATTATTATTATTATTATTATTATTATTATTATTATTATTATTGTTGTTGTTGTTGTTGTTTATTACTATTAAAGGATTCAATAGGACGAAGATAAAGAGATGCGGTCCGTGACACTATTGTAAACTGGCCGTGAAAACGATGAGGACTGAGAAAAATATGCACTTCCAGAGTCTTTCCCCCCCCCCCCCCCCCTTCTTTTTTGTCAAAGTGTGTCTACATTTTTTATGTTCGCCTGCATCCAAGTTGGATAAGCACCAAACTCGTATTTTGCATCAGCGTTTTCCAAGGATTCTACACAAAGTTTTACAAAGAAGCCATACTACTCTGCAATGTCCTTTAAATTACGTCCTCCAATATTTAATGCTCCTAAACCTGAAACTCCTACTGCTTTTGGAGGGGCTATATCTTTTTGTGCTGTCTTAACTGCCTATATCTATCGATCAGAAGAAACTCCAAGTTCCCCAGGTAACCAACTACAAAACAAACCGTCTTAGCCATTCGCTTTGATACAACCAATGATTTTATCTAAGCATTACCAATTTACTGATATTACTTATAAACTATACCTACCCGTTACTCATATGAGATTCTGTTATATCTTAATTGCAATGTGCGTTTGTCCTAATGATCGTGATTGCAACGAGCTCTTACATGGTTGGTTGATAATTTAAAAAAAAAAAAAAAAAAGACCTTATTTTTCGTAGATAACGGGTAGAGCTTTTGGGAATTGGTGGACTTATTGATCAGAATCTGGAAAAAGTGCCTTTCTTATAAAAAAAACAACGACAATTGATCTCAAATATTGTAATACAAACATTAAATGCAACACTTACCAGTTCTATGGTTTTCTGTAAGCAATGGTTTTTGGCCCTGTGCTCACTCTTTATTGTTATTCACGTGCATTTCTATTTATTTTTGCATTATCATAGAACTACCCTTTTTCCTGTAGTAACCTTTTGTCTCTCTGTTAAGGTTTGCTACAAATACAAAGCTATAGAAAATTCAATCCAAATGAAGAGGATTCTACATTCTATTTGCAAAGAATTAAACATAACATTTTATTATTCATATACATGTGTAAAAATGTGGTATTTGAATACAAAAATTTAAATTATTTACGAGAAAACTAAATATCTTGTTTATTTTCCATGCAGAGAGAACTATTTCTGAATTGAATGTCTTAAATAATTCAGGCAGCTGAGCGAAACCAGCGGAGAATGTGTTTCCGGTGTTTGTTAATTAATAGCAGAGTGGTGCCAGAAGGTTCGAACAGCTTTCAGCGAAGACCATTACGGGGTCATGACGTACTAACGGTGCTATTTCATGAATTCCAATGGGATTAGATGTCTTGTTTTTCGAGATTAACTCATCGATACAGTTTTTTTTTTTTCGGAACTCTGCCAATACTGATTGCCTAAGCAAAATAACACATGTCATTTCCGATTAATGTTATCGACTTTAGAGAATGCTGATGTGAAACATTAACACATAGAGTGGTAGATTTCGTGAGAATAAGCACAGAATGTATTCGGCATACCGATATTCATTCTTTGTATTATTGATCTCTTTTAAATTTGACCATGAACTTGGTAACTATTTGAATGTTCGTAGATGCATACTTCATTGAAACAAAGCCAACAGTATATCTAGGTGAAAATGATTAGCTTTCAGTAATAGTTTCATCTTACCATTCCAGTTAAGGATACCTTTGACTAAACATTTGAAATCCTGAACTAGTAACCCTAGCTTTCTAATATTTATACCATATATGTAACTTAGTGCAAATATGATACAGCTCAAAGTTTGTC
The DNA here is from genome assembly GCA_030765055.1 of Mantis religiosa. NCBI lineage: Eukaryota > Metazoa > Arthropoda > Insecta > Mantodea > Mantidae > Mantis > Mantis religiosa. Next base: position 68,290,065 of record CM060959.1, read on the forward strand.
AATTTCACTGTGGCAGTTTGGAAAATGTGGTCAAATTTATTTATTTTTAGTTACGTCACCTAAAAAGCCCCTTGCGACAAAATAACTTAAATGTTGGTCTAATATTTTTAACAACAGGTTCTAAAGACATCCATCTTTTGAATTTGCCCTAGGTTTCTCTAGGCTCCAGAAATGTTTAAAGCTATGAATATACTTTTTTTTTTCCAAAATTTGAATTTCTTGTGTTTTAAAGTAAAGAAAGTGTGCTTAAACGCATCTCACAATAAACCCCAGGGCAATTGCTATTCACTGTGTCTCTAAGAACATGTGTAGCAAGTTTCATTAATCCAATTTTAAAACTGCGACGCAAGAAGCATTTTAAATGATGAAAAATGCTCAAATGTTCAATCGCGAGGAAACAAGGATAAAGAACTAGAATTCATACGTAACGCTAGCATTCACGTAACTTTCAAATCAGATTAGAGCATTTAAAAATGACTTGCGGATACTACCTAAGCATTTCTTGGATTCAGGAAGGCTTATACTTATTGAAAATGTTCATGATACTTCAGTCATACACATCCTTAAAAAAGAAACAAACAAATATTTCACTGTTCTTGTACTTATAAACTGTATACACGCTTATTCCTCAACTTATAATAATCGAGATAAACGTTTGAAGTAATTGTGTTATTGTAAATTTTCTTGTACGTGCAAAGGAAAATGGGGAAACAGTAGGCTTTTAAGTGCTGGATTGGATTATATCGAAGGGAACTCGGCTCGGCAACCAGACTTGGTTTATTGTACCTATGTTCCAAGTGGGGCTTCCCCGGTAGGAAGGATGAGGCGAGAGAAGAAGAGGGCGGCCGTCTCAAGGAGTCATGACATTGCATAGGGTATGTTGGAAGCTCTCCGGCAGACCAGTACAATCGGTATCCCATCCTCAATGGTCCTGAAATGGCTCACTAGGCCGGAGGCCGTCCCACCGGAGGAAGAACCGTTTCCTACCAGGAGTATATCATCCTGCCAGACAACGCCGAGACTCCCGCCGACACTTCTATCCTGAAAGAGATCACCAGATGATGTGAAATGTTAATGGAGATGAAATGGACAGGAAATTCGGGGGATGTAATTAACCTACCCAGCATTCACCTGGCGACCCGGAAAACCCTCCGAAAAAAATCATGGTCAGGTAGGCCGGTCACAGGAATCGAACCCGGAGCTCCCGAATGTGGGCCACAGACGAAATCTCTTGAACAATCCCGCTCGGTAACTCATATAAAGATAATTAAAGTTTGCCATCATATTAACTATCAGTTTCCATAAAGTGCGTGATGATAGATTTCGGAACATCTTAGTTGATAACCATTTCTGTGTATTATAATTTATAAAGCTCAACGACACAATTAAACTTGAGTGGCGTAAGCTTTACTAGCGAGCTTTGCTCTCTTTAAGAACAGGGACAGTTTAATATCTCGCATTGTCTACGTTCTTCTGGCTGTAACATGCAATGTTATTCACTAGGATCATACCTTTATGTTTGGAATCGCTTATAAAAATACCCAAATGAATTTTTGATGCAAACTTTGAGAATTATTGTTTGCAGCTACACGTGTAGCTGGACCTGTGGTTAGTTATCCCTACCTCTACAGCAATAGTCACATCAGCTTTCAGAAGGGCTAACACGCTTGTCCCTTGCTGGAGAAGAATCAGTTTTTTCGATCTAAAAATGTTTAGTTGAAAAACATTTCTGCTGAAGGGCAATCCTTCACGACACTTCTTCTCCATTCTTACCTCGTTTTATCTGCATACGAATCGTTTAATATGTCTATCATCCAGTATCTTGAATGTTGTCTTATTCGCTACTTCTAGTTCATCTCTTAATAAGCAGTTATTATGGATCTGGTACCCCAATCAACTTAATTTTCTACTCCTGGTTAGTTTTAGAATTGTTCCTGCTTCACTGACATTTTTTTCTGCATCCACCTTTCAAATATACCACTCGTTTCTCTCAACAAAATTTCTGCACTATGCTACTACACCTCTATTCCATTCTTTGCATAAAATGGTCCAGTGATACCATCTTGTCTCTGTAGTCAACGGAACGTAGAGTTTTGTTTCTCTATTAAAAACTTCATTTACTATTTTATCCTCTGTTTTACTGCCTAACAAACATAAATTAATAATCATTCCCTAAACTCAGAGAGTAAATATAAAATGAATGTATGTTTAATAGTTAAAAATGGTAAAACCAGCTTTAAGAAGCTTTATAGTCAAAGAGCAATAAAATCATTAGTGTTATCAAGACAAAGCCGCCGATACGACCAAGGCATTTAAAAGGGGACACATCTGGTTTGGAATCTCGGTGCATGCTCTCTAGAAACCTTCGTTCTTCAGGAGCTCCAGGCCCAAAGCCGGTTGTATGAACTTGCACCGAGGTTTAAATCGGAAACTGTTATGGGCCCTGCCCTTTGCTGTCATGTTTCATAGGCCTTGGCATCCTTAGTATTTTCTCACCTCACCTCTCTTTCCTTTGGGCATAAACGATCTTAGTGGCCCGAGATGCTAACTCCCCATTTCGAACCTTGTTATACCTCATGCAACAGTTAGCATTATGCTGGGTAGGTTTAATTTATATTTGATGATTTGACACAGGGATGTCAAATTCACTTTGTATGTTGAACCCAGCTATCAAAGCATTTCAAGTGCGATGTATAAAGACCACTTTATGCATCAGTCTGACTGAGGTATTGTGAAGGTTTACAATAATATCGTGGTACAAGAAAATAAAGGAAGACGTCGTTTTATTTTAAATGACATTCTAACTCGGCACAGAAGAATATTACTGCAAACGGTTAGGAGAACATAGACCTGTGGAAAGATATTCACGTAAGTCCAGGACTTCAACCAAAGCTTCAAAAGTAGGTATCGGATAATTTCTGTAGATTAGTCCTTTGTAAACTGAATTATAATCGGCAGTCTTCTTGCTTAAATTACTTGAGTCAGTGGCATTTGCTTTTAGAGTGTGAAGAAACTAGGTTGCTTAGGGAGAAGATATGTAAAAAAGAATGGGCAAGGCGACCAAACGAAATTCAAGCAATGAAGTGTAAAAACTAGGAAAACTGTAATTGAAATTGGAAACTTTTTGGGCAAAGTAAGAGCCAAATGGCTGAGGAAGATAAATAAATATGACGAAAATGAAGATGAAGTTATTTGAGATAAGATGCCAATAGAGACCCATTAGCTCAACAACCTCAGAGTTGGAGTCTATTGGGCCCCAGGGTAACCTGCAACTCAGTGTGGTAATAAGTAAATAAATGTATAATAATTTGTAATTGAAATGGAAATAAAGATTACTTACTTACTTAAGTCTATTCTAGAACACTTCAAGCCCGTTCATGAAAAATGATATCCTTTAACAAACAATTTTTAATTTTTAAAATGTGACGGTCTGAAATAACTCCTCCGTCTTATCTCTTCTGTTAAATATATCCTATACAGCAAAATTGATGTCGTGGTAATATATGATATTGTATTAAGGACAAAATACTACAATGCAAAAGAAAATACCCTATTAAAAACCTATAAGAAAAGGCATTGTTCGTTTCCTTGCCCATAAAAATCAAATTTTTGACACTCCATTAGCTTCAAGGGAACCTCGTGCAATAAGGGAAGCCCGGCAGCTCTATTTTTGATCTAACAACACTGAATTTCAGAAACTGGCTGAGTGCAACAAATGACCTACACAGTAGCTTTTGGGTGGGCAAATCTCCATAACAACTGCACCTGCTTGTTGCAGACAGTGATGTAATAACAACCTTGGCTCATTAACCGTTCCATATTAAGACTCACTACAATGAAGGCTGAATCATCCTTGTGCATAAACTTAAGGCTTGTTCACACTTAACTCTCCGGCCCATAACCCTTGTACCATCTTCCCAAAATACTAGTTATAATGGTAATTCAAATTGCATTTATTATTGGATTTTTGTGGTAAACCCTTTGCGTAATTTTACTAGCAATAACATTTCTATATCTTTTACTAGTTAACGCTCGTTCTCACTGCAGATGGTACCTCAGGTGATAGTGATGGATTGATGATATATAAAATGAAATGATAATTGGAGAAGGAATTTTGGGAAGAAATGTTCCAGGTCTAAATTTAGGTTATCTCCCAGACGTTTTCCAGTTATGAGAACTGATGAAAACCTGGAGGGAAGAGATAAAAAGAAAGAAAGAAAGAAAGAAAGAAAGAAAGAAAGAAAGAAAGAAAGAAAGAAAGAAAGAAAGAAAGAAAGAAAGAAAGAAAGAAAGAAAGAAAGAAAGAAAAGAAGAGAAAAAAACAGTCAGGGAGGACGGCCATGGTGACACTTGAATTGAACAAAGTGTGTAAACGGTTTATACAGAATGGCACACGGGAATTGGGGATATTAGTATGGCAGCAGTGTAATTGAACTGACTTTTATATACATGTAAACTCGAACATCTAGAAGCTAAAAATTTCATTTACCTAATATTCACAAGTAATATCAGTCATTTCTTGAAGCTTCTTGAAGATTTTTTGTGTATTTATTGCTTCTTTCATTTGTCATCTGATGTAATCTATTACGAGAGATCAAATGAAACTAATTTACAATATAAGAGGAGAGAAACCCTTACGAAGAAACACAAATTTAAATTGAACAAAACAGAAAGTGAAATTTTGGAAACATTTCACTTTGAAAAATAGATATAAAATTACTGTGCTTTTTACTGTGACTTTGTGGGTTCGTAAAATCAAAAGTCCAGGTTGTAGAAATTCAAAAATGCTTCTTATTTCCGCAGAAAGACACTTGTTCAACTATGATATCAGTAGAATGACGTAACACGAACGTAATCTTCAAGTCCGTCTGCCACATGCCCACTTTGCACGACTCGCGTCTCCCTGCCGAACTCTTATTTATACACGAGCAGCTGTTTCTCGAAGTTCCTCGAAACCTGACGAAGCCACACGAAAGCTACCAAACTAGCACGATCTTTCGCGAAGCAGCGAGAACACCATGGAACTGTCTCTGTCTCTTTCTCCCTCTCTCTCTGGGCGTGGTTTGGGCGCTATCTGTCTCTTTCACTCCCCGCTTGTCTCTCTCGGCGTTCGCTTACGAGCAGCCTCGTGACAATACAATAAAACCTGCCTAAAACGGACCTCTTATATGCCGAAACCTTGAAAAACGGAAAATAAATTTCGAAACGGAACTATTTCCCATGTAAAATTATCCTACTCTAAGCCGAAAAACTGCCTAACGCGGCAACGGAAATATTTTTGGGGAACCGTATGCGTAAATAACCTGATTAAAACGCATTACTTTATGTGTAATGAATTACAGCGTACGTATTTTAAAAAGTGTAATATTTTGAGGGCAACTGCACTTGCACTGAAGTTCCATGAACCATAAAGACAATAGCTGTAATCCTTCGAGAAAAAGGGGAAACAAACCATTAGCTCTCTCAACTCTTTTCCAACACACATGGTAAGAGTACAACTGTTTTGCAGGTTTTTCATTATCAGTTTCGTTGTTATTAGTGATTAAGTAGGAATGGAAGAAAACTGTGAAATTTGGTGATTTTAAAAACCGTTTGTTTTACACAAATTCTGTAAATTGAGTTCTAAACATACGACATTACACCTGGAAAAAAAAAAAGCATAAGATTTTTGAAGGAAACGAAAAGAAAAAAAAAAGTCCAGCCAAAGAATCAACGATGTTCAAAGTGGCTAAAACTCAGATTTATGAGATTTTGAAAAAAAAAAATTAAAGATAATGGGTAAAGGGAGCAGCAGGGCATGTGAAACGCATAAGAAAATCTACAGAATATGACGAGCTAAATCGTGCTGTGTTCGAGTGGTTTGCTAGTGTGTGCACTAAAGGTATTCCCATTTCTCATTGCTTCAGACTCGGGCTTTAGAGACAGCAAGAAAATTAGGAAAAGACAATTTCAGGGCTTCCAGGGGATGTCTCGAGAGTTTCAAACAATGCCATAACATTGAATGCTGTGTGTGGTGAAGCAAAATATATTGATATGCAGACAGCTGCAGATTGGGAAGGGGAAATTGAAAACAGACAGAGAAACTAGGCGATGAACTACAATTATTGTATCTAAGTTGAAAATATAGTACATAACGCATATCAGCCTATTATTATTTACACTTCATTCTATATTAATCCTTCACTGCAAACGTGGGAGACAATTTTGTAAATTCGTGGTATTCAAACACAATCCTCTGTAAGACGGAAACCTGTTTAAACGAAAAATAAATGCCAAAACGATCGAGTTCCGTTTTAGAAAGATTTTATTGTAATATGTATTTTGCTTTCTCCACAATTTTCACTGTGTAGTGAAATGTATGTATGCATACATAATGTAATGCCTATAATATACCACAAGAGAAAACATGTATTAATTTTAGTAACACTTTCTTTTTTAAGAGGATGAAAAGAAATAAATAAAAAATAGAAAGAAAAACAGATCTCAGCAAATTAGCTGCAACGGTAACTGTGGGCTGTGCCAATACTGCAGTACTACAGAGCGCTTCACTTTCTGCTTGAAGTTAGGCTCGTTGGCTTGTCTTTGTGACATAACATCAGAGCATCAGCAGCACATTACGTAGGGAAAACGTCAGCGGTCCAATCAGATTATTCATTTGTACAATGTTAGCGTAAATTTCGACGTTAGCTGAACGAAGGGAGGAAGGACGTTGCAACACCGTGCACCGTGCGATATATTTAACCTGTGACGTGACTGGGCTGCCAGGAAATTGGCCCGTGTCGCATACCAGACATACCCCATACCTAAAGCACACCACATACTGCACCCTGAGTGCAACATCTAGAAGTTCGTAAGTCTTACGTTTTAGTGCTGTGGCCTAGAAAATCTATGTTGCACAGTCACACAGCACATCCATTTCATAAACATTGAAAAGTCACATTCTACTCTTCATGTGTGCGGGAATGCTGCGATTTAGAGCAAACTAGCTATTGGAATGTACCAAAAGCCATCTGTAACACAATTTCCTCATATATGTGATCTCTGGCTATTTTTTGTGACATTATTTTTGCAGTTGAGATCAATACCAGCAACTTCTAAAACAATATGTATCGTAAAGATATGGCTTGACGTCAACTGTTAAGTTTAAAGCAAACAATCTTTAGTTGGATAGACATCGTTGTGTGCCACGTGTGCGTCTATTGAATAGTTTTACTGTTCACATAAGCGATTACTCTTTTTAATTTCTTTTGCAACACAATTTCCTATTAAATACAATATGAATGATATCTGGCGTTAGGAAGTGAGTTAATCAGTAGGGTTCAGATTTATTTATTTATTTATTTATTTATTTATTTATTTATTATCCAATTTTTTGATTCCTATTTTACCCAAATGTATATTAGGAATATAGTTTACAAATTTATTAATATAATACAGTTTACAAAAAAAATCAATATCAAGCTGACAAACAGTAAACATCAAGATGGATTATTTAGCTTAAGAAATATTTTGTTTAAGAAAGCCATGAAATATTGATAAGTTTTGTAATTCATCAGAATATGTGTAAGTGGTTTTTAGAAAGTGTAACCTAAGGATTGAAGCAATGATTCAAGTTCTTATCTTTCAAAACAGAAAAACGGGTAATCAAATAAAATGTGAGGGACATCTTGAAGATGATTTCCACAAATACAATCAGATGTGGATTTTATTTTGGAAATAAGTAAGCTGAAAATTTACCATGTCCAGTTAAGAATTGAGTGAGAACATAGGATTAACGAATTCACATTTATGTCTGTCAGAAACTTTTGAGAAATATAAATCCTTAGTCAAAGCGCAACAATCACTTTTTAATCAGTATTCATTCCAGTCGTTGATGATAATCTCCTTTAATGTTTGCCTCACATAAAAAAATTGGGCATAGAGTGTAAGTCTCTGGAAGATCTGAAGTCGCAGCTCTCTTTGCAAGTTCATCTGCACGCTCATTTCCGGCAATCCCCACGTGTCCTTTGACCCATGAAATACACAGATGAGAACCACATAGTAATTGACTTCTTATTTCAGCTGCAATAGGACTGCTGTTTTTGGTATCTTTCAAAGCTGCAATTGCTGCTTGTGAGTCACTATAAAGGCGAGCGGTACATTGTAAGTTGTTGCACCATTTCACTGCTTCACGAATTGCTAATAATTCAGCTTGAAAAACTGAACACTCCTTGGCAAGTCTGAACATGGAAGAATGACATTCTATGGGGCGAGAGAATACAACAAACGCACATCCTACTTTAGCCCCCCCCTTTTTTAGCATTTTAAGCATTATTTTAGGGCTCAGATTTGCATGTAAATGTTTTTCTCTTAATATGTGGGTACCTACCGGAAACAAAATTAAATTTCCCAAACTAGGTCCAAGAGTGTATTTTATATTTTTAGATATTTTATAAATGAATATTTGCGACAATTTCTCTATAATCACTTATCTTTTAGCGCTTTGCCCATTATATTTACAACATAAAAACTTTATCTCATAATTTATGAGAATCACAAGAATTCATTTAAATTCTGCATTTGATATCTGGAGATCAACGTTCCCAGCTGGTGCAACGTTTGTCATTTTTGTGTTCTGTGATTTATCAGGAACTAAACACGTAGCAGCTATGTCACGTGCTAAATTATGACAATTTCTTATTGGAGAATAAACACCATTCACTTCTTCTGACATACCAAAGTATTCACATTTTAATCAGATTTGTGCAGAACTTTTATTTCACTTCACATACCTCTTTATTAGGTAAAGCTTAGAAAGCTTTACACTGAATGCATAAACATAAATTCTTCTAAAGTCGACGCTGTGGTAAACTTATCTTCCAAATTACTATAAGAAAACGTAAAGACACACACAGTTCATTTGTGAAAACGAACAATTCCGGATCACCACTGACGAAACTATTGGGCTGTTTTTACCTGTAGGTGTATTGAAAAATGACGAAAAAGTTTCTCAACTGAAATTTTTGCTAACATGTAAAAATACCAGATACAATTCATGGAATAATAGCTAGGGTGTTTAATGAAGCTCTGGAAAACTTAGCCAAATGAGATAAATTATGACAATGTACTGCTCTGCAGCATATATGAAGAAAGCTGCCCACATTCAAATTGTAGGTTTCCAGAAAATGATTCATCTAACAAGCGTCGTTCACTCTCTGCGTAGATTGTGTGGAGCAATCCAAATCCTTTATCCTAATTTGGAGAAAGTAATCTCCAATGGAAAAAGCCAGAATTAATTTATAAATAATAACTAAACACTAGTAACACAACTTCACTTATCTTATTTGACTCCTGGGACCGGTTTCAAAGCAAACATCTGCTTTATCCTCAGCCATTCAGCTTGACACTCGCCCACTAACCCACTTGTGTTACTAGTGTTTAGTTATTATTTATAACCTAGTTTACTTCACTGTCAGCAGCTTCAGTTTTTTACATAGCCAGAATTAATATTTTCAAATAATTTAATACCAATCTTCCACTGCCTCCTATGCCGGTAGGAGGTGAGGTACCTGTTTTAAAACAGTGGTATGTTATACAGATCAATTTGAAGCATTTACATCAGTAGAAATGAACTGTATAAATAAGATGCTTATGCAATTGAGATGTTCCAGAATTATCGTTATACGTTATCCAAATTTAAAATATGACTTGGTCTCATCACTTCCGATTATGATTTCCTGATTCGCTCAATAAACTAACTACTAGAAATTTCTGCTGACTTAATAAGTAATTTAGTCAAAGAAATACATCTTGTTCTAAAACAAAGTTACACTATCTCAAGTTCAAAAGCAGAAGTTGTAAGAAAAAGAAAGTGTCAGGCTTTGTTTGAGAAAAACAGTAGCTATCAAACCTTCAGTGAAGAAGCTCAAATTCTGGAAGGCGAACACAAAGTGAATTTGACAATGTGTCAGTGATATTCCCTCTCCGATATGCAGGGTTGACATCGTAGAGGTAGAAGGTCCCTATTCCTAACAAGTATTGCTCAGGGATACAAGACAAGGTATGTAATGGCTAATATGGACATGATATTTGTTGTGCTCTGCAACTCTAACAAAATCTTTAAATATGATGTTTAGCTGCAAATTGGCGAGTTCTATTATTAATTGTGCTATAAGCTAATATTTTCTTGTGTTTTTTTTTTTATAATTTTTGTATAAATATGTTCCGGTTTTAGGCCATCATGATGATGATATATAAGGGCGCTCAACTACGGCGGTCATCAGCGCCCTTTGAAAAACTAGTCATGGCAAGAGCCAGATATAAAACTTTCTAAAAACTATACAAGTGTAACAAAACCTATTAAAAATACACGTACATAAACAAAATCAATCAAACCCTACTAAAAATGTCGTTCACTATATCCTAAACTCTAAACTAGAAAGGAATCTACAAAGAATCTAATCGTCTCCACGCACGGCCTACACGTGGGTGGGCCTGTTGACCGTCTCCCTCAGCCACGATGAGGAGCCCACACGAGGGAGACTTGGCTCGGGACCCCGGGTGCGCCAAACCCGTACCTACCGAAGTAGGCCCCTGGATTTTTAGAATTATTACCATACAAAGATAAATATTTTTCAGTTTTCAGCACATAAAAATCTGGACCATAATGAAAAAAAAAAAAATGAAAGTGTTACATTATCTATAAACTCTGAAAGTGAAACCTAAGACGAGGCCAACTAGTGGGTTAATCATTTTCATGCTTGTATATTACACTACCTTATTTGATACTATTTGTAATGTAGCTATTTACTTTTATGTAGGTAAAATGGACACAAGGCTTTGTTCATGCCCAACATATAAAGCTCTATATTTAGAAAGGCATGAACATTTAACAAGTATCTACAGATGAAATCAATTTTCATCCTAAATCACTTACTCCAGTGATAAAACATACGAGATCCCGCCAAAGGCATCTTATCCCCTAAGTACATATTTTCTTTCTTTTTTCTTTTTTGCGCTTCTCAGTATATAACCATATATGTACATGGAAGATCGTCATATACGTATTTTCAGGAGAAAAGGTGCTTCTGTGCCTGAAAAAATTGCTTACTATTCGAGTCAGAGTACCTACCTGCTGTGCGAGGAGGCGAGGGGTTCCGGGTTCGATTCCAGCTGAGGAGTGGGAGGTTATCTCTAGCCAAGATTATTCCCTGTCCTTTCCAGAAACTAAAGTATGAGAGTGTGAATGTGTATGTGTGTGTGTGTGTGTGTGTGTGTGTGTGTGTGTGTGTGTGTGTGTGTGTGTGTGTGTGTGTGTGTGTGTGTGTGTGTGTGTGTGATATAACAATCCAAACCTGCTGTGTACGAGTTAATACCATATAGATGATATATTCCAAAGCCCGCCTCGGTAGCGTAGATGGTAGCATGTCTGCCTCACGTTCAAGAGGTCCCGAGTTCGAATCTCGGTTAGGGTGAGTTACCTGGATACGGGTTTTCCGGGGTTTTCCCTTATCCTTACAGACGATTGTCGGATAGCTCTAAGCTCCATGGAACCTGGACACATTTGAGCATCATTTCACTCATTTCATTCACCGTCCGATATGACAACGTTGGAGGACGTAAAATTACCCCCCCCCCAAAAAAAAGATATGTTCCAAAAGAAAGGACACCAGTATGACCATTGTAGTTAAAGGCGGAGCATAAACAGAAGAATTAAACAAATATTGCGAAATATTTCCAAAAGGCATTAAAGTCAAGTATAGTCTTATAGTTTTTATTAGTAGGAATACACCTATTTGTGTGGAAACGAATGAAAACTTACTACAAACATTAATGGAAGCTTTCAGATTAATTTATTTCACGTTAATATACATTTATGTTAATTATTTTTATATATAGGTATATCGAAGTTTCAATGTTCTCTTTCAGGTTCGCGAAGTTATTTTGTTGCTGTACCTCATTCTATCAAGCGGAAGAATTGTTACAGAGGCTACTTGTTGCAGCAGATTTTTCTCAAGACAGTTGGCAACCATTCTTAAGGTTATAGGTTAATGTTGTCCTTACATTACAAAGTTTTGTGATGGAATGTGTTAAGTTGGAAGTAACAGTGGGTATCAATCTAGTGTTCCACTTTCTCTATTCGTTTGAACAGTGTAAAGCTATGAAATTCGCTATAAATAGGAACAAACACTTTATTTCTTAACTTGCGAGAAACAACACTTTGTAACATGAGTCAAACCTCAACACATTTCCTTATAAGCAGAACACTGAGACAGCGCTCAGTTGATAAAAATGGCGACATTTGCTTACCTGAACTACAAGAGACAAATGAATAAGCGCCTATCAGAATGCAGAACGTGAGCAGAACTACTTTAAATGGATAAACCAAATGCACAACAACCATTTTAAGAAATTATTTATACTGTGAAAGCGTTTGAACCTAAACTACATATTTTGAAAAACTATAATATATGAGTCGTATTCTAATTTTGAAGAAGTAAGCCGTATGAGCTCTCTTCTTTTATTAGCAAATAAGAGGGGTACAAACTTGGACTATTATGTGTTCTGCGCTATACAATTGTGGAAAGGACAGCTTGGTCGAGACACGCGGGTGATAAATATATATTCTGAAAGTTCTATAGTAGACAGGTTGTGTATTACGAGGGCAGATCAAATATAAACGGGAATTTTAATGTAACGCTGCTGTTGGTAATAATTTTGAGGAGACGCTTTATCAGTATACTGGCGGGGGTATCTCGAGATGGAGTATTGCGCGCGCACGCACCGCGGAGAATGGGGCTGCGTCAGTACGCCATGAGTAAGAGGTGCACACGTTTGTTGCGCAACGCATCCTCATCAGATTTCTTGCAAAACAAGGCACGAAACCATCGGAAAATTTGAGACAGCTTCTCGCACACTTTGGGGAAGAAACATCTTCGCAGAAAAAGGAACCTCATGGGAGGAGATCGTTGACAAGCATTACTGCAGACAACATTGATGCCATTCGTAACATTATTGAAGAAGATCGGTGCCTAAAATTATCCGAAATTGTTTTTTCCCTAGGAATAAGTTACGGAAGTGTTCAATCATCCGAGATGAACTCCATTACAGAACATTGTCTGCCAGGTAGGTTCCTCGTCCCTCAACCAGGAACAGAAAACGTTACGCCAGTAAGTTTGTCAGAGACACCTGCATCACTACGAAGAGGAGGGAGAACATTTCTTGAACGCATTGTGACTTGTGATGAAAAACGGGTGCATCATTACACCCCAGAGTCAAAACAAGCAAACATGGAGTGGCGGCGAGGAGTCAAAGCAGGTTCGGTCAAGTTCAGAACACGCCCATCTGATGGAAGGGTACTTGCAACCGCTTTCTGAGACTCCGCGGGCGTTTTACTGGTGGATTTTCTTCACCAACAAAGGGCAATTAATGCAGCCTATTATTGTCACATTTTGGATGAAGCAAAAGTTGCATATCGCAACAAGCGCCTTCGACAACCGATCCGAAACGCTATTCTTCTCCATGACAATGCGAAGCCACATACTGCTACTTTAACTCGCAAAAATCTGGAGAAAGTGCATTAGACACCTCTGGAACACACTCCATACAGTCCAGATTTATCGCCCTGTGACTACCATTTGTTTGGACCATTAAACAAGACTTAGGAAGACAGCGCTTTGATAATGACGCAAGTGGAGAAGAGTTCTTGTACAACTGACTACGCACGCGTCCTTCTTTCTATAAGGATGGCATCAAAAACTTGCCAAACCAATGGAGAAAATGTGTATCGAAGACAGGACACTATGCAGAACAGTAATCTATATATGAGTATTTTTGTTTGTTGATAAAATAAATTTAAAAAAAATAATTCCCATTTATATTTGATCCACCCTTGTATCTTCACACGGTTTTATAAATAAGGGTTAAAATTAAATGGGGACACAAAATTGTAGGCTAAAAATGCGCCTTGGAACATTATGATCGGTGTATATTTACTCTAATGGAAAGCTGCTGTTTAAAAATATGTCTACCAAGCGAGGTGAGCCGCGGTGGCGTGTGCGAATTTCATTAGGGATATCTAGGGTTCGATCCCCAGCTACCGCCCACTCTGGCCCACGGGCTTTACGGGATTTCCTCGGGTTGGTAGCGAATGCTTAGAATATCTGCTCTTCTGCTATGACTCTTCTACCTCTCATTTACTGTACCCATAATTTCCTGCACCGTCATCTGTTTCAGGGCCATGGGACCAGGTGCGTGTTGTTTGGTTGGGGTCAGTCTGTGTGGTTCCGATCAGGCGGGTGAGGGGGAGGGAACCCCTGGACGTGGGCAGCCTCAGGTGTTTGTACTGGTAACGCCAGGGAACCATTGCGTGTCTGCACCCGTCGTCATCCAGACCTGGTCCTTCGGGTCTCTCCATCATCTGCCTCTTAGGGTTCACGTATAAGAACGGCTGGTCTAAGTTCGATGCCCTGCCGCTCCATAGTAAGCACATTTATCATTTAACAACACACTTGCCTGTGTAATTTGCAGAGCGCAGTGACCACGGTGTTCTGTTTGAAGCATAGAGCAAATTTTATATTTTACCAAAAAGGATAAATAAGATAATAAGCAAATAAATTACAACTATCATTGAGAACAATTCTTATACTACAATTTAAACATATATCACAGTCATTCTTTCAGGAAGGGATCAGCTGCACCATCACACAATCCTTTACCAATTATTAATACGTGTATTCGTAATATAAATATATGAATACCTTAACATATATTACAACAGTCTAAATGATTAATATTCACATTCATGACACGCTCTTGTCTAGAAATTATTTAAAATTAAACAGTAAGTAGTTACACACAACATACGAGAACAACGTTTTATTTTTATCAAATATTTATCAAAAACATCCAGAAATACATCAGAAGTAATTATAATAAAACTCTCGTTAATAAAAACAAAGAAAGAAGGTAATAGGAATGAAAACGATAAGATTTCGTCTTTCTCTTACGATTTACTAGTTATGAAAAACTCGTTAAGAATAAAGCTTATCTCTGGATAATTCAATACATGCATTTCATTTGTCATGAAAATATTTTAAACTTATGGTAATTTAATCAAAATCATTGGAGCCAGTTTTGAAAAACGTTTCATGTATAGAGTAGTTTGAAAACAATGAAGTTTTGTTTTGTTTTCCTTTCTTTTTTTAAGAAGAAACTTAAGATTTACCAAAACCACGTTTCAGTTTGGATTTTACGAAGCAAACAGAGTCACATACTTAGAACTATGTATTTATAAAGATGCTTTGGAGGAGGGAATCTCAAAACGTGTATTTCCGATGAAATCTCGGTATTGAAGTTTTGGTGAAATACAATATTTTCACTGTCTACTTACTTCAAGTAAGCAGTAGAGAAAGTAAAGATGCATTTCTTTTACAGATTTAGGGGACTTCAAAGCGTACATTTCCATTGAAACCTCGATGTGAAATGGAATAATTTCTTCATTTACTAGACGTTGTAGTAGTGAAAGTAAAAGTAAAGGAAAGAGTGATACACGCTAGCTGTATAGAACCGAATGAAGGAAAGGTTCTGCAGAGTCACGCTATTTTTGTATTAGCCCATATCTTAGATAAACAAACATATGGGATCGTAAACACTTTCCGAGAAAGGAAGCAAGATAACGAAAACAAGAGAAAGAACAATCAGCACAAATATGAGAAAAAAGAAAGGAACAGAAGAAAGAAAAAACAATCTCTGTGGTCGTCTATCAAGATTGCAAACATTCGGATTCTGAACAATTCGTAACTGTCATTTTTGTCGGAGATTCCGCATTCACATACAACTATTTCCATTTGGATGAAAAATATGCTGAATGCACAATGCAAGATGCTTTTATCTGCAGACGTGACAGTAAAACTAGAAAAAAAAGTGTACTTATATCTAATGGCAATATTGCAGTTACTTGAGTACACTCGTTTTACAGATAGGTACTTTTCGTAAGATTTCAACACTTTTTGCGCAATTTTGTAAAACCATTACGTTTGCTATGGTTGCTTTAGACAAATGCATTATTGATTTAACGTACTTCGCCAGATATTCTAAGTTCGTATGCATTGCCAAACCGCACTATGGGACTAACGAGGCTGCTTATGCGGTAGCGCCCGCCTCGGTAGCGTAGCATGTCTACCTCACGTTCAAAAAGTCCGAGTTCGAATCTCGGTCAGGGTGAATTACCTGGATAAGGTTTTTCCGGGGTTTTCGCTTATCCTTCAAGACCAATGTCGGGTAACTGTAAGCTCCATAGACCCCGGACGCATTGAGTTTTCACCCATTTCATTCATCGTCAGATATGACTAAATGTTGGAGGACGTAAATTACAAATAAATAAATAAATAAATAAATATGCGCTAGCCAACTAACTGAGCGCACTATAATACTTAACATAACTCCTTGCCAATTAGATATTAAACTGCTTGAAGGAAGCTATAAAATTGCACACGAGTACTCTTGTCACCGAATGTTTTGCTCGTGTAAATGAAATGTGTAGTGTTTAACGCCCGCTTTTACTACATACGGCACCGCAGGCGGTGACACTGATAATGAGATGAAGATGGAGCACCGGTGGAATGAGATGGCGGGGGAAACCGGAGGTCCCGGAGAAAACTCGCCCCAGCGTCGTGTTGTCCACCACAAATCTCACTTTGCGGTCGCCTGGGATCGAACCCGGGCCGCCTTGGTGAGAGCCAAGCGGTCTAACCACTGAGCCACAGTGCGGCCTTTGCTCGCGTATTAAAAAACTGAACATGAATTCTTGAACCTGGGGACCTTTATTATTGTCCTTTATTATTGTAAGACCTTTATTAAATGAATCAAATATGTTTACGTACTAATGTAATTTAAAAAAAAAAAGTTTTGTATTAAATCAGATGAAAGAATTTTAAACTTAGAGCTTACCTATAGGAGACAGCGAAAGTAATTATTCTTAAATTGAACAATAAACCAAATGGTGGCGTTTCTTATATTAGAACTACTTAAGCCAAGTTTCATCATCTAAACACACAACTCTTTTTAGAAGATATATTTTAACAAAACGTTTGACCAGGGAAAGGAGGAGACACCTCCAACCTGGACCCAACGCGGATATTTGTGGAATGAATGAAGTAAGCGAACCGCAGAAGGCCATAAGCCGCAGGCGAGTCGGCCAACAGAAACATGCGGAGGTCCTTAACTGTTTCAAGCTGGATGACCTGGTCGCAGCGACGAATTGCTCAGAGAAAAATTTCCTCTTGCGGAATCGCTGAGAACGCCGCCCTTCTGAGATCGTTTAGGGAAGGCTGCCATCATGCAGCTGCAAGAATAACTTTCCAACGAACAAGCGTCTGTATCATTAAGCCCACTACACAGTAAGTGGAAGCGAAATTATAGGAAATAAGGGAAGGAATATCCGCGGTAGAAGAGAAAACATCTTAGTAATCGCCTTGTCAAATAGGGAAACCCTGCTCCAGGAATCAAACCCAGAGAAAACAACGCACGTTATCGCGCATTCAGCTAGCTCGGTTAACATTTCCTAATATAGATGGAGTAATAGTGGTATAACTACCCGTATTGGTGGTTTCCTTCTGTAGGTATTAAATGCACGGCAAGACACGTGATCTCCGATGTCACAAATAATTTATTTGGCTGTTATATCTAAAGTGCGAAACACCTTTACTGTAAACATGCACACTATTAAAACACCAGAAAAAAAGTTGCCTACATCTTTAGTATAAGTGTAGCATGTCTGCCTCACGTTCAAGATGTCCCGAGTTCGAACCACCGTCAAGGTGAGTTGTTTGGATAAGGAATTTTCCAGGGTTTCTCTTATCCTGAAATATGACTGTCGGATAACTCCAAGCTCTATGGACCCTGGCCCCATTTGAACATCTTTCACCCATTACATCCCTTGTCTGATATTACTTCAGCGGTTAAAGGGGTTAATTTTAAGATTGATTTAGCAAAGTTTATTATAAACTAACCTAATAGAAACACTTAAATTCTTATCAATAAATATATGAATCAACAGCCTCCGTCACCGACAAGTTCAAACTCAACATTCTTGAGAACTTCCCCTGCGTGGATTATTATCGCATTTTGTATGATCATCACGTAATACAAGAATCAACTCCAGAAAGTCGGTCTTTTCACTAACACCCACATCACACTAATTATCCTAATGTACACGTGTTCCCGCATGTGGGAGAAAACGAATTACCCAGAAAGTAGATGCGGGTTGTAGGATTGGACTACCAAAAACTAGCCTAATGTGTGAAGGTTATTATATCATGAGAGTGTTCATATTGAATTTCAAGTGGAGAGGAACGGAACTATTGTTGCTTAATTCTAGTATCACTAAATGTTAATGAGTTGCTTGCTTCATACGTACTCACGTAATTCTTAGAATCTCGATGGATAATTATAATTCATTTGTTTATATTTTAAACAGATCCTAGGTTAAACCCCCCAAAATGGTGAAATTATTGAAAACAACCGAATGTTTATAGTGTATAGTTTTCATGAAAGTGACGATGATAGTAAATATAACACTAAACAATTCTGTACCGGGTGCACAATCCTCTGGATCACTAGTTTTCAGGAGGGGTGCCGTTAGGTTTCTAACAAAAAAGAAAAAATACTATCTGATGACTTAGAATTAATAACAATGCAAGTAATATCAATAATAATCATGATAATAATTAATAATAATATTGTGAGCCAGCGGCTACGGTCAAATGTTATGAGAACGTCGATGCCAAGCAGTCGGAAGTGTAAACAGACAAGTAAGTAGTGCGTTTGCCCAGCGTAAACAGGTTGAGCCTATCGCCATATAACTAGAACCTGCTGGATATTTTTCTTTCTCGAACGTTCTGGCATCCTGTAGAAATTTCCTGTGGATATATAAGGGTGTGCACTCGCGAAGCTATGAGTCTCGTTAGTTGAATCTTATACATTTTACCAAGAAAGTACTACGAAATGATCATATAAAAATCTCGTATAAGATTGGATTTGAAATTATTATTGTTGGTACATTTACCCTCTATTCCCACGCGGAGTTTGACTGTCATCTGTCATCTAGTTTGTTTACAGCGCGTCATTTTGTTATTGCATCTTAAAGGTGCGTTGCGATTTTACAATGAATAAAAATACTGAACAAAGAATCTGTGTAAAATTTTGCATTGCAAATGATATTTCGTGTGCCGAATCGCTGAAAATGTTACAGAGGGCTTACGGTGAATCAACTTTATCAAAGACACGTGCGTAGAGTGGTATAGTGAATTCAAATGTGGTCGAGATGTGGTGGAGGATTTGCCTCGCTGTGGTCGGCCATCAACAGTTTCAACTGAACTAAACTTCGCTAAAGTGAAGGGAATGTTGATTGAAAATTGTCATTTAGGTCTGAGAGATTGCCGCTGAACTTTCTGACTCATGAATCGATTCGTACCATTTTAAACCACTGTTTTGGCATGACACGTGTTATCGCTCGATTAGTTCCGAAAGACTTGAACTTTCTGCACAAAAAAAATCAATCAATCGCGTAAGGATCGGCCGCGCCGTGGCTCAGTGGTTAGACCACTTGGCTCTCACCAAGGTGGCCCGGGTTCGATTTGTGGTGGACAACACGGCGCTGGGGCGGGTTTTCTCCGGGACCTCCGGTTTCCCCCACCATCTCATTCCACCGATGCTCCATCTTCATCTCATGCATCATCAGTGTCACCGCCTGCGGTGCCGTATATAGTAAAAGCGGGCGTTAAACACTACACACAATCGCGTAAGGATCGCTGAAGACATCCTATAACGAGCCAACTCCGACCCCACGTGCATTAAACGCATTGTAGCTGATGAGACATGGGTTTACGAGTTTGACACGCAAAACAGCCAAGAAGCTTCCGAGAGGCGCCTTCCAACTGAACGGAAACCCAAAGTGCATGTCAAACTCAATCAAAACTTAAAGTCATGTTGACATTTTTTCGATTATCGTGGTAATTCTTGCCAGAAGGTCAGACGGTAAATAAAGACCATTATTTGAGCGTTATCCGGCGTTTGAGAGAACAAATACGGCGAAAAACACCAGATCTATAGAAAGGCAGCTCATGGATTCTGCACCGCGATAACGCCCCAGCTCACAAGGCTATCATTGTGAACGAATTTCTGGCCAAACACTCAATAAATCTCATCAAACAACCAACGTATTCACCTGATCTCGCTCCGGTCGACTTCTTTCTCTTTCCAAAACTCAAGTTATCACTTCGAGGTATCAGTTTTCGGTCGATAGAAGACAAAGGAGAATTAATTGTAAAATGGCAACATACCTTTGAGATGCACTAACAGAATGGCGCCCTGTAAACAAACTAGGTGACAAATGACAAACTCCGCGTGGGTATAGAGGAAAGGTGTAGCAAACTTAGCGACAATAATTTCGAATCCCCTCTTATACGAGATTTTTAT
The DNA here is from genome assembly GCA_030765055.1 of Mantis religiosa. Classification (NCBI taxonomy): domain Eukaryota; kingdom Metazoa; phylum Arthropoda; class Insecta; order Mantodea; family Mantidae; genus Mantis; species Mantis religiosa. The sequence goes on from CM060959.1 coordinate 68,310,522, forward strand.
ATTATCAATTCCAGGTACTTTGTTGATACAGTAGTATTCTTCACAAATCTCTTGAAGTTAATAGGCCACTCTTTGAAAATTCTCTTTTGTGTCTTGCCTAATGCTTAAATGCTTTTTCTCTGTTGTCTTTATAATCTATTTGATGTGATCAGACTGTTTTCCTGTGGTTATGAGTTAAAGCTTCCTACATATAAGAAATGCTTTACGAACAACACTGTGAGAACGCCCAAGCTATGGGCACGTGTTGTCTCTCCCTCTTTCTTCCTTTGTGTCTTTGTAATCTATTAATTTTCCTTGAACGCCTCCACATATTTCTCCATGCCACCCCCTTTCCAAGCCCCCCTTCACGTAGATCGTCTAGCTCATAAATTACAATTGATCTAAATGCCTATGTCCCTCGCCCTCTCTCTAACTAACGATTTTGTGGGCGTGAAACTGAATCAATATGTGATGAAATTAGAAAACTTGGCCGGAAAGGCACATATAAAAGTTTAAGGTCACGGTGAACGAAGGGCTACTAAAATAGTTCAACCTCAAATCCAATTAAACTACCGCCACAAGCACACGTTAGTAGTAAGAGGCGCAAAGAGATTTAAATGCTTTGTGGTAGATCAGTAACGAGCTTATTTTGAATTTATGGGCTGACTACCTATTGGAAATAAGAGGACATTTTGTATTTAGTCTAAAAATTCCAAGCTTTCAGACCCCTGAAACATTTTAGAAAAGGAACAATATGAGAGTTTGTGTGAGTTTCTTACACCTGTATACAACATAATTCTAAAACTAATTGTTTATTAAATATTAAATTTGGCATTTAATTTCAGTATCTTCCAGAAGATGTTCAAGAATTCTTCTGCTTCAAACTACCATTTAAGTGAAAATATTACGACTTTTTTAATCCTCAAAAGAGGCTGTTACAAGTTTGCTTAAAATACAAACCATTTAACATACGCTCACTTTCTTCTCGGGCTGAAAGCCAGTTTTTTTGTTGTTGTGTAATGTACATCCTCCAACGTCAAGTCATATCGGACGATGAATAAAATTGGTGAAATGATGCTCAAATGCGTCCGGGATCCATGGAGCTTAGAGCTACCCGACATTCGTCTCGGGACCTCTTGAACGTGAGGCAGACATAGCAAGCCAGATGAAAAGACGATTCGATATCAACGTTTCGGGAGTGTGAATCTCTCCCATCATCAGGATATTTATAAAATGATGGTAGAGATGCACACTCCCGAATCGTCTTTTCACCTGGCTTGCTGCCCGAGAAGAAAGTGAGCATATTAGTCGCCAGGAAAGCTTCACGTCTCATTTAACATACATAGACAAATAGTTCAGTTGTTTGTTAAAAATTTATATTATAGACAAAAACTTCATGGTATATTAATACATTATGAAAGTGAAATTTTAAATATCCTACTGCTTTGGGATAAAATAAATGCTAATATCAGATTTCAATTTCACTTTCTGTATCGCATACATATTAGGTAGACCACCGAGCAGGATGGCTCAGACGGTTTTGTCTGTGGTCCGCATTCGGGAGGTCCGGTTTCGATGCCCGTGGTCGACCTACCTGACCCATGGGTTTTTTTCGGTAGTTTTCCCGGGTCCCCAGGCGAGTCCTGGGTAGGTTAATTACATCCCCCGTATTTCCTGTCCCTCCATTTCATCTCCCTTATCATTTCACTTCATCTCTCATCTGGTAGTCTCTTTCATGATAGGAAGTCTCGGAGCTGCATGGCAGAATGATATGTTCCCGGTAAAGATTTCCTCCTTTGGATATCGGTTTTACTGGCCTACTGGAGAGTTTCCAACTGGTCAGTTGTATGGACCACGCCCTCAACACTGTCGTGACTCCTTGGGACATAGGTACAATAAATCAAGACTGGTCGCAGTGCCGAATCCCCTCCGTACGACAATTCGATCCAGTCCATTAGATAGACCAGGTAACTACCACATTCCATCTAAAACTCAATATGAAGATTTTATAGAAAATACAAATTTCGAAGTCCCCTTAATAATAAAAAAAAAAAACATTTTTACTTTGCTAAATAATTACATAAAGTAGAGGAACTATTGAATTTCACCAACAAATTTCTTATCTAGACTTCACCCAAAAGGCTCGTTTTGTGACTCCCTTAATGCTAAAATATCATTTATAGAAAAGTGTTCTCCCTGTGAGAGAGAGAGAGAGAGAGAGAGAGAGAGAGAGAGAGAGAGAGAGAGAGAGAGAGAGAGAGAGAGACAGAGAGACAGAGAGAGAGTTAGAGAGAGAGTTAGAGAATGTGTCTATCTCTGAACAGTATAATTAAAAAAACTGGTCCAAGAAAGTGACATGAAAATTTAAAAAGAAAATGTCCCGCATCTCCAACGACCGTTTACAGGAAGAGTTTTCGAAAGTTTTGATTTTTTCCAAAATTGACTCCAACGTTGCTGATTAAAATACCGTAGTTTTCAGATATATGCATAGCAAATAAGACGTAGGTATATCTTGAATTTCCTATCTTAAATATTCATCTCATGCTGGGAGATTTTACCATAACTGGCAAGAAGTAGACACAGTCTTACTGCACAATGTGGATTTTGCCAAAGCATAATATTTGTGAGAAGTGGATGATTTTGTGAAGTTAATAATTTCCGGGTGATTAATACTTATTATTATTCTTTAAGTTTCCGCAGTTTTAACATTGTCGTGGTTTTAGGGGATTCTTTTTCCTCTCTCTTAAGGTCGGGTTAAAGAACCGAAGCTCTGGATCATACAAAGAACCCAGAATGGGTGATCAGCCCGATGCCTGGTATGAGAGTGAATTAGTAGATGACAGTATGAGGCCGAAATGAATGATAGGAAAAATGATAATGGAGCAGTTGGTGGAATGCTGGCGGGGAAACCAGAGATTCCAGAGAAAATCCGCCCCAGCGCCGTGTTGTCCACTAGAAATCTCACATGCCATCTCCTGGGATCGAAATCGGGCCGCCAAGTGAGAGTCGAGCGGTCTAACCGCTGGGCCACGGCGCCCTCCTGTAATTCATTGTTATTGGTTTAAGTTTTAAGTACTTTACTTTCTTATAATGGATATCTATTTTTATTTGCCGTGTCACGTATGCACTTACTTGGTAGAGAACCTACTGCATTCCACCCAGAAATTCAATATAAAAATGTAATATACACTGCTGTTTGTGAATATTGCAACACCAAGAAGGAATTATCCGAATAATTCCAAACTTGATGAAAGGGTAGAAGAATGTGAAAGCAATAAGTGATTAGGTATGCAGAGAGATGGGGTACAACTACGGCGGTCATCAGCGCCCTTTAAAAAACTAGTTATGGCAAAAGCCATATATAAAACTTTCCAAAAACTATACAAGTGTAACAAAACCTTATTAAAAATACACGTACATAAAAAACATCAATCAAAACCTACCAAAAACCTCGTTCACCAAATCCCAAACCCCAAACAAGAAAAGAATCTAAAATCCTTCTCCACGGGTCTCCACGCACGGCCTACACGTGGGTGGGCCTGTTGACTGTCTCCCTCAACCACGAAGAGGAGTCCACACGAGGGAGACTGTTGGCTCGGGACCCCGGGTGTGCCAAACCCGTACCTACCGAAGTAGGCCCCTGGTGGCGGGGGGGGGGGGGTACACGTAGGCCGAGCAGAGCCTTCGCGAGTCAGTCCGACAAGGTCGGTGTTGCGCCCACTGTAGTCAGTGCAGAGCTGTCAAACAAGATGGAAATAATAAAGTGAGTGCCAGTATGCCTCATCGACGTCAAAGGGAGTCATATTGACATGTGACCGAGTTTGAACGGGGCAGAATAATCATTCTCCGGGAAGCGGGTTTGTCATACCGTGACATTTTGGCTCGTACAGGCCATGCGTGTGTGGAAGCAGGTAATTGATGAATGTCGTACGCAGCGAAGAGCGGGAACTGGACCACGAAAAATGAAGAGCATCGTGTACCATTGCTTCCCTGGCCTGCACGTTCGCTGGACATGTCGCCCATCGAACATGTCTGGGATATGATTGGTCGGCACCTGGTGCGTCATGGTCCTCTAGTAACTACTGTCACGGATTTGTGGGCTCGAATACAAACTGCATGCAGGGAAATCCCTCAGGAACGTATTCAGATCCTTTTAGATGCAGTGCGTATAGCAGATCTAATTGCATCGCATGGAGAGCACATGAAATACTGAATATTAAGGCTGAAAGGTCATGTACAGTTTTGAAAAGTTAATCATTTTCTACTTCTCTTGTACCTAACTTGTGGTATTAAATTCATTGAATTCAGGTGTTTCCTTCTTGGTGTTGCAATTTTCAGACAGTAGTGTATAGGTATTTTAGTCGAAACAAAGGCATTTTTAGAAACATGTCCATGCGTAAGTGAGTGAGTGAGTGTATGTGCGTGCGTGCTGTAAAAACACTGATTTGCTCGTGACGCTTATAAGTTATTAATTAGATATCTACATACTATAGATAAGTCACTTGGCCCGTTGCTGCTACCGCTTCTACTCTAAGCCACATAAACATATCAATACTAGCAACTAAGCGTGCCACTGCAGCACTGCCCTAAATAAATTATAGCACTGCAGAAAATAGAGGATAAGTGTACTGTAAGAGGAAGCCTTCGTATCTAACTGCCAGGTTTTGCAGGGACGACTGGAAAGCTATCTTCTGATTGTGAGTGGGGTGGGGTTGGAGAAAAGAAATTTATAGGCGATGAAGATGTCTCCGCAGTAAGGGAAGAAGCGTTATCGGCAGGAAAAAACTTCGATATCGTGCATTAACTCTTGACCTTTCTGGAATCGATGTCTGAAACTCACCAAAAATACACGTAGCGTCCTGTCTCCAACGAACAATATATGGTAAATAAACATGTGTTTAATAACTGAGTTACTCAGAGTTTCATACATAGATATCTTTAAACCTAATGCCCATAAAATTGTACAAAATGTGATGGATATATTATTATATTACATTCAATAAATATACGTCCATGCATAGTATAAGGTTAGAATAATACATTTACTAATTGTCACTTCTCATTAAAAATAAGTTTAATATCAGAAGCGAGCAGAAAGAAAGCGGTAAGGAATTCAGAACTTATAAGTAGAGGGATGAAGATAGGAAAATCTGTTTCAGAGGATTAAAGGAGTGGCTAGAAATAATAACGTTAGCTGATACAGAAGGGTTAGATAGTAGGACCTATGTCGAGAATGGAGCAGGTAGTGACAATATTAGAGTAGAAAACGACATAGAATAATACTGCGACTTTGTGGGCTCGTAGAATTAAAAGTCTAAGTTGCAGAAATTCAAAATGTTCTTTATTTGCGTAAAAATACACTTCGTAGCAGCAGAATTGCATCACATACACAATCACAATCTACTAAGGTCGATGACCACAACAACAGCGATCTGATTACATCTGTTTACAGCACTCCTGTTACAACATCTGTACAGCTGTTTACTACTACTGCTCTGTTAACGACTGACCCTTGGCAAGTCGTCACTTCCTTAAATACCTCTATTGATAGTTCGAGATATTTCTGGGACAAACAAATTGGAATGTTCTATAAAACAATCAAGACGTCTCCAGAATTTTCTAGACGGAGCTTTATCTGTGCCTGCAAGTCTTTTATCTCCGCGCTATCTTTATTTTTTCCGGACTCCTATCTCTGTGATACACTATCCGTCTGTTATGACTCCCTGCGCCGAACCTTTTATGCGCGTCGTAAGTTACTTCCTTAGCCAATTTCCAAATACAATTTCAAGAACAGATTCTTGATATACTATAAGCAAATAAGATTAATTTGGAAGCACAAGATCATTCTCAACGAAATTTCCCTTCAGCTCTAAAATCGTGTTTATGCTTAATACTGATTCTAACACTCATTTACTTTATTACTTGCTATATTGAATATTATTCCGGTGGCACTCCTGCACAAGGAAATCCTACAGTTCAAGGCATATCTCTAAAATGACGATCGCCCAAAGCGCACTCCATTAGCTAGTACGCATGTAAGCTATTATTGTGTATTACGTAAAACGAAAGGTCGAATAAATCTATGCTTTTATGTGCCCTACCATTATAAACAGGTTGTTCCAGTATTCATTATTGTGCATAATTATTTCCTAATGACACCTGTGCCAATAATAGCAATAACGCATACCTTTTATTAGTCACGTAGTATCGATATTAAAAATTCCATGGCTTACAACGAGAAGACGAGAAAATGATATTCTTTTCTGTCAGCGACGAAGATCCAAAAAGCTGGAAATTATCGTTCTTCCACACTAGCCGTGTGTGTGTGTGTGCAATGATTTGTATAGCTAGAGCCAGATTAAAAAATTTAATGCCATAGCCGGGATTTGAACCACGGATCTCCCGGTCTCCGTCCAGTTGCTCTTAACCATTGAGCTCCCATGGCCAACATGCTGTCATGACATTAAATTCTCAGAAGACTCGTATATTTCCCGGTAAACCACTAGGGGCTCTCATATACAATGAAATACGCATCTTTTGTGGCGACTTACTATGCTATAAATATTTAAGTCCCAGGTTTCATAGTTTAAATTAGATTGATTTGCGTTCAGTAGGTTCACTTGTAGCCAGAAAAGGCTGTGAACATTGAACATGTCCAGAGATATAAAGTTTAATAGCATATATATGTAAAAAAGTTAACATAAGACACATATTATAGTATACAGGCAATATGAACAACAATATGGAAAACAAAGCAGGGATACAAATTGAAACACTTTTAAACCAGCTTTCACTTGGCTTATGCCAGTACATCTCACCTTTTTTTGCAATAGATACCATTCATTGTTATTTATTAAATACATATACATTAAAAATAAACTTTCAACTTGCATAAAATATTTATTATAATGATTTGTCATTGGAACAGTTAGATACTACTTACAGAGCTACAGAAGCATTATCAGGATAATTTGTCATTCAGATAATCTTGTACAGAGTAAAAAGAGTTTGACCAAAGGTACTCTCTAACAGCTTTTTTAAAAGCACCGAAATATCAACTTTTTCTTTAAGAACATTAGGAAGTGTGCCAAATATTTTTATAGTTTCATAATGCACACCTTTCTGGAAGCAAGAAGGTTTAGCACTGAGATAATGGATATTATACTTTTGTCTAGTGTTTATTTTGTGAATTACATTATTTGTTGCAAATAAGGCATGATTGCATACAAAGAATTTTAGGACCAAGAATATATACATGCAAGGAAGCGTTAATATCTTCAATCTTGTAAAAAGATCTTTACAGGAGAATTTGTTGTGGGTGTTAGTAATGATTCTTATAACCCATAGATTTACTATTAAGTAAATTGATGGAAATTAAATGCCAAACATGTATGGACAACATCCGTGGTCAGTTTCAGCATCTCCTTTAATAACATGGATAAGTAAAGCCTTTAAAAATAGATTTAAGTGTTGCATGGTTTCATCCGCGTGTATGATAGCGGCAGACGGCAAAGAGTGCCACAAGCACGGACAGGCAGAACACCGCGCAGCCGGTTTGGATGTTTTTGGGTCTCTCGGTACAACTATACGGAGTTATTTTAGTTATTGTGAAATCCTTACATACACACTCTAAATATAAAAGTAATTGAATCAGACTGTTTGCTATTTAAGAGCACTCAACTGCTTGGTCATCATCGAAATCAGATTGTGCATAACAGTTTTTTTTAAACCAAAGCTGCAAGCCATTTTAAAATAATTGTAAAGTTATATTTATGCTGTTTCACCAATGCTATACTGCAACATTTTGTGATTTAAATATGTGGTTCATCGTTTTACTTTGTTTATTGCATTATACTGAGTTGAGGAAGTACCCATTTGTACTCCACCCAAAAATTTGATATCGAGATGTCACCAAAATAAGTGTTTTGAGATTCCATAAATCCAAAATGTCTCTCTCGGACTGAATGTCTGTGAACAGCATAACACAAAACAAAAACCGCTACATCTTACTGGACAAAACAAAAAGTCAGTTAAGTACCAAACTTGATATTTAAGTTCAACACCTTCTATGGTTGTGATACGAAAATTGTCATACCAGACTATTACCTAATATGGAAGATTCTTAGAAAATTTTGATTTTCTCAGAAATAGCTGTACAGACTTTTAGTAAAATGCTTTATGATTAAGATATTCTCATGCCTTAAAATATATATTTTGACTTTTCTGGAAATGTCCTCAGACGTTCTCTTCAAACTAGATGAATTTTCATTAAGTGGTAGACCATAAATCTTACTTCAGAAAAATGTAGAACTGTTTAAAACTAAAAGAATTTATGTGAAATACCTTTCTGTCGAATAAATCATTCACTAGATATAGAAATAAACTTTATTCATTTTCTTTTTCTCTTGATTATACAAAGAGAGTAGAATTAAGCTTTTACATAGTGATCAGCTCTTACAATATTTGACTATTGCTTAAATTCTTATGTATCTATATTCCTCTTTCACGTACAAGAAAATTAGTAATAAGTTAATTTCTGCCAATGTATGTGTGTGGTAGTTAATGCTCAGGTATTTAACAACAAAATCATTCTCCTTCTTACCTGCCAATATTTTGAGGTCAAGTCTGGATAGTTTATAAGTTATTGACAGATAGATAAATGTTCCATATTCATTTCCTCTTCCTTGTTGCATAACAAATAATTTGGAGATGATAACAATCCAATTTTATGCAGGTGTTTGCTGAGACAGTCATGTGTAGTGGTAAGTCTGAACATGGGAACAGCTGTTTCTTTTCTTTATTTTTTGAGGTAGTTTAGGAGTTAGTTTTGAGTTTTTTAAGAATGCCTTTCCTTTAGAATTTAATATATTTGTGGCTAATTTATATAATCATTATTTATTTTCTTTTTGATGATATGTTTAACTGAATCCAGTGGTACTTTTGTTTGTATCTTATTTTCCATTTTGGTTCCCCTTTTTGCTTCTCGTTGTTACTCAATCCACAGTGTGCAAGAATCCACTGGAAGACTATATCCTTACTTAAATGTTATATCTGTTTAGCCAAACAATGAATTTCTCTTATTTTTTCTGCCTTTGAATTATTACTTAAGGCTATTGGATTTGTGCTCTAGAATATGACAAAATAACAATATTTCTTACATTTTTGTAGCCAAACAAACACATATTTTAGAGAAGTGTAGGTTGCATTAAAATCTACATCAAAATTTGTAGTGTTCCCCCCCCCCCCATATTTTTGTAAAAGGAGAAAAACTGACACATGCCACCTGCTCCCAGCTCCATCATCATCACTTACAAAAGAGCCATCTATATATGTGTGTGTGTGTGTTTGTGTGTGTGGGTGTGGGTGTGGGTGTGTGGGTGTGGGTGTGTGTGTGTGTGTGTGCGTGAGTGCGTGCGTGCGTGTGAGTGCGTGTGCGCGTGTGTGCGTGTGCACGCGTGTGCGTGCGTGCGTGCGTGTGTGTGTGTGTGTGTGTGTGTGTGTGTGTGTGTGTGTGTGTGTGTGTGTGTGTGTGTGTGTGTGTGTGTGTGTGTGTGTGTGTGTGTGTGTGTGTGTGTGTGTGTGTTTTGTAATGTATGTCCTCCAATGTCAAGTCATATCGGACGATGAATGAAATTGGTGAAATGATGTTCAAATGAGCCCGGGTTCCAATGAGCTTAGAGTTAGCAACATTCGTCTTTAAGGATAAGGAAAACCCCCAGAGAAACCTTATCCAGGTAACTCACCCTGACCAAGATTTGAACTTGGGACCTCTTGAACGTGAGGCAAACATGCTACCATCTACACAACCGAGGCGGGCTGTGTGTGTGTGTGTGAGTGTGTGTGTGTGTGTGTGTGTGTGTGTGTGTGTGTGTGTGTGTGTGTGTGTGTGTGTGTGTGTGTGTGTGTGTGTGTGTGTGTGTGTGTGTGTGTGTGTGTGTGTGAGTGCATGCGTGCGTGCGTGCGTGCATGCTGCATTGCATGCATGTGTGTATGTGTGTATGTGTATCCATTCCTCAGGGTTTTTGGTTTGTAATGTTTCTAATGCTATCAGTTTTTGCAGTATCTGGGCTTGTTGTTTGTTATAATTTCTTTCTTGGAAGAGTTGAAAACAGTGTTGTTGCAATAAATTAAATTTAAAGGGAGTCAGTTAATGGCACTAAACAATACTTACTTTTAAATTTTTCCGGAACATGTTTCAGAGACTGTTTGCCTCCATTGTCAACCATACATCGACTGGTTCTCAGTGGTATGGCTGGCGATATTTTGTCATAGGTCTCCTCTGGGGGCAGTTTGAGGAACTTGCAGAACAAATGTTTCTGGGGGGATGTCAAAATTGAATACTTTGTTCCTATTTTTTGAAATGAAGATTTGTTCCCATATGCACCGTTCTTGTTTTCCTGATGTAAGTTTCAGTATTGTGGTTCTGGATTTATGTTGTGGTTTGTTTTTTCAAAAAATACGTGACAACTGCTGATTTTTCTAATTGTTTGTATTTTATGTTCTTAAAGTGTTCCTTTGCCCTTGTTTCTAAATTTCTTTTGGTTTTTCCAATATAAATTTGACTACAGTCACTGCATTCAATTTGATATATACCATATTTTTTGTTAGATGGAATGGCATCTTTGATGTTTGAGCAAATTAGGTTTTTTAAGGAGTAATGGTTGACTGGTGCTAGTTGCATGTTTTGTTTTTTGAAGACTTTTTTGAATTAATCAAAGGCCCATGGATGGTAACTGAATTTTTTGAAGATCATATTAGTTTCTGTAGCTGAGAGGGTTGTGGTTTCCTTTATTAGCTTCTTTTGCTGAGTTAATTTTTTTGTCTTCTGAAGATTTGGGAAAGTCACTTTTTGTGCTATTTCAATAATTTTGTTGTATTCTTTTTTGTATTCTTCTGCTGTGAGAGGGATGTTGACCAGTCTGTGTGCTAAACTATTGAAGACTGCCTGTTTGTGGGATCTTGGGTTGTAGCCATTAGCTTTTATTTAGTTGTCTGTCTCTGTTGGTTTTCTGTAAATGCCAAATTTTATTCTGTTTTTATTTATGATTATTTTTAGATCCAAAAATGATTAATACGCATCTTTTTCTATTTCTACAGGGAACTTGTTGTTGTTTGTTGCTTGAAGATTTCACAGAGGTCTAAATTATATTATATTTCAAAGTTTTCTATTGTATTAATGAGATGTAATAGATTTTCTTTTGCAATAGGTATATGTAGTTTATCTTTTAACTTTTTTACTTGTACAAATCCTTTTAGTGTATATTTCGGGTCCTGGTATTTGTCTACTTTATGAACATTTTGAATTCTAATAAGTACTTCATAAACTGGCCTCTGTTTTCTAGTATTATTATGAGTTTTTTTTGTAAGTTATTAGAGCTTGTTTTTCAAGTTATAGGTTTAGTAGGTTATTAGGTGCTGCAAAGAGGCGTTTCTATTGAGACAGTTGTAGCTGCACCTATTATTAAATGTAATTCTTGGTTTTAAATTTTTTTCTAATTATTTTTTACAAGAATTGGATAGATTTACCATAGTAAATTCTATGGATACTTCATCATAGTATTTCAGGAGGAGTTTAATATATGTGCTGTAGGTCATTTTTAGCATTTTTCTAGAGCTTCCCCTTTAATTCTTGCTAGTCTTTTTAATATTTTGAGACTATTATTTGCTTTCTTTGTTACAGATTCTATCTGATGAAGCCATGTGAATCTTTTATCAAAATATACTCCTAAATATTCCAAAAACTCTGTTTTTGGAGTTCGTTCCATTATAATACATTTCTACAATTGTTGATTTCCATTTACCTTGTGGAGTAGATAGAGAAATAATCATGTGCATGCGACACATCAAATATTTATTTGCTTCCAATGTGTAAGGACTATGATACAATAAAGTACAAAATTATATAATTTTGAGTCGAACTAATACTCAATGCTCCATTTATTGCTAGTATTTACCTAGAACATGTTTCGTTAGGATCTTCCTAACATCATCAGCTGTTGTCGACTAATGGACGTTGGTTTGGTGAACTCATTGGAGGCGACAGGTGCGTCTCTGTCAGTATCAGAATACAATGGATTCCGCGCTGAATTGGTAAAAAAGAAAATTGATAAATTCAAAAGACAACAGAGATGCAAACAAGTAACTACTCTTTCCCCAATCAGCAATGAAACTTCGTACAGAAAATTTACATATCATCCCAGAGCTACACACATTTTTCAGAAAGTCTTCAAGGAGCATAATATTACTTTGGCCCCACAGAACAAATTTTGTGTACAACAGAAAATATACAAAGGAGATACCCACAGACAAAAAATCAGGTGTGTACCGGATAAGCTGCAAAGGCTGTGATAACTTTTAAATTGGAAAAACAAAAAGGAACTTGAACATTAGGCTTAAAGAGCATTTTAGGAACATCAGGAACAAAGAAATAGATAAATCGGCAGTAGCATACCATTTTTGGAAGGAGAATCATGATATAGAACGAGAAATCCACTTATTAAAAAGTGTCCAAGGTCCAGCTGCATTAACCATGTGGGAAAAAGTCTTCATAAAGAAATATGAAAGAAAATTGTTTAATTTCGACACTACCTTTGATGAAAACCCAAACTTCAAGTTCATCAAGATACCGACAGAGACGCACCTGTCACATCCAATGAGTTCACCAAACCAACGTGAATTAGTCGACAACAGCTGATGATGTTAGGAAGATCCTAACAAAACACGTTCTAGGTACATACTAGCAATAAATGGAGCATTTGAGTATTAGTTTGACTCAAAAGTATATTTATTTTATTTGCTTGTTTTGATTCAAAATGTTTTGAGTAAAAGCCTTCATGATAAGAATGTATGAAAAATGTTTCAGATAAACCAGATCTTAAAGCATATGCTCTTTAGTTGTTCAAGTACATCATGTTGTTTTAGTGAAACAGAACTTAAAACAGCATGTTGAGCTTCTTATGCATAACTTGAGGAAGGTGTAGCTGATATAAATGGACACAGAACAATTACCATAACCGCAAATTGTTAACTACTATATGAATGAATCAACAAAAAAAATTTATATCTCTCTCCAGCTTATATTTGTATTCAGAAACCAAGTCCATAAATACATACAGATTATTGAATATTGTCAATCACATTGCTGTGATCTGAAGCATGTTACATGATAGTCAACTTAGCAAAATGTCTTAATCAGCATTAATTTAATGAAAAGAATTACCTCTTGCTTATAAAACATGTTGCAAATATATAGATGTCAAAGCATCAGGAAACCAGTCATACATTAACACTGTGAACCATTTTGGCAAAATGGACAAATTGCAATAAAACAAATATATCTCACAAACCAGAGGATTTCCCACAATTATTTCATGTCCTTAGCACACAAAGTTTAAAAGAAATTATATATGCTACTTTTCAGTAAACAAATAATATATTTTTTGACTAGTTTGTGTGTACACTTTAATTGAATGTTTTAAATACACATATATTAAAACAGTTATTAGACTTTAAAATTATGTACATAATGCCTTAATTATTACTTATACTGCAAACATTTACAAATAACTTAAAATTTTCATTTATGTATTACTTTTTCGGTAATTTTGATACCAAATATTGTTTTATGGTTGATCAAATTGCACTAACAATTTGTACAAAATGTTCTACGTAGATTTATGTTTCTACAAACTTTCAATAAAAGCAGAGGGATCAAGTTTATCCAAAACCGTGTTAGTTTTCCATAGAAAGACCCCCTGCAAAATGTAAAACATAATTCTTCCCATAATCATAACAGGCATGGTTTAATGTACAATACATGACTTCATATTTTGCTTGTCTCTAATCATGATATTGAGCTCCTAAGCTTCTCACAAGTATACAATTTTGTAAACAGTAATCATTCAGCATTTGCTCTAAAACACACTATCTGTTAGCAAAATTTGTGTGCACAGTTCGCTTTGCTCGTTTCCTGATTGTCGGCATAAATGATTCTTATGAATATAGAATATATATATAAAATCTAACATGTTTGCTAATTTCTGTCTAACTTAATAAGCAGCACTAGATTTACAAATAGTATTCAACTGTCATTCAAGACAACAGATATTAATGTGAAAAAAGGTCACGTTGGAAGTATAATCTAGCAGATAAAATTAGGAATAAATAGATGTATAAGTGTCAGTGCTGCTAAACATAACAATTACTTTAGTTGTTTAAACAATTTATTGTATTAAATAAATCAACCTCTCATGACTATTCCTTATAAAGTTCATCCAAATGTATTCATATTTACAATGACATATTGTTCAAAATGTGTAGAAAACATTTCACACTAAAAAGTATCCAGTGTTACATCAAAATTGTGTTACCTTTAAATTTGTAACAGGGAAAATTAGTCTGAAGTCTTTGACTTCATTTTGGTTTTGGACACCCTGGACCACCCATTACCGATCTATTCATTGGGGGTTTAATATTGTTAGGTACTCGATCATCAGCTATCTTTTTCATAGGCACATCATATTCAGATTTTGGAGGTGGGCAGGGCTGCGGCGGACACATTGGTAGAGGGCATGATGGAGGATAACATGAGCGTGGGATACACGCTGGTGGAGGGCACGCTGGGGGAGGACACATGGGCTGGACACATGAGGGTGGAAAGTACACCCGTCTAGGACACGATGGTGGGGGACATGCTGGCGGAGGGCACGGAGGCGGAAAGCACATGCGACGGGGGCAAACTGCCGGGGGGCACGATGGCGGTGGACATGGTTTTGGTGGCTTCGGCATACAAGGCGTCTTCGCTGGTTTCAAAGGCGGAAACGCTGCAGTCATGCGGCATATAGGAGGTCTCGGGCAAAATGGCACAGGTAGCTTGTCACAGTGAAGCGTCTGGGCTTCGCCCTTTGGCTTTACGAAGAAAGACTGTTCATCCTCTTCTATATGAAAGGCTGTGCAGATATTCTTCCCATAACACGAAAGGCGCGCATATAATTGAAGTTCTCCACCAATGCATGGCGTTTCTCCTTCATCTATATCTTGGGCACACTTTTTAAGACAATTTCCTAGTTTAATAGTCTTAGAAGCAGGTATTTCGTACGGATCATTCTGCATCATCTTCAGAACTCCATTAAATGCATCTTTAATTTCATGATCTCCAGTGCCGATCAAGATGTCGCCGGGGTGAAATCCAGCACTAAGTCGTCTGTAGGCACTTACAAACACAATGAAACTGTTTATTCCTTTTTCAATATCCATACCCCTCAGAGCAAATAGGCAGGATTTTCCACTTTTCCATCTGCTTTCTTCGCTACTGCAAGGTCTTCTATCTGGAAATTCTTCATCCCAGATTTCCACTGGCTGGTATTGTCCAAATTGGAAAGTCACTCGAGTTTGGGCACGAAACCATGCACATTTATCATTCCCTATTTTCCTCA